>JARHVA010000606.1:3577500-3995000 GCA_037957365.1 Torreya grandis | reverse complement strand
TTTTTGCCCTAGTTGACTCTAAAATCCAAGTCAACCCTCTTATTTTCCCCTTCCTAATGCTATGTTGTCAATCTATACCTTTCAAATTAGTTGGTAAATTACATTACGTTGGTAGCCTACAAAATGTACAAGGTCAACCCATATCTACTGGGTCAACATTGTGGATTCTACCTAGTTTCTATTTATTGGGTTGACTGGGCCGACCCAGTTCATTTTGCCTACTAACCCCTTGCATTTTCCTTAAAAAGTGCATTTTTTTTCTTTCTTACTAATTATTATAAACCCATTTCTCATCTTGTTATTTTATACCCATAGAATCTAATATTCTCTCATTCTATCATTTACAAATGCTTAAAATTCAAAATTACTAAAAGTACACTTAATTCACTACAAATTTTAAAAACTAGTTTGAGATTCATAGTTGTATATCTATAGTGCACCTATTGTTGCCTCTGGAGCCTCTCCGTATCTAGCTTATCATCTCCTCAACATCCTAGATTGTTTGGTTTTCAGAGCTCCTTTTTCTCTCTTTCACAAGTCAAAATAACAAATGACTTGTCTTCTTCCTTATTTTAAAACACTTTTCAAAATTCAAATTCTTTAATTATTATCCTATAGATTCCTTATTTTGTCCATAGACGTTTTTTTACTCATCCATTTTTAAAACCATAAAATGTGTTAGATTCATGATGATGTAGAGATTATTTTCCACTATCATATGCCTATTTTCTAAAAATATCAATCTTTGGCTATTTTTTGCACTAACTTCTACAGGTTTGCCTATTTTTCTTCACATTGGATACCTTCACTTTTTTTTAGTCTAATTCTTTATCTATAACACTAAGGTAAGTAAAGTTATGTGTTTTTCAATTTTTTACTTTCTTTTATCTTATTTGATACTTACTGCACTGTACTTAGCATCAACATTGTGTGTTATCATGTTTTATTTCCTAAAGCACCATCCCATGTTGCACTCACATGACACATGATGAGATTCAAGTGGGGCATATGTATACACATAATATTTTAAAAATTTTATTAATTATTGACACTTTATATCTTACAGGAACCTATTGAGTCTCAATCTCTCTGAGTGCATTCCTTAAGGGGTGCACCAAGAAAGGAGTGGGCAAACCATCGATGCTTCGTAAGATTGTTATCCCTTTTTCCACATTCCATCTACACACTCATCTCCTAAAACCATTAACCTAAGATTATTCTTCTCAATCCTACCCATTCTAGTCATTTTCCTCTTTCTATCCTCCTTTTATTTCCTTAATTCCCTTTTGAAATGTCAGTTGTACTAGGTCAACCATGGTCAACCCTATACAATTTAGAAGTATTTTTCACTTTTTTGGGTTTGTTAGCCCTTCAGTTGACCTAACTCAGATCTAATGAATTATTCCTAAATATACATAGAGTCAACCATGGCTGACCTTGTACAACCAAAGTTTTCAAGAGGATTTAAGGAAAGATCCACCTATATATACAAGCTCATTTCCAACCATTTGTAAGAAGAGAAGTGAATAAGAATAAGTGTGAACCAACATATAATTATTAACCATTATAATTGAGAAGTTAATCTTAGGGTTTCATAAATTCTTTGAAGATATAAATCTTATTTTGTTGAGAATTCTTTTGGATGCATAGATAGGTTATGTAGCGTAGAGATAATTTGTATTTTTTATCCTTACATACCATAATAATCTCTTATGAAGCACCTTAGCCAATGGAGATATTGAGGCTTAGTGGGTTCATCTTCCAAGGTAAGTATTCCTAACTTTATTTCTCCTTTGTAAGATTATATAGATAATGAAGTTATGCATCTTTCTTTCATGCATTAGGATTTTGTATATATTGACATGAGTATATGTCTTCTATGCATGTTTAGTTTAGTTTGTGTTTCTTTTAATTTTAATTTATTTTCTTGGAAAGAAGTAAGAAACTAGATATGAGTATGGTAGAATAACCTATTTATTTGTGTGCACATGATATAGATGACTTGAATAGTTCTTCTTTGTATTAGGAATAATGACCTATAGATAAGAAATTACTAAAAGCAAAGGGGTTGTTAGATCGATAACAAGGTGGACTACCTAGCATGAACTAGATCCAAAAAGCGTGAGACTAATAAGAGGTTGTTAATCCACTCTTTTAGAATAGTTATGTTGGAGGAAATAAAGATGAATTACTTGCATCAAATAACAAGAAGGACTAAAAAAGAATACAAGAATAAATAAATGATTGATAAAGGAAATAGACTAATTATAGCAATAAGTGGGTCAATACTAATGCTAAATAGGTTAGGTTGGATTTAGAAAATAGGTGGGGACTCTATGAATAGGTAAAAAGATAGAAAGTGAAATTTAGTTAAGGGTAAGAAAGTGGAAATAGCTTACTATTATTTCCTACCATAGTGAACATCAGTGGTCAAGGTGACTATAAGTAGTTACTATAGGTTTTGAGGGTGTTCAAAAAAAGAAGATGATGAGGTCAATGATCAGGTAGTAGATTGTTAAAGTTTAGGTTATGGATGGGAGGTTAGAAGATATAATGTAGAATAGTCTAGGTTAAAAACTAAATAATCAAAACTTGAAAACCAAAAATATACTTAACTAGTTGTTTGATAGTTGGTAGTTGATCCAAAGTGATTTTGGTAGAGTAATAGTACTTTACCTGAAGAATAATTTTGGTTAAGGTTAAAGTCTTTGTCATATTTTATAACTTCTTGGAGGGAAGACCTACAAAAAATTTCTTGATGCTAGAAGATCCTAATGACTAATGGTTGATAGCTTGATTGTTAAAATTCTTTTTACAGATGGATCCCCCTTTGTTTTCACCTCCTGTTCCTCTCTTTTATAGGCAAAAGAGATGGAGATCTAGGTTTTAGAAGGGGTAAAACTCACTAAATTTTTTAATTCTTGATGTGTTAACTCATTGCATAAATTAAATTGTGATGTGTTTGGGTTCACACATGGATTGAGTTTGAGTGCTCAGGTGGTAAGGACCTGACTATTAGTAGTCAGGGTGACCGTCAGTGATTAAGGTGACTATTAGTGGTTGAGGGTCTAAGGTCAAGTTGAGTGAAAACTATAGGTTAGTGATTTGGTTTATTTATTTAGCTAACTTGACTCAAGGTCATGGTTTGATCTAGGGTTGTTTTGACATCTAGAACCATTATGTGTAGTTTTCTAGTGTCTACATTTCCCTTTTTTGTTATGCATTTTGTGTTAGTAAGATATAAAAAAATGGATTATGGGTCAAAGGTTTGGTTTTCCCAAGCATGGGAAGAGGTGTTTCCCCTTAAATAAAGAGTCGATAAGGTGAAGTATAATCGATACAGGTTTGACAAATGGTTTATGATGAGTCATGAGGTTGGTGATAATGGTGGTTAGGCATTTGAAGCAAAACCATGAATAAAAAATGTGACTAAGGGTAATAATAAATATCATGAATAGACTAAGTTGTCATTGTTGATAAAAATAAATTTTGGATTTATAAGGACTGGTGATGGGGTAATCGAGCCATAACATTAGGCATAGTTGATCAGGTTATTCCTATCAAGTCTTCTAGATAAGGTCAGTGTTTTCATAGGTATTCAAGGTAATAAGTTATTTTATGAAAAAACACAAATGGTTTGGTGTGTAATAGGTGGTTCAAACTCAAATGGTCAACATGGTAATGTTGATCAATATAGTCAAAAGGACTAGTGTAAGGTTGTCACAATATTTGTGATATTTTAGGCCAAAATGGCCAACATCGAGGTGGATGTGGTTGGTAGGGTGGGTGGAGAAGGTAATCTCCAAAGGTGGGAATCAAGGTGAGTATGCCATAATTTTGAAAAAATTAACATCCTAACCATTGACAATTAGGGGCCCTGAATGTGACTTTTAATGGTCACCTTGACCATGGATGGTCAGGGATAAAACCTTAAAAGTGTAGAGGTGTAAAAAGTGAAAAAAGCTTATCATTTTCACTCACTTTTTGACTCTTGACTCCCATGCATACCTATATCCTTGGCATTTTGTGTGAGAATGCTAATGAGGTGGTTATTGAGTGGTTGAGTGTAAGATTTGTGTTGAATTAACTAGAGTGTTGGATCAAGGATATAAGGAGGATAGGGGCACAACTAGGTAGCAGTACCCAAGATTCCTCCTCAATGATAGTTGAAGAATGAGGTAGGGACTACACTAAATTTATATATTAGTTTGATTTGGTCATTTTAGTTAAATTTTATTGATTTCTGATTGGCTTGAGGGAGGGGTTTAGGTTTGTCGTAGGTATTTATATTTTAAATTTTTTTTGTTGAATTTTTAGGTGAAAATGAATTTTGAAGGTTGGGGTAGCTTGAGGGGGGTAGTTTAAGTTTTAGGTAGTTTATTTTAAGTTAGGATGAGTTTTGAGTGTTTTTATGGGTAGGTTAGGGCTAGGGTTTTCCATTGGCATGGTCATACCTAATTATCGATTGTAATATCTAACCATTGATGGTTAATGACCATTAGCTAAATGGGGGCTCAACCATTGATGATCAGAGTGACCATCAATGATCAATCAAATAGATAAGTATTTTTGATGAAAGAAATTGGTGAGTTTAATTTTTTTTATAATTTGAATGCTAATGGTAGCTTGGGTTTAGGGTAGGTTAAAAACTAGATGAAGAACTAAAAGACTAGATATTGGTTATATAGAAAAAATAGGTGCAACTAAGTAGGTGACATGGGGCAAAAGGATGTTATCCATGGGCAAAGTATTTTATATAAAAACTAATTATGTTCTCTATATTGAATTTTACAAGCATGAGATCAAATCTAGATATGGGATCAGGTTCCATGGATCTTTATGAAGATCCACCATGGGATGATAGATGATGACTGGGAGCATATGGAAGAGGTCAACCTTACGGTGATGATACACTACTAGCATGTGTCATGAGATGCAAAAATGATCATGGCCCTCATTAAGATATGGGATCTAAACATGAACATCTTTCTCCTACCAACTAGCAAGATGACTATCTTTCTAGAGGATATACATAAGATCACATGGCTACCCATTTAGGGAGAGATGATATATCACATTGAGAGGGAGGAGAGATATGAGCACATGGGGATCCTATATGGTGAGGGTTAGACCTTTACCAAGTGGTACACTAGAGGTTTTAGCTACAAAAATTTGTATCAAAGGTTCAGGGATGATTAGAGGTTGATGACCATGATGATGATGGTAGTCTCCTACTTTGTGGTTCTAGATTTGAGTAGTGGGAGGTTTCCCTATCTATTGCAAGGAGTTTTTTTGGAGATGCTACTAGTTCACATAATGTTTATTTGGGCACCTATGCTATTAGTTCAAATGCACAAGGAACTATGGGGGTTCATAGCTCATAGGAGGTATGGCATCGATGTGGGGTTTGTGATACACTATTAGGCCTATGAACACATATGGGTTCTGAGGTTTATGGGGTTACCATGGGAGGTATATGCCCAAATGGAATTTAGGGTGGGTTTTATGTAATAGAGGAGAGATTACATGCTCATAGGAGATAGATGAAGTGTACAAGACATTTATTGGTTTAGAGGGGCACTAGAGGCCTTCATGGTTAGATATGTGGTTTAGAGGTTGTATGTTAGCTTTCGGAGGTGGTCCCACTATACTCGATACATTTTATCAATGGAGACCTATAGGTGGATTTTTTAGAGGACAGAAGGTAAGGCTAAGATCATTCCTTTTAATAGGGTTCATAGATAGTTCCACTTGATATAGGGGATTTTAGGTCTATTCCTAAGGTATAAGTAGGAGGATGCCAAGTTTTTAATTCTAGAGCCATAATTGATGGAGTTGATCCTTGATTATAAAGAGATGCCCACTAGAGCAAAGATTGATGATGTATGTTTTATTGATGGCTACACAGTGTGGTATTAGATTCTTTATGCAGTAGTAGATGTTGGATGGGATGATGGGGGTAGGTAGCTTATGGATGTAAACCTATTTGGTGGGGGTTCATAGGTACAAGTATAGGGAGGTAGCCTTGATGGACAAGCAAGAGTGGTAATAGCATTTACACAAGCATAGGTCACAACTTTACAGGGGTAGGTGGCTACATTATAGGTTTAGCTAGCCACTATGATGGGTGAGAGGGACTAGGCTAGGGATACACTAGTCCAAGTCACCTAAGAGTGAGATGCTCTAAGATAGACTAAAGGAGTAATAGTAACACCAATAGGTCTAATGGGAATATTGATATGCAAAGGTACATATACATTATATAGGAGTTATGATATTATGAGGTGATAGTCTTCATACACTATCTAGCGAAGCCATGGTGGGTGAGTATAGAGCTAGCTTGGTAGGTGGTGCTAGTGTGGTGACACCAGGTCAGTGGGCTTCATATGTAGCAGGATAGGAAGGAACCTCAAGGGGGTAGGCACAAAATGGTAGTGGTGCCCTAAGGACATAGGTTAAGATATTCTGTGTATAGGTGTATATGATTTTGATACTAGCTTACGAGCCAATGTAGTGAGATGTATATGTTTTGAGAGAGAGAGAGATGCACATTATTATATGTACTACTTTATTCTGGTGAGACATGATGTATATGATGTGATGATCATATATAGATGTGAATTTATGTGTCATGATTCATGATTTAAATGTTTATATGATTATTATGATTATGCTTATGAGATATAGATTCACTAGTTTAGGCATGTGATTATTATGGATGATGTTTATGATGAATGGTTATACATGATTATGATGATCTGATGCTTTGTTTTATATATGGTTATTATGTTTATGGTTATGGTTATGATCATGGATATGTGATTTTGTTTATGATTATGTATGTGATGTTATGATTTATAGTTATTTTATTGATGATAACACATAAATCAAGTTAGATAACCCAACTAGATGTGGTAAAAGGGATGAAAAATATGAGACATACATCTAAGTGAATATACAAACCAATTATGAGAGGATAAGAAAAAGTCATGTTGCTTCTTCATTGGTAAGGAATAAACAAAACCAAATTTAGATTATCTTAAGGAACACAATCCCTTTGAATGCTTTGCATTAGTATGCATTGGTTAGTAAAAAGGTGTCTTGATCACATAGTGTCAAGTAAGCACTAAAATCCATTAATTTGTAAATGATACAAAGGGGAGATATGTGATAAGTGGTGTGAAGGGTAGTGTAACCTTCTGTGGGTTAGGTTTCCCCTTCTATAGGTGACCTACGAACCATAATAGGCAATTTCATGTCTTAATGTAAGGTGTAGATTAATTGTTGTGAAAAGTTTATTGATGTTATATATGGAAGCTAATTGTATATTTCTTAAGATAGCTTATTCTAATTTTGATATGGGGTCCTTTATATTACTTTGTTTTGACAAGTTTGTGAAGCTAATCAATACAAGAAGCCTCAAATGATTGAATTTGAGAAAATTGACTTAACCATCCTTCCAGGGAGTGTTTTAAGTTTGGGTTTGTTTATTTTGGTAGTTATCCTTCAAGGGAGAAGTCTATCTTTTTAAGCAATTTAGATGTTGGGAAATTTTCCTTCAAGGGAGAATTCTACATGCTAGAGATATTTGACCCAAGTGATATTTTGATATCCCAAATTGTTTTGATGCTAGGTTAGGCATGGATAAGTCTATATAGGCTTAGAGGTTTACCTTTATGAGGGAAAAACCTAGAGCATAAGAAAGTTAATGATATGTGTAAAGGGGTGGTTTTAAGAGATAATAACCATGGGATTTTGTTTGATTAGGTATGAAAAGTATCCATGAGAACCATGCCATGGGTAGAGCCATGGTACCCATATTTAGGATTAGCCTATGACTATGATGGTTAATCATATGGTTCTATATGGTAATTGATTATCCTTAAAAGGATGGGATGAAGGTGTGAGGAAGATAAAAATATCATAAATCAAGGGATGAGCTTAAGTTAGACAAAAGGTTAGTTTGATCCTTGTTTAACAAATTAAATGATGTAGGTGTGAAGCATTGAGTGGCTAAAGTTCTAGTTTACCTTAAAGAAAGGACAAATGATAAGCTCTTGATCTATACTTGTGGGTTATGATGTAGGGTCCAAGCCAATTAAAAGCAAACTTACCTGATTTTCTTTTCTCAATATTGGTTAAATGTTGATTTTCCTTTAGAACAAGGTCTCTGATGTTGAATTCTCATTCTTTCAAGTGCTTGTTATTGGCATGTTTGACTCACTCTTGATAGACATAAAGATGGCTAAGTGCAGCTAGGTGGTACTCATCAAGTAACTCAAATCGTGTTAGACATTCTTGATGATAGTCACTCTCAGAAATGATGCCTTGTAAGGATATGTGAAGAGAGGGAATCTAGAATTTGAGAGGTAAGGCTGCCTCTACTCTAAATACTAGAGATAAAGGGGTAACACTCATATAGGTTTTAATGCTAGTGTGATAGGGCCACAATGTGAAAGGGATGTGCAAATGCCAATCTCAAATAGAAGCACTGACCACTTTAGTTAACATCTTATTGAGGGTTTTTTTAGAGGCTTTTATCTATCCATTTGCTTGTGGATGATAAGGTGAGGAAAAGATTAACTTGACACCAAATACATCACAAAGACCTTGAACTTGTTTATTCTTGAAAGCTTTTCCATTATCGATGATGATCTTATGGGGAACACCAAAATGACATTTAATATGATGATTAATGAAGTCAACTATCTTGTCATCTTTGGTTGAGATGAGAGGAATAGCCTCTACCCACTTGGTGAAATACTTAATGGTGATAATGATGGAGTGGTGCTGCTATGAAGAATGAGGATTGATTTCCCCAATAAGATCCAATCCCCATTGTGAGAATGGATAAAATTTTAGATAATTGAAGGCCATAAGCTAGCATGTGATGTAAATTGGCATCTTATTGACATTTAACACACTTCTTCACAAAATCATAATAATCCTAGTTGAGGGTGGGCTAATGATAGCCAAGTAAAAATATAGGTTTAGCAAAAACTAGACCACTAAAGTGTCTTCCACAGATCTTGTCATGCATTTCATTGATATCATGCGAAGATTTATAGTTATGTAGGAAATGGAGAAGAAGGTTGTCAAAACCATGTTTGTAAATTATTCCCCCTAGTATGGTATAATGAGAGGTACTCTGACCAAAGGCTCTTTGGGCATTCTTAGAGAGGTTAGTAGGAATGATGTCGAGGTTGAGGTAGTCAAAGGTTTGCTCATACCAAATGTCTAATGGAAATTCCTCTACACTTCAAATGGTAGGGAGGTGAGATTAGATATAAGAATGTGTTATAAAATGATGAATGGTAATAAAGATCTTATAATTGGAAGGCATAGATGGGATCTGGGAAGCAAGGGAAGACATTGTATCCATGAACTTATTTATAGATCATGGAATAGATTGATAAGGTAATGATCAGATGATGTTAAGAGTAAATCTAATAACTATTTGTATTATTATAAGACATCATTTTTACATTGGTAGGATCTATTAATCTAGTTAACCACAAGTTAGGAATCACCAAAAACACTGATCATCTTAACTCCCAAGGCTAGATCAGTCTGGAGACCTATTATGAGAGATTCATACTCAGCCATATTATTGGTCAATAAATTTAACACCGCCATCATGATGACACTTCTTGGGGTTGAGTTAGAAATGAAAATGGATTAAGCACTCAAAGATAATTTTGAGAACTTCTAGATGATCCTTGTGATAGTTGGATTTCCAAAGGAGATCATCTACATAGTCCTCTATAATTTTTTGGATGAGATCATGAAATATTTAGGTCATCACATGCTAGTAGGTTACTCCAACATTATTTAGACCAAATGGCATGACCCTATAGCAAAAGGTTCCTCATGTAGTGATGAAGTCTTATGATAATCCTTGAGGATAATTAAGATCTAATTATATCCTAAGAAATTATAAATGATACATAACATATCATGGCTAGCTATAAGATCAATTAATTGGTTGATTTTAGGAAAAGGGAAGTCATCCTTTGGACAAGTAAGTTTGAGGTCATGATAGTCAACATAGAGGTAAAGGCCCCTTATGGGTTTGGTGATGGATATGATATTTGAAACCCATTGGGGATAGTTTATGGGTTGAATGAAATTGATAGATAAGAGGCATTGAAGCTCTTCTTTGACTAGAAGGGTGATGTGAGGGTACATCCTATGAAGCTTTTATTTAATATGCTTAGCATCAGAATAGATGATGATGTTATAGAGAGCTATAGAAGGGTCAATTCTAGGCATATCTTGATAAGACCAAATAAATAATATGCTTCAATCATGAAGGAAGGAAGGTTAATCTTATTGCTTTGAAGAATCTAAAGATTGACCAATATTTAAAATGTGAGGGTTATCCTAAGTACCCAAGTTGACATCGATAGTGGATTCAATCAACATGGTTTGGTTCTCAAGAGGAAGGCATTTTTGGATAGCAAAATCCCTTGTACCAAGATAGGTGAGAATGGAATTATCATCTTGATTTTGGATGGTATGGATGGTAGGAGAATCATTTTCTACCATTTCAAGATCAATCAGAGGAAAGGTTCTAGTTTGAATACCCTTTTGATAGGTCAGGGGGCCCAAACTAATAGTACTGACTAAAAAAAAGTTAGAAGGGATGGTTTGGAAATCCTTAGACTTTGAAAGAGATGGGGTTGGTGAGGATGGAATTTCTTCCTCAATGGTGGCAATGGGTTTGGGTAAATCAATGGTTTCTTTTGGTGGGATGAACCCCATGCTAGATAGCTCACAAGGTTATTGGGTTTTGATCAATGATAACTCATGGGGTCCATGTTCATAATGACCCAAGCCTAATCCCTTCCAAGCACACCTACGAAAGAACAATTTGGAAAATTCTAATTTGTACAAATAGAAAAAAATTAGAGGGAAAAGGTCAAGTATAAGAAATAGTGGAGGAAGTAAGAAGTGGATGATCAATTCCCCTATAGATAAAATTGGTTTTACGATTGGGAAGCCTAAAAGGAATGATGGTTATAATATTGAGATCATAATCAGGATCATGTTCAAGGTTCCCATACTCTTAAGGAGTAAAGAATACATCCATGTCTAAAAGATGATATTTTCCTAGTGAGAGATGTTGGAATGTAGGTTCTAAGGGGTCCTCTATAGGGATTTGAGAAGAAGGGATATATGGGCAAGTTAAAAATTCATCGATGGTGGAATTGTTTTGGGTTGGTGGTGAGGTGAATGATTGAGGAGGAAAAATGTCATTTGGTTGATATATCATGTTATAAGATGTGAAAGGACTAGGGTTAGCTTGTATGGTAATGCCCTGGCCTTCATGTACAAACTTGACGCATTGATTCAAGGTGGATGGGACACAACTCATGGATTAGATCCAATGGAATCCAAGTAAGACTTTATATTGGAACTCACCTTTTATGATGCATAAGGGTTCTGAAAGAATGTGAGGTCTCAAGTGGATGTGGAGGATAACTATTCCAAGGTTGTGGCCATAGTATCATTAAAAGAATAGATGACTATTGTGGTTTCTGACATGATATTCTTTGGTAGCTAGAGTTGGTCATAACAATGAGAGGAGATAATATTAATACTATCTCCCCCATCGATCGTCACTCTTTTTATGTGGGTTCGATTAATGTATAAAGTGATGAAGAGGGGAGGAATAGGATCTTCAAGATGAATAAAAGGTATTTTTGAATCCTTGAATGTGACAAGGGTGGAAAGTCAAAGAGATCTGACAAAGGTTACAAGAGGTTGAGGGTCTTTGGGTTAGACCTATATAGATTATAGGGACTCTGTTAGTTCTTGGTGGTGATGGGGTGAGGTGTTGATCAATTTGTATAGGCTCATCTTCATCTATGTCTAGTGAAGTTGTTTCAAAACTACTTGTTGGATAGATTCAGAAGGGTTGGAGGGAGAGGCACCTAGAATAGATATTTTAGGCTTAGTTGAAGGTGAAGGTGAATGCACTTAAGTCTGATTGGAAAATTGAGGGGTGGAATGATATAAACATAGAATGTAAACTTTGGCCTTTCCCTTATCCTTTTAATAGGCCTGAGATTGGGTGACCATATGGATAGTGTGGATGAGGGGAAATGTTTGGCTAGAAGGATACTTTGGTTCCTCCTCACTCTAAGATGAGAGTGTGGGAGTGGTTAAGTTTTGGATAGGTTAGTTTGGTGGTTAGGTTGATAATGGGCCTAAGATACATTCATATTATAATAGATCATCCTCATCCCATAAGTTATGGATAAGCTCCTGGAGAGCTTTTTTAGTTTTTTGTATCATATCCAGGTGTCCTATGGTATGAGCAGATTAAATTATCATTAAACCTAGATGGTTTAGGACTTGAAGGGTTAAAGTTTTTAACAGGTGGTAGGTTTAAGTAATAATTTTGTAATGACCTTTTTAAAATAATCAAATAATATTTGAGCAAAGGCATTAAGGGTGATGGGCTTTTGGCTTTTGATACGGGAGCTTTCTTAGAAGTAGGCTTCACCATGGGAGTTGTGGGTGGTAAAATAGTTTTGGTAGGTGGGTTTGAGTGGGATTTCTTGGTTTTGGATGGTTTTGAGATGAAATGTTTTAAGTTAAAATATTTGGAGGTGGGTGATTGACATGATGAGGGTTTTGGAGAGAAGTGGGTAGGTAGAGGTAGATAGTCTAGTTAAAAACGATGCAGAGTTTGATGTTTTAGAGGTGGTAGGTAAAGGTAGAATAAAAAGAGGAAGTTTATTTTGGGTGGTTTTGGGAGGGTTAGCGTTCTTCATAGAAGGATGAGCTCTTAAGTTGGAATAAGGATGGGGTTCCAAGATAGAAGGTAGGAGGGAAGTGGATGGCACAATTATGGTTTTAAGTGTAAATTTGGGTGGATCCACCTTCATGGCTGGTTTGGTTAATGTTTTATTTGGTGGACAAGATGGGTTAAATTCCAACTTCAAAGCTAGGTGGATAAGACTATAAGTATGAAGCATCCTTGGGTTCTTGATAGGTTTGATTAAAAAGGTGTAAGGTGATTTGATGATTTTGGATGGAGATGGTTTAGATGGTTCTTCCACGGTTTTGGGAAAAAAGGTTTTTGATGAAGGGGTTGAGGTGATTATATTTTTAAGGGTAGGTGTAATTAAATATGGGGTGGATGAAGGTGAGGTTGAAGGTTCCTTATTATTTTGATAGGGGAGCCCAATATGGTGCCAAAAGGTGGTTCGGTCCATATCAGGTTGAGAGGAGAATTCTAGGCTTTGGACTAATCTAGAGAAGGGTTTGTAAATTAGTTTGGTTCCTTAGGCATCTAATTTAAAGATTAGGCCCATAGGGTGGGGTAAGGGAATGGAGTTTCCAAGGTTTTGGAGAATGTTTCCTCCATGTAAGGAGTAGATAAGGTGATCTTTCTTTATGGAATGGTTCCATGATGGGAGAGGAAGGTGTGATGGAAACAGTTACCTCCTTTGGTATCTCTATCAAAGGATAGGTGGGTAAGTCTGTTATCTCATCAAGTGAAGGAAAGGATGTGGTTTCTTCCTTTGTTTAGGTATCCAAAGGAATGGAGGGTGATTCCACCACTTCAATAAGTGGAGTGGAGAAAGCAGTAGTTGAGGTAATGGTTTCCTCAATGATAGGTTCACTAATAATTACATTTACTATATGGACCTCATGAGTGTGAGATGATTCTAGTTTATTATCATTGTGGTTGGTAGATGGGACATGATTGGGAAAAGGTTGTTGAAAGATATTGAGTGATTGATTTAGGGATGTATTGGGATTGTCCAATGTAAGTTATCCTTTATTAATCAAGTTTTGGACAATGGTTTTGAAGGTGTTACACCTACTAACATCATGTCCAATGAACCAATGGAAAGCACATAGATCACTCTCATTTTACCAACTAGGCATAAGGTGAGATGCATCAAATTATTAGGGAGGTTTGATGGGGGGAAGTTATATGATTTTGTCTTTGAACAACTTTTCCAAAATTGAAGCATATCGATCCCCTATCAGAGTGTATTATTTTGGGGTATCCCAATTTTAATTTTGGGTTTATTGATTAGAGGAGTTAGAGGAGTTAGTTTGGTTGGGTTGATTAACAACCAGAGGTGGAACATTTTTAAGGTAACCCTATTTATGCATGCCTTTGATTTCTTGTTAGGGTGGTTAGATTGTTTGTTGGTTTTGGATGGGGAAGGGTCATTGAATTTGAAGCTAGATTTTTTATTTCTTAGTTTTAACTTCCTCTCATTGATGGCTCTAATTTCTAGTTTGTATGCCATGGTGAAAGCCTCATAAAAAGTCCTAAAGGTTTGAACCTATAGAGTGGGGGTGATGTGTTTGGCACAAGCCTAAGAGAAATATTTAATCAACTCAGGTTGGGGAAAATGAAAATAGAGATAATTGATAAGACCTCTCCATCGAGCTAGAAAATTGGAAATTGATTCATCATAAGGTTGTTGGATGGAATATAGGTTAGTGATAGAGACCTTCTTGGATATGTTGATCAAAAAGTGGTCTAAAAAGGTTTGGATGAGTTGGGAAAAGGAAAAGATGGAGAGCTTAGTGATAGCACTATACCAATCTAATGTTGTTCTAGATAAAGACATAGGAAAGGTGTGAAGGAGAAGAGCATCATCATATGAAATCAAGTAGCAAGAATGTCAAAATGCTCTTAGGTAATGTTGGGGGTCTTCCTTGCTTTGAAATTTAAAAAATTTGTGTAGTTCTCATTGAGGAGGGTGAGGTTAGATAGGGATAGATGGGTGAATAGGTTCATTACATATTTGGTCATAATACAAGAGTTTTTGAGCCCCATAGATAAATGATTCTAGGTTGGTCATTTTATCCATCGATATTTTGACCAAATCTATTTGGCATTGGGGAGTTCTATAATTATATGATATGTTTTTTTGGGGTTGGGTAGATGCAATATATCAATAACTAGTAGAAGGTTGACAAGATTCCACATGTTGGTATGTGGTTATTAAGAGTTGGGATGATGCCACATAAGGGTTAATGAGCACAAAAGGTTGGGTAGAAGGTACCACATATGGGTTAATAGGCACAAGAGGTTGGGTATAAGATGGAACTATGTATCTTTATGGATTAGGAACATGATGTGGATAGGGTATCATAGGTATTTGTTGAGGAGTTGATGTGGGTTGGTTTGGAGGTATGATATTGATAGATTCAAGAATTGATATGGATTGGGTTGAAGTTATAGATGGGTTAATTGGTTGGTGATAAGTGGTAACTCTAGTACTGATAGGTGGAAGGGTAGAAGGTATAAAAATCACCACATTTTGAAGTGGGGTAGAGATTGGTGGATTGGCAGTGATAAGGGGAATAATGACAATATGGGTATAAGGTATCCCCATCATGGATTGAGTATGGGTAATAAAAGGTGACATTTTACCCATGTTGGAGGGGTTTTGTGTTGGTGTAGAGGGTGTTTGGTTATTGGTTGGGTTGTTTGATTGAGTTTAGATGGAGGTAATGGATGGGTTATTGGTAGAGGAAGATATCTGGATGATCATAGGCTAAGTAGAGATATTGAAAATAAAGGTGTCTCCCATAAGATGGGGAGGAATCCCATAAGGTGGATCACTAAGAGGAACTGAAGTAGGGTTGTGGTAAGGCAAGGTGTTGAAGTAGTGTTGGAGGGTCACATGGTTATTATCAAGGAAGGTGGAAAAATATGCATCACCTTGGATAACTATCTGAGGAACGGTAGGGGTGATATAAGGATGGGGAGAAACTTCAACATCTATGGTATACTCCATGGAGGAAGAAGAAGGGGAAGGTGGTTCCTGGTTGGTTTGGTTCTTCAACTATTGTCTAGTAAAAACCATGTGAGGAATAGAAAGGAATAAAGGAAATCTCACAACTCAAACACAAAGTAAACAAAATAAAAATATCTCAAGGCAATCAAAAACATACACTAGAGTGAATTTAAAATCTTAGGGTACCTTTTATCTCATTTTTGGATTATGCCTTAGTTGGAAAGTGTGAAGAAGAACTTATTTTGTAGAACATGTACTAGAAAAGAAGTCTATGGTTAGTTTCATGTGTTTAAGGATCTATGTTGGAAATCAATATGTGGCTTGGTATTGGGGCCTACGCCCTCCCTTAAAAAACTATAGTGATAAGGGTGTTGGATTTTTATCTAGTATATACTAATTTCTAGATTTTAGACTCAACTAGAGAGTTATGTTTTGGTTTCTCTTCTTGGTAATGACCTTCAAATAAGATAGCCAAAGTGTCAAGGTGATCCATTAAGAGATGAAATCCTAGTTGGGCCTTATTCAATTATTATGATGTTGTGATTTATTTAAGTGGTTTGGTATGGTGTGTGATAAATAAGTGAAGCTAAAATTTAATTACTTAGGTTTTAATTTTAACTACGTGAGATAAACATACAAGCAATCAATGTATGCAAGGTTTATTTTATACCTATAATAATAATAATAATAATAATAATAATAATAATAATTATTATTATTATTATTATTATTATTATTATTATTATTATTATTATTATAAATGAGCATATAATAAGGAAGAAAAGGGAACCTTGATGCTACTAGGTCCCATTGGGCATGCTAGATGTTTCTCTTAATTTTAGTTTTTTTTCTTGGAAAGAAGTAAGAAAATAGATATAGGTATGGTAGAAGAACATGTTTGTTTGTGCGTGTATGATCTAGACAATTATGAAGATCTCCTCTTTGGCTTGGGAAGAATTACTTGTAGATAAGAAAGTAATAAAATCAAAGGGGTTATTATATTGATAGCAAGGTGGATTGCCTAGTGTGAACTAGATCCAAGAAGAGTGAGCTTATTAGGAGGTTGTCAATCCACTCTTTTAGAACAATTAAGTTGGAGGAAATAAATATGAAGTACCTGCATCAAATGACATAAAATATTGAAAAGGAGTATAAGAATACATAAATGATTAATAAAGGCAATATACTATTTATAGAAATAAGTGGGTCAATACTAATGTTAAATAGGTCACTTTGGGTTCAGAAAATAGGTGGGGACTCTGTGAATAGGTAGAAAGATAGAAAGTGGAATTTGGTTGATTATAAACATGTGGAAATAGCTTGATGTTATTTCCTACCATAGTGACTATCAGTGGTCAAGGTGACTATCAATGGTTAAGGTGACTGTCAGTGGTTGGGTGACCATCAATGATTAAAGGTGATCATCAACAATTAGGATGACCATCAATGGTTATTGTGGGTTATAAAGGTATTCACATAGGGAGCTGATGAGGTCAATGATTAGATAATAAATTGTTAAAGGTCTGGTTAGGAACATGAGGTTAGAATATATAAGGTAGAAGGGTTTGGGCCAAAAAATAAATAATCAGAACTTGAAAACCAAAAATATACTTAACTAGTTGTTTGGTACTTTGCCTAAAGAATAATTTTGGCAAAGGTTTGGGTCTCTATTGTAGTTTTTGACTTGATGGAGGGAAGACTTACAAAGAAGTTCTTGGTGCTAGAAGCCCTTGATGACTATTGTTTGATAACTTAATTTCTAAACTTACTAGATGGATGGATCCTCCTTTTTTTCCTCTTGCTCCTCTATTTTATAGGCAAAAGAGATGGAGGTGTAGGTTATAGAAGGGGTGAAACTCATTACACATATTTAATTCTTGTTACATTAGCTTGATGTATGAATTAAATTTTGATGTGTTTGGGTTCACACATGGATTGAGTTTGAGTATTTAAGTGGTAGGGACCTGACTGTCAGTAGTTAGGGTGACTGTTGGCAGTTAGGGTGACCATTGATGGTCAAGGGTCAATGGTCAAGTTGGGTGAAAAAGGTAGGTTAGTGAGCTGGTTTAGCTAGTTATCTAACTTGACTTAGGGTCATGGTTGGGTAATGGTCTGATCTAGGGGTGTTTTGACATCTAAAACTATCATGTGTAATTTTTTGGTATCTATAGTTTTTTTTATTTCTAATCCCCACTTTGTGTCACAAGCTTTGGTGTGCACTAGATTATACTTACTTTCTTATTTATTAAACATAAGTGAAATATAAAACCTTAGGAATCTTTTAAGGTTATTTTCTGATTGTGTTAGACTATAGGCTTTGGAACCCTACCTCACATGGTGTATTGTTACAAGTGATCCCCTAATCAAGTCTAACAAATCCCCATATTGGTGATGCTCCCACTTAACAAATGTATTGCCAATCAGAAGTGTAGGTATGCTCTATCTTCTCTAATCTAGGATCAATTTATAGACATGATGAATTTTTGATTGGATACACTCAACCCTTCATAAGTATTCCTTTATCTTCTATGCTAATTTTTGGATGTGTTTCCATTTATTTTACATTGAGGACACCCCATGTGGAAGTGCCTAATTCCACCTCCATTGATCTCTTCACCACCACTTCCATTTATCCCCTTTCCACTTATATCACACTCACAATGCCAACCTCCTTTATCCCTTTTGGCACTTCCACTATCAAAGCCTTAAAGAATAAGGTGTTTAAGAAGGTATAGAATAAATTAACCACTCCAAATCTCCATGTCCAATCCACCTAGGTCACCCATCCAATGCCATCCACCTCCACATAAGAAACTATTGTGACAATTTTTAGTAGGGGAAAGAAGGTTAAACCACAATCAATCACAGTCCATCTACTCCCTTGATTTGGAGGAGTGGATTGGTCTAAGATTATATGGCCTTCCCTACCTAACATACTTGTCAAAGTACAAAACAAACAACTAAAAGTAGAGGAGGCTAAGGAAGAGGTTTTTGTTACAACCTCATATGCTACATAGTTGGACATTCTTCCATGGTTTATAAAATTAAGAAGCAAGGATTCCCAAATGCCTAGCTTCAAGATCGTAGATTCCCCTTCTGTCTCCACTATATTTGACCCACCATCTATCAATATACAAAGAGTGAAGAAGATGAAGTTGGAGGATGATATAGGCAGGGAGATTATTCTTGAGGACAGACATGAAGTATTATCCCTCACTAAGAGGTATAATAAGTAGTCAAGACAGTCTCCTTATGTCAAGAATCATGCATACCTAACCTAAGCACATATGGATGATATAGTATCCATCCATGAAGGCATAAAGATGGATCAATAAGATCTAGAATCTTAGGTGGAATAGTTAAAGGAGTAGGTGAAGACCATACATATCCCTTTAGGTACAAAAACTAAGGTGTAAGAAGCTACTTTCATATATTACAAATATTTAAAGGCAATGCAGTTTATAAGAGCCAAATTAAAACCTCATGTAAATAATGCCAACCAATTATATACTTCCTTGAAATATGACAATACTAAGTTAAAGATGTTAGTTGCATACATAGGCAACTCATTATATAGTCATCTAGACCTAATGACAACACTAGAGGCATCTAATGCCTTAAACTTAGTTTTAATAAGGTAGGAATAATTAAAGGAGTGGATACAATTAGTTGGGGCCTTAATCTCCAAATATTAGTCACATGAGGTCCAAATCCTCTAGATTTTTCATGATTTGAAGTGGTCAAAGGTGAAAGATGCCATAGGCAAATTGATTAGTAGGATCAAATTCAATAAAATCATTCAAGAAATAGTGGATGACTTCAAGTAGAATTTGTAAGGCTTAGCACTAGATGAGATAGATTTTGATTTGAGTGAAACCAAAAATAAAGCTATGAAGGTGGTGTGAATTAGGAATTTGACTAAGAATAGGAGGTTAGTATTGTGTTAGTGACAAAATGAACAAAACAAATCGACAAAAACACACACTAAACTAACATCTTCATGCCTAGATACTAGGGTGAGATTAATAACAAAAACAAATGACAAACATAATTAAAAATTAAGGAAAACAAGAATCATTCACCTTCCTTGGATTCTCCAGTTTATTTTGTAGCAGTGGCTTACTCGATTTGTGCTCATGAAGTCTATTGCAATGGAGCTTGAATATCCTCCACCTCTTCTTAAAACCTTTGGATTTGGGTTGGCTTGTTTTGGATTCAATTTGGCATGGTAACACTAATTAAATTATATTTTGGAATCATTTGTGCATTATAACTTTGCATTATCAAGACTTAAAATTCATGTGATAATGCATCCTATTTATAGATTTTTAAGATTAATCAAAATCAACTTGAACCATCCATCTGAAGATTGAGATGTGTGGCTAAGGATTAATCAAAAAATTTAATTAAAATTAATAAATATGCTCACCATTATTTGGGATAGAGAGGCATTTAAGGCGCATGGAGGGCATTGATGAGGCATGAATCTTGATATTTATGGCATTTATGGCCTAGGGGTGTCTTCTTAAGAAATGAGGTCATCTAATGATACAAATATTCAATATTCATTTCTTAAAACAAGTATTCAACAAGTTTTTATGGAATTCTAAATTAGGATCTAATTTGGTTTTATTATCTCTTAAGCATGATTAAGCACTTTATGTACAAATTACTTAAATTGATTAGGATGCCTTGCTATTGGTCTAAAATTTGATTGGATTGAAAGTCAATGTCTAACGTGTTAGATCTATTATTGCAATTAGGATGTTTTCAACATAAAATAATAAAGGCATGTATATGATACAAGAAATTTGATAAAAATAATCAATCTAGAGCACCTAGGTACAAAATTGGCATTTTGACTTGGAATGATTTGATCAAAATTAGCTAGCCCATAAATTGTATTGCCCCATTTAATGATACTTTGGTTAAAATTAGTACTTGAATATGTTAGATTTAAAGCTTTTAATGCATTTTAGTGTTTTTAGGCCAAATTGTGCATTTTGGTAGAAATTGGTTAAAACATTGATTGGAGGTTATTAGTGGCCAGATTTAGGTGTCTATAGTTTGCCCCTAGGAAGATGTTTCAATATATAAGTATAGTAATGTCTTCTCAAAGAATGAAAAAAGTCCTGTATGCCTATAGCTAAAAATATTATAAGCTAACTATATGATGCCCCCTTGAGGGAATGGTTGGCATAAGTAGGTCGACAAATGGTCCCTCAAAAAGAAAGAAGTGAAATGAGGGGACCAAAGAAATGAAAGATGATGGGGTGAAAACATAAAGATTTTGAAAAATTAGTCAAAATGACTAAGAATGCAAGTGGGATGGTGTACAATGGTTTGCCCAAAGGTGGTTATAAGCATATTACCTTGATAGTGGCAATGTGGTATGATAACACAATGATTTATCCAAAGGTGATTATAATCATTGAGAAGATGGAGCTTTCCAAGTTAGGACAGATAAATAGGATAATAACATGCCCCTATATGGAAGGAAAAATTAAAGGGATGAAAACACAATGATTTGCCCAAAGGTAGTTATAATCATTAAGAAATGTAAGTGGGATGGTGTGTAATGATTTGCCCATAAATGGTTATAATCATTAGACCCTGATTAAGGAAAACATGATTGATTGGATAATTGATGATGGTAACTTATCATAGAGGGTAATGATGAATTGAAACAACCTACTAGTAGGGAGATGCTCATCCAAACTAATAAAGGTTGAAATTCTTTCATGGTTAATTACTCTATTTAGGATATGATTACGATTGAACTGGGATATCAATGTTGAAGAGATTCCACCCTTGCTAAATAGACTTCTTAAAGCTAAGGTTTGTTGTAGAATGTGTTAGTAGGCATCATAGTATAACGTCATGAGGACTTGGCTAAAATATGCATAAGGACTAACTGTTATGATCCTGATGGGGAGATTTCACTAATGCCTTAAGGTTTTGGTGTAGTGGTTTGTTACATGTGGCATCAGAGCCTCCACCTAGGTTCAAGTCATAGAGCAAGTGGCTACATTAGCATGGTAGTGTTCATCCAAGGCTCATACATGTAGGGATCTTATGGTATGGGTGCAAATCTAGCCCAGAGTCTAGGTTTCAAAAGCGTGGTGGGATGTTATGATCTTGATGGGTGGATTTCACTAACACCTCAAGGTTTTGGTGTAACAGTTCATTACATGTGGTATCAGAGCCTCCAATTGGGTTCAAGTCATAGAGCATGTGGCTATGCTGGCATGGCAGTATTTATTTGGGGCTTGTACATGCAAGGATCTTGTGGTACGAGTGTAAATCCAGCCCAGAGTCTAGGCTTCAGAAGCGTGGTGGGATGTTATGATCCTGATGGGCATATTTCACTAATGCCTCAAGGTTTTGGTGTAGTAGTTCATTACACTAACTCCTGAAATCCAATACTCAAAATAGGAAACATTGCACCAATGATAGAAACTATGATGATAATATAAATTATATGAATATGAATGGAATCAAGTATAATTGTGGGCAAGGAATGACCTAATGAACATAAATAAACTAAATCAAAGTAATAATGCTGAAAGCAAACAAATAGGTAAACAAACAAATGAAATAAGTAGAGACAAACAAATAAACAACACATTAAAAACCATATGAACATTTCCCCTAGAAAATAGGTGACACTTTAACAAATGAACAAAATAGGGGAATAGAAGAAAAGAAAGTGGGTGGTTGAGTTGTCTCCAAATATACTAGGTAAGTGAATGTTGTCTACAAAGTTCCATGGATGTAATATCCAATAAAAAAAATTAGGCTAAATGTAGTTCTCCTAGGGAATTGGAAGAATATAATAACTGATGAAAAAAAATAGAATGGATGTGATATCAAAATAGGAATGGTCTTGTAAGACAAAAAGCATGTGAGAGAAAAGGCCAAAAAGGATGGGGAAACTAAGTGACAACTGGTTTGCTTGTAACTTAGTAAGGGTTCTTAGAATCCTTAAGGCAAAGAAATGGTCAATGTTTTTGGTTTTTTCTAAAAAATTTACAAATGTTTTTGGAATTTTTGAAGTATCTCAACTCGATCAAAAATGATGAGACATGAAACAATTCAAGCTTATGAAATGATGAGATTGTTCAAGCTTAGGTTGCTCACAAAATAGTGAGAGTGTGGCTTAGGTTGCTCAAAAAATGGTGAGAGTGTGGCTTAGGTTGCTCAAAAAATGGTGAGATCATAGCTTAGGTTACTCAAAAAATGGTGGTAGCATAGCTTAAGTTGATCAAAAAATGGGGAGAACATAGCTTAGGTTGCTCATAAAATAGTGAGAGTGTGGCTTATGTTGCTCACAAAATGATGAGAGCATGGCTTAGGTTTCTCAAAAAATGGTGAGATCATGGATTAGGGTGACTGAAGTGACCTCAAAAATTATTGAGTGTTGCCTACGTAGTCCTAGAGTAGGACCTCAAGTCACTATAGTTTTGCCCTTACAGTTGATGAATTTGACTAGTGTAGCAATCAATTCAAACAAAACAGGCATAGTTGGTAAAAAGGTATAGTATGGCATAGGAAGTAGCAATTTGGTATGTCAAGGCTAAATAAATAAATGTTTCCCCTAATTTACCCATAGGTGGTTATAACTAGGACACAATAGTATGGATCAATGGTACTAATTTGCCCAAAGGTGGTTATAATTAGTAACAAGATCAATGATAAGAAAAGAATAACAAATGAAGGATGCAAATGCCTAAACTTCTATCATACTACTCCAAAAATATGATATCTATTTAAATTACTTGAAATAACTAATGAAACGATTAGATTCCTTGATGCTAAAAATATGTAATGAATGGAAAAACCAAAGTTAGATAGGCTAGGCTTTAGAACACATTTGGTTGATAGATAAAAAATGTAAAGTGGATACGATGAAGAGGATAAATAAGAATGATATTTGTACAAAAAAGAATAGTGATAAAATGGCACCAGTAAAATATTTCTTATAGATAATAAACCTTAGAGCTTAAGCATAGTAAAAATTGAAGTGAATAATATTCATCAGCCCTGGAAGTTCATCTTCATCTAGTGTGGCAAGCCTATATGTTCCTGATCCATAGTCTATAGTAATGATAAAAAGATCTATCCAATTTGGTTTGAATTTACTTGTATGCTTCTTATCAACCATGGTATTATTTGAGTTTTCTTTAAGAACAAGATCACCAAGTAAATATGTTATATAATTGACATGTTGATTGTAGTAGCCTTTGAGTTAATTCTAATATGCTTGAAGATTGTTGAGTGTAGCTATGTATTTCTCATCAAGTAGGTCTAGCTCTTATAGGTGGGTTACTTTATAGCTGTGATCATCTATGATATGCTTGAAAGATATGTGTATTCAAGGTAATTCAACCTCAATGGGAAGGATGGCTTTAGTACCATAAATAAGTGAATATGGAGTGGTTCTTGTAGGAGTATGATGATTGGTATGGTATGACCAAAGGATGGGGAATATCTGAAGGTGCCAATCATGATTGGCATCATTGACAATATTCTTGAGAATATTGATAATGGTTTTGTTTGATGCTTCAACCTGACCATTACCTTGAGGGTAATATGCTATATAAAAATGTTGTGTGATTTTATATTCGGTACATAGCTTGTCAACATCCTTGTTCTTAAATGATCCTCCATTATTAGATATAATGTTAGAGGGGATACCATAGTAGTAAATGATATGGTTGAAGATAAACAAGGAAATTTGCTTTCTAATCACATAAGTGAGGGTTATAGCTTCAACCCACTGAGTGAAATACTCATTGGTGGTAAGGATATGTTTATGGCCATCAGATGAAGTGGGGTTGATCTTCCCAATGAGGTCAACTCCCCATATAGTAAATGGCTATAGTGTCAACATCAATTTTAGAGTTTTTGTTGGGGCATGAATTAGATTAGCATGTCATTGACACTTATCACACTTTTTTACATATGTAGCTACATTTACATCCATCGTGGGCCAATAATAAATAGTACACAAGATCTTTTTGGATAGAATTACCCCACTAGAATGAGATCCACATACTCCTTCATGAATTTCTCTTAATGCTAGTGTATACTTTGTCAAATTTTAATAATGAAGTAGAGTTCCATCAAAACTACGGTGATAAAGGGTGGATCCAAGTAGAGTATAACAAGTGGAATGATGGATAAAGGCTTTGGTTTGTTTTTGAGATAGGTTAGGTGGTAGAACTTTGTCATGAAGGTAGTTGTAAAGATCTGAGTAATAGATAGAATTAGGACCAATAATATCATAAATAATTGTAATAGTTGAAGATTCATGAGTTGGTGTGACCAAATTATTGATGAGGAACTGATACTCTCTAGCTTTATCTATTTATCAAATTAGAGAACCAATAGTAGCCATGTCATCTAAAGTTCTATTACAAGCCCTTGGTAGATGCTCAAATTGGATGTTTGTAATTTTTTTTAGGGTATCGACCATGGCCTTATATGGAACCAATTTATCATCTTTTGTTTGGAAATGGTATGTGATTTGATTGATGATTAAGTAAGAATCACCATAAACTTAGAGATGAGATAATTTCTATTGTACTACCTATTGAAGTCCTATGATAAGTGCTTCATACTCAGCCATATTATTTGTACAAGGAAATCTGATTCTAAATGATTTAGGGATTAGATCCCCCTATGGTATAATAAATAAGAGGCTTGCCCCTAATCCATGTGTAGTAAATGAACCATCAAAATATAACTTCTAGTGTTGCTCCTCAATAGGTGTGTCAATGATAGTGATTATGGATTCATCAAAAAAATGAAATGTGAGTTGATTTATGTCTGCAAGGGGTGCTTTAGCAAGTTGATCTATAAGGACTTGTCATTTGATTTCCTTCTGATTGACATAATCTATGTCAAACTCACTAAGAAGCATGATCCATTTGGTCATTATACCTTGTAAAAATATTTTAGATTGTAGATACTTGAGTGGATCTACATTTGAAATGACCATGGTCTTATTGTTCAACATGTAATGGTGCAATTTTTGAGCTACAAAGACCATGGCTAGATAAGCTTTTTTAATAGGCACATATTTGTGTTCATATGTGAACAAGGTATGGCTAAAGTAGTATACTACATAATCTTTTTAATTTTTATCATTTTGAGCCAAAAGTGCCCCCAAGGCATTGTTGGTAGCTGATAGATATAATAAAAATGGATTTCCTGGCCTAAGAGGTAACAAAATAGGTGGATTAACTAGATAGTCCTTGAGTTGTTAAAAAGTTGTTTAGTAGTGGTCATCCCAATGAAATATAACTCCATTATTTATAAAATGTGTAAATAGATGACACTTGTCTACTAACTAAGAGATGAAGCATTGGATTAACTGGATCTTACCCTAAAAACTATAGAGTTGCTTCAAATTGGTTGGCGGTGGCATCTTGATTATAGAATGTACTTTAGATAGATCAAATTCAATGCCTATACAAGACACAATAAAGCTAATTAATTTGCTTAAGGTTACACCAAACACAAATTTCTTTAGATTGAGTCTAATTTTATACTCCCACAATCTTTTAAATATCCTATGTAGCATTGGTAGATGGTCATCTTTGGTCTTGTATTTTCCTAATATGTCATCAACATAGTCTTCAACAATATCATGCATCATATCATAGAATATGATAGTCATGGCCCTTTGATATGTATATCTGTCATTCTTAAGACCAAATGGAATTACCTAATAATATAATGTTCCCCATGGAGTGGTGAACATTATTTTATATTAGTCTTCTAGGGCTATTATGATCTAGTTGTATCTTGAAAATCCATCCATGAGTGAAAGCATTTCATAACTTGTCATGGAGTCAATGATCATGTCAATATTAGGAAAAGGAAATTCATTCTTGGGAAAAGCTTTATTTATGTCTCAAAAATCAATACAATTTATGATTCCTTTAGGTTTTTCTCTAATAGGTACAATATTAGATATTGATTATAAGTAGTCAATGAATCAGATACATCCTACTTCTAAGAGTTTTTCCAACTCTTGCTTTACCAAGATAGAAATGTGAGGATGCATCTTACGTAAAAAACTCACTAGTTTGGAATTAGGATTGAACATAAGGTGGTGTAGAACTAAGGAGGGGTCCAAATTTAGCATGTTAGAATAAGCCCATGCAAAGATATCTACAAATTCTCTCAACAAAGCTATAAATACTTCATGTTCCTACTCAGTGAGGGACATATCTAATTTGATATATTTTGGGTCCAATGGAGTCTTAATGTTTACTTGTATTATATATTTGACTAAAAGGGTCAACCATCTTTTAGGATAGGAGGTAAAGACTTAAACTATTGGACTATATCAGGGTCTTCTATTAGGACTTGCTCTTCAATGGCTCTTAGACATGATGAATCTAAGTCCTCTAATGGGAGATCTAGCCATGTGACAAAAATAGTTAGAAATTCTTTAAAAATTTGATCAAATACTTGTTATTCTGCAAAACTAAACTCAGATCCATAGGCAAGTTCATCGTTGGTGGTTTATTAGTCTAAAATCAAAGAAGAATGAACACCCCTATCTAATGGCAGTTGAAACAAGTTTTCACCACTAGATTGGTCTTTATCTTTACTTTTTCCTTGGTCAAAAGGTACCTTAAATAGGTTTTAACTTTAGGACCTTAATGTTTTATTTATTTGATTGTGGCTAAGGGTGTTTACCCACTCTCCAAAATAGGCTTTAAGATCTAATGTAATTGAGAATCTTGATTTATCATCTCCCAATAGAACGTTGTCTCTAAAGCCTAAAAATTCATAGAATGCCTCATCATTCTGAAACTCATCAGTTGGAAAATTAGATTCTTGTTGGTCCCAATCTATTAGTTGGGGATAGTATAATGGAAATGGGTTGTGATGAATGACTTGGGTAAGGGTACAAATGGCATTATTATCAAACATGTTAATCTCAGATAGGTCATCAAATGTGAGGCTATGATTAGACTCTAATTCAATGTCAGCATCATCATCACTAGCCACCAATGATGGAACTTGAATAATATATGTGGAGTCACCCCCAAGTGGTTTAAATCCAAGTCCTTAATGTCTTTTGTATTTATTTATGGAAATTGGTTCAATGGTTCCTTGTTGATTTGATTCAAAGCCTTTTCCTTCATAATCTTGATGTTCCATGATCCTATTGGGAATAGGATAATTTTTAATTTTATAAAAATCATCTTGGTTGTCATTTTACAACCATGATTCATCCCCTTTAAGAGGGTCTGGTTCTAGGCCAAATGTTGGTAAATACATGACAGGTCCATAATCTTTGTTATTGTTTTGCCAATGCATGTGTGGGGTACTTTTAGGTTGTCCATAGGTCTTTGGATTATAAGGAAGATTGGAAATATGAAAGGTATCATGGGTCACATACTCCCCTAGGCCATTATCTAAAATGGTGAAATGATTGGAAGCTTTAGGAGGTAGCATGTAGGAAAGGGAATCCAAGGTATTAGGATCTATGAAATTATCTTGTGGAGGATCAATAAGTATGGCCTTTTATTTATCCTACTTAGAACTTGGATTCATGTTGTATTGGTAATTATAGCTTTGAAACTCAGCCTCAAGATGTTTGCAAAGCTCATATGGGTGCAAATCTCCCAAAATATTCACTTCCATCCTCAAGTGGGAGAACTTGATACATTGGTGCAGTGTTGATGGACTAAATGAATCTCATGTAACCAAGGCATACCTAGAATAATATCATATAAAAACTCAAGATCAAGCACATGGCAAAGTGTATCATGGCTCAAAGGCCTAATGATAACTGGTAAGCTAATGGTGCCTTGTGATTCCCTTTCTTGATTATCATAGGCTTTGATAGATATTGTTTCTGGCTGGAGATATACCATTATGTATCCAAGAAGCTTGATGAGCTTTAGAGATACTATGTTGAGGCTTGATCCATTGTCTATAAGGACATGTCTCACTTTATGCCACTTTAAATTAAGTTATATGTATAATGGATTATTATGAAGTGGTCCAAGGGAAGACATATCACTTTGGTTGAATGTGACTTATTGGGTTGGAGCTAGGTGTCCAACCAAAGCTTGAAATTTATCAAGGGATATGTCACTACCAATAGTGGATTGGGTTAAAAAATCATTCAAATTGTTCTTGTGAATTGTTGACATTCACAACAAATCTAAAATATAGATATGTGATTTTGTCTTCTATCATTTTTCTACAATATCAAACTTCTTATCTTGGTTAATGGTGAATGGTTTATTCTAAAGTTGAACATTTGGTTGGATAACAAGCAAAGTGGTAGATGGTTGTGGGCCTAAAATAGTAATCTTTTATCTCTAAGTTGTGATTGCACAATTAAGATTAGATGCTAAACCATAATTGCTAACAAATGTTAGGAATGGTGTGGGACCAGATAGGACAAGTCTCAATTGCCAGTGTACTTATATGTGGTCATATAAAAAAGGCAAGTTATCGGTATAAGGTCCAAAAGAGGAAGTCTCATTTTTTAAGTTCACCTATGTGTGGTCTTATGTTAAAGAAGGATTATCCATGTAATTTTGTTGAGTTTTATTATTCAGTAACGGTCTAGATTAATTAATGCTTGATCTAGGATTAATGAAGATGGTATTAATGCTACCCCCTACAATATGACCTACAATGTTATTATAGTCATGTACAATTGCATGGTAGGTTTTTTGGTTTTTACTACTCTAACCTTGGTTCTATCCATTATTTTGACATTGTGGGTTTTGTTGTTGATTCTATTGATTTTGCTAGTTCGGCCTTTGATTTTATAGTTACACTAGCTGATGTTGTTGTTATTGTTGATTATTATGTTGCCACTATGTGTTATGTTAGGGAAAGGGTTTTTGATAAATCCCAAGAGTTTGATTAGAGGTGGAAGCACCATTATCCAATGCTATCTCCCTATTCTCCAACATAATCTCAATTAAATTCTTGATTTGCACACATCTTCATAGATTATGTCCATTAACCTAATGATATTCACAAAATTCATTTTCATGGTAATAATTAGGATAAGGAATGCCTTATAAATAATGCTTTGGTATAGGTCAATTAATCATATTAACAATAACAAGTTTTTGAAATATAGACTTAATAGGTTTTCCTAGGTCACTAAAGACATGATGCATAGGCACAGTTCTCCTTTGAGGAGGGGTTTGTAATGGTAAAGGTTAATGCATTTTTTTTAAGTCTTTCTTGTTGTGCTTGAAACATTGGTTAGAGAGATTATTGGGTAGGAGTAAGCTGAAAAGGCGGTGTAAATGATGTCTGTAATATTTGGACATGATTTGACTTAGTTACTCCATTACCCATAACATTTTTATTGTGGTTAAATTGCTTTGGTCTATCTTGGTTATTATCCTATGCTGGTTGTGATGCTTGCACTTGTATTGGATGTTGGTTTTGGCCACTTCCTTGATTGCTACCTTGATTCTAGTTAGTTGATGTAAGCTTGATGATCCCTTTATTAATAAGGGTTCAGTCAATCAATAAGCCTTTTTTTATGATCTCCTTAAAAGTATGTACACATTATATTTCTAGATGATAAACTATCTCACTATGCAAATTTTTAGTAAACACAATGGCTAATTATTTATCTGGTAAATTATGGGTGAATTAACTTGGAAGGGCTCTCCATTGTTGTAGATAACTTGCAAAACTCTCATCAGTTTTTTATTTTGCTTATGTCAAGTCAACCAATGAAATATCATGTTTGATATTATAGAAGTGTTGCACAAACTTATCAAAAAGATCATCAAAATATCACTAAATTCTTAGGAAACTTTAAGAACCACTCCAAGTCTTGTCTAGCCAAGCTCCTTGGAAACAACAAAAAAAGGTATATATCACTATATACCACTGGTTGGCATGCGACAAAGAAATAGATTAAATGGGCCTTAGGTTCAACTTTTCCTTTGTATTTATCAAATTTTAGTGGTTCATATCTTGGAAGAAATGGTATTTGTAAGTAATCCATGTTGAATGGATAAGAACACACATCATCCAACTTAAAATTTTTAGTCTATTTCTCAGTTTGAATGGTAGCAATTGCATCTTTCATTTGTTATAATTCTTAGGATAGGAAACTAGAAGGAACACTAGTTGGAGGGAGAATATTGGTTTGGGTAGATGGTTTGGAGGTCACAAGTGGGACACTTTGACTAGGTTATGATAGAGATATTTGTTGGGGCACATTGGTTTGGTTGGGAAATGGACCAGGAATATGCATACATAGATTAGGATGTACTTGGAATTACACATTTGGTTATGTAATATTTTGGTTTGGGTTAGACATGAAGCTTTGATTTGGAGGATTTTTTGGTTCAGATGGAGGGATATAACTATATTGTGCCTACTATGGTTGAAAAGGGACATGCTATCGACTAATCAGACCTTGTTGTTGAATGGGAACTTATGAATCAAGATTCTATCTCTAAACTCTTGGCACATTTTGAACTGGTTGTTGTCTAGTAGGTACTTGAGAAACATGAGAGCCTCTTTGTTACATGAATCCTTGTTAGGAAATGAAATCATGTTGAATATTTGGCATCTATCATTGATTAATATTTACATATTGTTAGCTAGTCATCATTTGGTTTTGGATTGGTACACTGGTCTATGACTAAAAATGTATGTTTGTTACTACCTGATGAGGTGGAACATTAGTTGCCCCTTGTTGAGGTGGAAATATATTCAGCCTTTGTTGTGTTGTTATATTATATTTTGCCTACTTTTGTGGAACACTACTCAATCATTTTTTGAGGAGTAGGATTCATCACATTCTATTGTTGAGGCATGACATTATTTGTCAGTTGACTACCTAATCCTATTGGTTACATGGTTGATGAAGTAGCTTGTTAAGGTTGGGATGTAGAAACTCCTTCTATTTGGTATGATGTTCCACTCATAGTATTAAATATAGGCACATGTTTTTGACTAGTTGTTTTTGTGTTAGTGCCACTTTGATTTGGATTGGGCATTACTTGCACATTACTCACTATATTTTGCTCATTATTATGTGTAGAAGTAGAAGACACTTCTTTAATCATGGAAATATGTAACAAGTTGTATACAAAAGTGTTTTACATGAATGGGTCTTAACTCTGATTGTCTTGACCAGTTAGCTCCATTAAAAATCCTATTGAAAAAACTAACTCAATAAGAGGTTTGCTCACCATGGTCATCTGATTTAAATTACGTGCCAAATTCAAGTAGGTTTGATATGCTATCTGCATTTGGTTAAAGTGGTCTTCCATGAGGCTTTTGCATCTATTAGGAATATTAGGGTCCTAATATGTTGTTTGGACTATATACAAAGGATTTATATAAGAATCATGTTGATTGTAAATTATGTTATGGGGCATTCTTACTAGACTTGGTAAATTCTCACGAGGGAAGTCTACTAGAAACTTGGCCCCTACCTCTATGGCTCTAACCAAAATATCATATTTTTTATCCAATAAATTATTCTCAAATAAAAATGGATCATATGTGGAATTCATATTAGTAGAGCATGACTCTTGAAGAACTAGTTTTTCAATTGTGGGTATTGTAGCTAGGTATTGTGTAGTTTGTTCTTGGTCTTATTCTGAATAAGGTGGTGTATTAACCAAATAGTTAGCCAATGTATCTTGTATTTGTTCCCCTAATTTATTATTATAACAGGGATAATGATCCATCTCATAAGAAATATTATCTATGTAGGGGTCTTACACCATTTTTTCCTATGTAACCACATTACTAATCCCCAGATTGTACATGAGTCCACTATAAGTGTAGGAATTCATGTTGGGATCCATAGTAAATGTTTTAAAATAGAAAGGGAAGAGAGTTATACAAACTCTAAATGGATAATTTCTAAAAATATGATGTTTAAACTAGGTCTAGATTCATCAAAAGGATCAAAAGGTTTATACAAAGATTTGTGATAACACAAGCTAATATTAAGTATCTAACATTACATGTCTTACACAAAATGATTAAGTAAATGAACCAAAAATTGAAATGCCAATATATAATTTCAAAGTGTTTAAAAAAATTCTAATCTAGGAAATTAAAAGTTGTTAAGTCTTTTGGCTAAACGTGGTGTCAAAAGCTAGGCTCAAACAAGGCATGCACTAGGACTCTTAGCCAAACAATGTCAAAAGCTAGACTATGAAATAGATGAAAGTTTTAGTTTAATGGATTTGAAACACTTCTAAAAAAAACTATGCATTCGATTCTTGGACATGGACTTGGTAAAATAGGTATAAGGTATGAAACAAAAGGCAATTTAGAGATAGTTTATTTTTCTCACAAATAATGGTATAAAACTTGGTTCTTTTGACAAATAAGCTAGACAAAAAGTGAATGGTGTAACTATGCTAGACAAAGGTTCATAAAGGTAAATTTGGATTGGTTTGAAAATGTAAGAACAAATTTTTAACTCTATGCAAGATGGCCTATGAAACAATATTTGAAATGTTTTGGGCAGCATAATAGTGATAGACTACCTTAACAATGTGATAAAATTCTTGTTTAAAATACTTTCTAAGGCAAAGATAATTTCTCATAATTTAGACCCCATAACACTACCTTTCTTGACTCAAAATGTTGTGGTGAATAGACTCAAAGTGAAAATTTTTATCATAAAATAACTTGAGTTTATCAAGTGGTGATAATGATCATGAGTCTTAAACAACCTTCAACCCAAATTAGAAGTTGAACCTAAGTTTCATCAAGTTTAGTGCAAATGGCAAACCCACTTAACACATCAAACCTATGAAATTATAAAGGTGTAATTTTGAATATAGATTATAAATTGACTTTAAAAAACTTTGACAAAGGTCTAGTCTTAATTGGGTAGCATAACTGTGCCAAATTGGATGATATGACTCCAAGTTTTGATGAATTTTGAACAAGGCAAATTGATGATTTCTTACAAATTGGACAATATAACACTCCCTTGCTCAAAAAAATTGGGGACTATGTGTTTGGTTTTCATTGTTTGTTTACACTAATTTTTTACTCCAAACAAGACTTTAATCTAGGATAAAACCAACTAATTAATCACTCTTAGATCCTAAACTGAGAAGATTTCTTCATATTGTTGGAATCCATCAATATAAATCATTTGAGATTATTTTAAGTGTTCATACAAAATTAAATGTGCATTATATAGTAGGGTTTTTACACCCCCCTTCTCTCAAATGATAGTACTATGACATGGACCTTGAGGTGCACCTTGCACCAATAATACTTTCATGACAAGTGGGGATTTGTCTAAGAACTACAAGTTTTTGAATGTTATAGGGGAATCAATTACACAATGACTTTCATGCCAAACAATGCAAAATAAAAGCATGAATTTGAGGTCCATATCACTTAGCTTGTTGTAAAAAGGTCTAGTCCTTTTTACAACCACTACATCTTATTATTCGCTCAGTGTAGTACGATGTCTAAAGTGCCACTACATCCCATGAGCAACTCCAATATGGATCCAAATGAAATGAATGCTAGAAGATGAAACCCCAAGTGAAATCTTCCCTAAAGAACTCATAGGAGGTAATGACATCCCTATCACAAGCCACGTTTGCATGAAATAAAGAAATCATAAAATAGAAATACTTTAGGGTCATTGTCAAGGTCACTTAATACTTTTATGAGCTTTTGGGGAGTGGTTTAGATGATGTTCTCTCTATGCCTTGGACTAGTAAATTTATAATAGGAATGACACTTTTGATTCCAAGGGTTCCCTAAAGTGGACAAATGGAAGAGCATACACACAACACCCCTCTCTTTGCTAAAAAAATCTAGATCAAGAAACTATTGAATATAAAAATGATAAGTGTGTTCAATTTTAAGCCCAAATAAAAGATTTGGTGGTGTTCGATTGACCCCTTGGTCTTAAAATTTTAAACTTGAAAACTAATGCTAATAATGTACTTAAGCACTAGAATATTATAGTAAGAACCAAAATAATGTTCCTAGTTCATTTTAAAGCATGCAAAATATGATCTAAACATGTTTTTTTGCAATTTTCCAAGCTAGTCCTGCAACAAAAATGTTAGTGTGTCCTTTAGCCTTGAAGCTAATTCAAGTTTTAAACAATGAACTTTGAAAAATGAAGTCTCAGGTTTGACATAGTGGTGCAATACCACTACTTGACAATGCAATCCTACTACTTATAGTACAATCCCATGATTTTAAAAGTCATGGTATTATAACTAACCACTAACCATTTAGTCACAATACTGTGACTCTAAATGATGATCCCACTACTTGCAGGATAGTACCACAACTTTAAAAGTAGTATTATAAACCAAAGGTAGTTTGGTCACAATGCCATGACTTAGTTGGATGATCTCACTAGTATCAAGATAATCTTAACACTTTATGAGTCGTAGTATTGTTGATTAATTGCTAATAGTTAGACAATATCGTGACTCAGTTAAGCAATCCTGTGAGTTACAGATTAATCCTGTGACTTCTAAAGTAGTGGTATTGTTAACCTTACACAAAAACACAAAGTCTGAAAAAAAATGGCTAAGCATAATACCACGAGTTTGAATGATAATACCATGAGTTGTAGGACAATCCCATGACTGTGTCCAGTCAAACCCACCACTTATAGAAAAATGTGTTTTAATTAATTTTTTCACTCTTTTAAGCCTGCCACTCCAAGATTATGCATAAAAAAAGTTAGTGAGTTTCTTGAGGGAGCATTGTGATCAATTTTTTGAAGCTATTTGGGTCCCACTGGGTGTGCTATTATGTGAACTAGGGAGAGGAGATTAGTATTGTGTTAGTGACAAAATGAACAAAAAAATTTGACAAAAAAAACACACTAAACTAACATATTTATACCTAATTATTATTAACAAAAAAAATGACAAACACAAGTAAAAATTAAGGAAAACAATAATCTTTCACCTTCCTTGGATGCTCCAAATGCTTTTATAATAATGGCTTGCTTGGTTTGTGCTCATGAAGTTTGTTGCAATGGAGCTTGACTATCCTCCACCTCCTTTTGACACCTTTGGCTTTGGATTGGCTTGGATTGGAATTAATTTGGAATGGTAACACTAGTTAAAATAGATTTTGGATCCATGTGTGCATTATAACTTTTCATTATCAAGACATAAAATTCATGTGGCAAGGCCTCCTATTTATATATTTTTGAGATTGATTAGAATAAACCTGAATCATCCATATAAAGATTGAGATGTGTGGATAAGAATTAATCTAATTTTTGTAATTAAAATTAATAAATAGGCTCACCAATATCTGGGATAGAGGGGAAATTAAGAGGCATGGAGGGCATTGATGAGGCATGGGAGGCATGATTCCTGATATTTGTGGCATTTATGGCCTAGGGATGTCTTCCCAAGAAATGAGGTCACCTAATGATATAGATATTCAATATTCCTTTCTAAAAATAAGTATTCAACAAGTTTCCATGTAATTCTTAATCAAGCTCTAATTTGGTTTTATTAGCTCTTAAGCATGATTAAGCACTTTGTCCACAAATTACTCAAATTGATTAGAATGCCTTGTTATTGGTCCAAAATTCAAATGGATTGGAATTATAAGTCAATTTTAGATGTGTTGGATCCATTATCCCATTTAGGATGTTATCAACACAAAATAATAAAGGCATGCATCTCATACAAGAAATTTGATAGAAAAAAGTAATCCAAAGCACCTAGGTGCAAAATTGGCATTTTGAATTACAATGATTTGATCAAAATTAGTTGGCCCATAGATTGCATTTCCCTATTTAATAATACTCTGGCCAACATTGGCACTTGAATATGTTAGATTTAAAGCTTTTAATGTGTTTTAGTTTTTTTAGGCCAAATTGTGCATTTTGGTAGAAATTGGTCAAAAGCCTGATTAGAGGTTATCAGTGGCCAAATTTAAGTGTCTATAGGTGGAAATTGTCAAGAATAAATTCTAGATGACCAAAGATAAGCATGCAAGACTCCTTGGTTAAGTTAAAAGGATACATCAACCATCGTTGTTAAACTTGAACATTATATGAAAGTAACATGATGTGGCATATAAATTTTATCAAGATAATGAGGCAAAGAAAAAGAAAGCTTTAGGTGATGCATCAATGTCTACAATTTCAAATACTACCATCATAGTTATTACATTGATTAAAGTACATGCAGTGCTTCACACAATGTAACCTTGATAGGCTAAGATTCTATGCATGTAAAATTTTGTAATGGCACATAGTTTCCTCATAGTTTGAGCTTTTTAATATAAAATTGAATTTATATTTTGTACACATGCACATGTTGTATGGATTTGAAAAATTCAAGTTATTAAATTGACAGCTATAAGATTTATCTTATACAGTTTTGACTATAGTTAGAACTCATGTTCTAGCTACCACATGTAAATAATTTTCATGAACTTGGAAGATGAGACGACCCCTTCACCAAGCCTATTTAAACAGTTGTAATCCAAATTGAATTTTATTCAAATAATTTTGAATATAGGAGCAACATTAATTTTGATCATCAAAGAACATGTTTGATTGTTTTATTTCTAATCTATTTGTGATTAGTTGTTACTTTCTTTGGTTGTATGTTTCAATAATCTTTAGTGTGCAATAACTATGAATGGATTCTTGATTATTTTGATTGATGTATTGATTTGTATATGTGTAAAAACTATTAAAGGATTGGTAAATATATTGGTTAAGATAGTAAAGTTCAAATTGAGTCATAATTCTGATTGTGCATGAATGCTTTATTGATGTAGTTTTCTATGTGTGTACAATAACTACCACAGATACTTCACTAGCTCGAGTCATAATCTCGTAATTAAGGGTATGAAATATCTACCTTAAAAAGAGTAACCCTTATCTGAGGTTTATGAATTTCTTACATCATTATTTCCTTAGACTTCTTAGCCACATCTAATTTTTTGTGTGAAAATCACTACTAGTAATAGGCGTAGGTTCTAAGATCACTTATCCTTTTAGAAACCAACCAAGGAAGTGATTCATAAACATCACATAGCCTTATTTTTAGCCTTATCCTTCCCTCTTTTTTATGTTTTTTTTGAGATCTACCCACTTTAGGTTAGAATCCAATGGTCCATCTAAATTACATAGAGCTTCACTACCTTTTCAAAATCACACCTTCATTCAAAAAATCTTGTCAATAACCTGTGTGCCCTACCAACTATTCTATCAATAGGTTATAATAGATCACATACCTATAACTTGTGCTCTAGAGTAGAATTTAACTCCATTGAGATTTTAAAATGTCAGAGGGTACCTCATTATGATGTGGTGTGCATAAAACCCACATCAACAATCTCACTAGTGCTAGAAAGAGGGTCATCACCTCTAATAATAGTAGTCATTATTTGTGTAGAGTTCTACTGGAGTCACCAAAGAGAGTGAGCAAATATAATTCCCAAGCTTATTTTCTAGTCTCACCCCTAATAAATCATAAGATATCTAGAACTATGTCAATAGCCCCAGTTCAGAATAATCCACCTCTAAAGACTCCTTATCTAGTAAGGAACCCTTTACCTATTAATCAACTAATGGCTCAGCCTTGGTTAGTTGGATCTCTTATTGCCATTCTAAGGGACATGCATGATTTGTCATAGAATCCCAAAAAGTACCTACCATAATTTTCTCCTTCAGGAATAAGGACAATAGAGGAACATATCAAATCAATTAAAGTTGATTTAAGACTAATGAATGTCATAGATGAGGATGTCACATACAAATTATTCCCTTTTACTTTTATGGATGTTGTTTATGATTTTTATTTAAATCTAATAAAAAATTATATCACTTGTTGGAATGGGTGTCAATCAGCTTTTCTTGCATAGTTTGGATAGGTCACCAATCCTATTTTGGTATACTAGCACTTCACCAACATGAAGAGGGAGCCTAACGAGCCCATCTATGGTTTCAATGTAATATTTTAGAATATGTACAATTGGTTGACCACAAGATATAAACCAAAGGTAGCATTATCATTGGAAATGTATAAGAACACCTTGGACCCTATCACTATCATGTTCTTAAAAAGACCAATTACGGCTAACACTTTGACATTAGTAGTCAAAGAGGCTATCAGCATAGATAGGTATCTCAATCCTCAAACACCTAGAGTGCTTAATATCAATAATGGTTTTGTAGCACTAAATCTGGTACCACACATGAAGTAGAATGTTCTTGTGTTCAATCAAAACCAATTGTACACACTACCTCCACTAATGTAGACAACACAACCAAAATTTTGGCTACTTGAACAATCATGAAATGGGCAGTGGTTATTAGAAAATCTAGCAAGTGGTTGAACTTACCAATGCTATTTAACAAGGTATAGATTCCAAAAATGTAGAACTAGATTCTATTCAGATGATAGTTCAAAATCTAAGAAATGATTTCTTGATTATGCAAAGGAAGATGGGCAATGCAAATTCTCTAATTGACAATAAAAAAAATTGGATTCTAGAGATACAATAGACTATTCAATAGGCCTATGAACAATATGGAGCAACCTAACAATCTTCTAGATGTCAACATAGTATAAATGGCTCTTCCCAATTGGTGAAAAATTCACAATACTTTTAAACGTGATGAGCTTAACTAGGTTGAATTTTGCATAGCATTCAAAATATTTCAAAGAGAGGTGGTTAGACAAGATCAGATGCATAATCTACCTAAACATCATTAGGATCTTGGCTCTTCCAGATCTACCATGTTCTTTGAAACTCATGAGTTTCCCTTCCTAGATGAAGATGATAATGAACTAGAACACATTAATGAAGTCCATGGTTTCTAATAGTTTCATAGAGGTGCATATAATTTAAGGAATAATAATCTACTTACAACATCAACTCCTCTAAATACCATGATGATTCTTCTTAATCCTAAAGTAGACAATAATCTACACCCTCCAAAGGGGAATGATCAGCCACAAAACAAAGAAGAACTAGGTAAAGGGGGATACAATATTTTGAAAGATATGAAGAGGATCAAGCTAAATATAACTCTTCATGAGTTAGCATAGATCACTAAATAGGAGTTATTATGGAAGTCCATTATTGGAAAGACTCTTATGGAAAAATCTAAAGCATCTATAGACAAAGCAAAGGTTGTTGATGCCAATATCATCTACAAGAGTAAGCTAGAAGTTACACCATTTTTTTTACTACCTAAACATTAGATAAGAATATTCATAATTAATTAGTTGATTCTGGGGCATATGCAACTATCATTCCTACTTATTTATGTCAAAACCTTGGTTTAACACTGAGCCCTTCAAAGAGAATAGTTTTTCAACTAGATATAATGGTGGTACCTGTTGGTTGAATATTTTGTCGATCAGTGTACTGATAAAAAGAATAGGTCTAATTAGCCAAAGAAGGAAGATTAGTCATCCAAGTGTGTAGGTTTACCACATCAAAAGGAGACTAATCTCTCCTCTCATCAAGGGGAGGTTCCCTATAGATAGGCTATATATATATATGAATAGAAAATAATACTCAAGGGTAGGACAAACCATCCATCTCTCTTTCTTTAGAGGTGATGTGTACAGATCAAAGGAGAAACTCAAGGAAAATGATAGAAAGCACTCCTCTTCTTTTAGAAGTACTATTCAAGAAGCCACAAGAATACTCTAGATAGTAACAATAAAATGTAATAAAGGATGTAATAACCAGGAAATTGAAATGCAGCACAAAGTCTTCACTTGGATTGCTCAAGAGTAAGATACGAAGGACAATGAGGGCACAAAGTCACCTCAAGGTCTTTTACATTGAAATGAAAAGAAAACACACTGAAAGGAAATTATGGGGGCACAAAGTCTCTCCACAATTGATTCTTCAGGACACCTTTCTGACTAATTTCACTAATCCTGCTTGCTGAATTAAAAGAACAAAAAATAAATGAAAGAAAAAGACATAAGAACAATTTCCTTAACAACAAAGATATTACAGCACAAAGTCTGAAAAACCATTTTCTTTCTTATTCTAGTAAGAAAATATGATCAACAATCTGAGCTCAAAGTCTCAGTAATGCCTTAAAATTTGGGCAGAGTTTCATTTTGATTGTCAAAAAAAAAGGAGAGATCCTTTTACAATAGAAGAACGTCCCTTATATAACCACTTCAAGAAGGATTCGAGAATAGTAACACATCATGTTGCATTGGAATCTATTAAGAAAATAGGCTAGAACTTAGGGGCATTTTACCCATTTGATTTTATCAATGTAGGGAAACAAGTCACACTTATTGAAAGTGTGTAACTTTCAATGTCCACCTAGTGATCTAATATTACCTTCATCATTCCTCCTTTTTTGGTAAATCGAATCAGGTCTTGGATTCAGTTTGTTGTTCTATTCCATCCTTGCTTTCTATTGGTCATGGCCTTGAAGTTTATGAATCCATTCTAGTCTGTAGGTTCAAAGTATTCACAGTTATTTTGTTGTCTTGAATTTGACATTCGCATGCCCGTCACTATGTTTTCAATGGCTAGTTCACTGTGTTGAATTTGACGTCTTCAAGTGCGTCACCCCTTGGTCTTATTTTGGCTTTCTACTTGGTCTTTACCAGATTGGACTTGCCCTTTTGAGTTAGAAAGACCCCCCCCACAAGGGTATCTGCCCTTTGGGCAGTCTTCGAATGGCAGGTCGCTAGATTCTTCCTTTGGACTTCATGAAAATGTCCTTCACTTTGGTAGCCGAGAGTCCCCCGCAAGGGCACCTACCCTTCGAGGTCCCTCGGTAGCCTTCACCTTGGCACTTCCCATGGATAAATCCCATGGCATTTTCCCCATGTACAAATCCCCAGGCTTTTTCCTGTGAACATTTCCTCGCGCGCTTTCTTGCAGACATTTTCCTCAGGGAAAATTCCCACAGACAAAAAGTCTACGAAGATGTTGACTCATTCTTTGAAAATTCCTTTGGTGTCCTTTGGCCCACAGCTTCTCCAAATTCCTTTAGAATTTTGTCTAAAGGAATTCTTTTGGACAAAAGTTTAAAGGAATTGCTTCTTTGCCTTGATCTTTCTCAACTACCTTAAACAAAAATTTGAAGGAATTTACTTAACTATTTCCTTGAAAATAACCCTTTAGAAGGTTTTTTTTTTGATTAAGTGTCCTCCACAAGGGCACTTGTCCTTCTAGAAACTCTCTTTGAACTTTGCTTTGAGCCACCTCTTTGAACCATCATAGTGAACCACTCCATTAAACCACTTTGTTGAACCACGGCAATGAACCAAGCTTTGAACCAAGGCTTTAAACCTCTTGTTGAACCAAGACGTTGAACCAATCAGTTGAACCATGTCTTTGAACCAACCATTGAACCAAGTTTTGGTTCAATGATTCAAACAAAGCCTTAAACTGATTGATGAATTATTTGATTAAACCAAAGGATGAACCAAAGCGTTGAACCGCTTGATTGAATCGAGACATTGAACCATTTCTTTGATTGAACCCACTATTGAACCTGTTGAACTTTGAACCCGTTGAACCAAAATTTGGTTCAATGGTTCAAATAAAGATTTGAACCAAATGAGTGAAACTGTAGACATCTAAATTGTGTCAACCCCCCCTTGGTCCCCTTGGTCCACTTCTAAACATTTCTAACCCACACACTTATTAATTTAAAATAAATTACCTATTTTAAATTAATAACACCACCCTTGACACATCACCCATGACACCTCACCTCACCCTTGGATACCCCCATTTATCACCCTATGACTAATCATAATTACCTAAGACCTATTTCAACTCCCCCACTAATTCTCATGCCTATTAAACCCACCATTTGGACCGTTCACCAATGGCAGCTAAACTTGGCAGATGGAAGAATGGGAAAAAGGCTAAAAATATCCTTTTTCCATTCTTCTATCCATCAACATCAGTTACCAGTCAGTTGATGCCGGTGGGATCACCGATGACGGTTGCTTAAAGCAAGCCCAAATGCAAATTCTCGAGGCCCAGAATGCACCCAGAATGTGAATCCTCTTGCTTTGAATCCAACTTCTCTCGCTCCTTGACTCTTTGTACATTAAAACTAGGCTTTGGGATGAGACATCAGCATTATATCATCACTCTCAAGGCTACAGGCACTCTGCAAAATTCACTCCACACTAGATTGAAGGTTGTACGAGATTTCTTACATCAGCTGCATAAGGGACAAGCATCCTACACCTCTGGTTCTTCAACAAGCAAGAGCTAAGTATTTTTCTTCTATTTCATTTCAATACTTTAAAATGCATTGGTAATCAGTCAATTTGCTATCTCTGAGTACTATTGAGATAAAGTCTGGCTTGCTTCCCAGAGAGGCTGAAAAGCCTTTCCTTTATTCTGACCCATTTTGACAACCTATCCCCCACCTTTCTCCTTCCTAAGACTCTATCCACTACCCTACACCCCTGCACAACCCTTTTGAATCTCTCAGGCTCCTCTGTCACCTATAAACTTGTCTAAAAACCCATCCAAGGCCATTGCCCTAACCGACATCGACCATTTCCCCTACCAACGTTAGCAGACTAACCGATGTCGGCAACCTTGACCAATCGATGATGGGAGAACTACCAACATCGATGACTATGACAGACTGACAATAGAATATAGGTAAGCATTATCTCTATTTATTTTGTTTAGTCTTTCACCATTTCTCTTTCTAGCAACACTTTTTTATCAACTAGTGGACTGTCATCCCTCAAAGAAGTCTTTGCACTTTTGAGACTGAGCTTTTGCTTGGCAGTCCACCATATATCTATCTAAAATTTGCTTTGTTTAAGTCTTTCTTATCTATAGGTGTCATCCTCCATAGCCAAAGAGGAGCTCCTTCAATCATCTGGATACGGTGCACAAACTTCATTCGGGTACGTACAAACCCTTAACCATTAACCTTCAATTTCTCATTTTTTCTAAATGTAAAAAGCAAAAATGAGTAGAAACATTCTGGCATGCCCGGTGGGACCCTGGAGTTTTCCTTGGGTTCATTTATTTTTCTTCTAAAGGCAAACTTTCATATAGGTGCATTAGGAAATTTTTTCTTCTTGCATCCTTCTTCTATCTTCTCATTTTGAAAAGACACCATTAGCACAAGTTAAAAAGAATCTTTATTTTTCTTCTTGTCACTTCTTTTCTACATCTTAGAGTAGTGAAATTCATACTCTTAACCTTTTCCTCACTTGTTTGCATCCAAAAAAAACATTTCAGTTTGGGCTAAAATCTATTGCATTTCATTTCTGCCTGAATGCATACTTAGCTCTCACACTTAGTAATTAAAACTACATTATGAATAAAGCATAGACACATATGTTACACTACAAAACCACAAGCACATCAAACTAAACATCTAAACATACCTGAGATAAGGCCCAACTAGGATTTCATCACCTAGCAAATACCTTACCCTTCTTGGCAATCCCACTTGGACTTCACTACCAAGGGGAGAACCCACTCTATTCTCTGGCAGAGTATAAACTCTAGGGGAAGTATATACTGACTAAGTGACCCAGCTTGTCTCTAGGCTCGTGAAGTGAGGGGTGCAAGCTCCTAGCACCAAGCCATGTATAGAACCTAATACAGATTTTGAGCACCAAAACTTAACCTAAAACCAACCTTAGACTGCCTCTTTTAGGACCCATTCTAAAAGCCCAACTTCCCAAACATACTCTTCTAAGGCATAAGCCAACAAGACTCTAAAATTTATTCTTAGGAATTAATGTTTAGTGTTTGCTTGCCTTCATCTATTTTTTTGTCTGTATCTAATTTTTTGAGTTGGTGAGGATGAATTATTCTGATCTTCAAAAATAACTCAAACTTTCTTCTTTCTTCCAAAAACTTTCAATTTTCTAAGTTTTTGGAAATACACAGTAACTAACATTAGTTTTTCCACTGACATCAGCAACTATCTTTACCAACATCAGTTATCTGACTGACATCGGCAACTTTATTCACTGACATCAGTTTTTCTACCAATGTCAGTCACTAGCAAAAAAAATCTTTCTTCTCAAACAACAAGCTAAAAACCTAACCTTTTTACTGTTAAAAATACATTCTAGTTTTCTGAGGCTAAAACATATAGTTTTCAAAACTTAAAACCCCCCTTTTGCCTTGGATGGTTTTGACATGTAGTCAAACCAAAACTCTTGTTGACCACGCAAGGCAGCAACCACTCCTGCCTTCGCCTTCTATATTAAGTCCTCTAATGGAGTATCATTCAGAAACTGAACGTACTCCAACCCCAACTCAACCCCATATTATTCCCGAAGGAGACCAAGACTTTGAAAGGTTCCTTGACCTCAATGTCAAGGCTCTTCAACACTATCTCGTGAGAAGTCAAATGTGAAACTCCTCAGATAACCCAGTTTATGAGATGCCAACTTCCTTAGTTGAGACGACAATCGTATCAATAGCCTCTATAATTCAACCCATAGACACCCAAGCCATTGTCTCAGCTAACAACCTGACCATGACTAATCTTCAAAGTGTGGCCTCTCCTTCTCTTTTTGGACCTACCTCCATTGGGGTTTTGGTACCCCCTTAACCACAAACCATTCAACAAAGTTCTACACCATTCCAAAACTTAATTGTCTCCATCCCACCTACTCTTGTACACATCAACACAAGGGTGGTTACTCATCCTTTTGCTAGTGTTTCCACCACTCAACCACCTTTGGCGGCACTTAGTCAAGTTGTACCCTCTAGCTTTATGACACAACCACCCTTGACTTTAACATCAATCCCCATGATGAACTACCAATATGTTGTGCCAATACAAATGCAACCTAATATGTCATACACCCCATCTAACACCTTCCAAATGCCTTACAACCTAAGGGGTGCCCCACCTGCAAATCCATCAACCGATCTAATCAAGATGTTGATGGATAAGGTGTCTAATCTTGAGACATCCATTTCAGGTTCAAGAAATGTTCTCTCATATGAATAGATCTGTAATGAACCTATTCATCCTTTAGTCCCAATCTGACCATATCCTAGTTAGTGGGAACTTCCCAAGTTTACTCACTTTCAGAGTAAAGAGGACCCACAACAACATCTACAAGTGTTTAGACACACTTGTTACCTTATAGCACATGATGATGCGTTATTACTACACACATTTCCCATGTTGCTTTCTGGTGATACCCTCGATTGGTATAGTTTTATTACCAGTCACTCTCTACTTACCTTCACTCAACTTGCCCAATTATTTCTCAACCACTTTTCAATCAACATAACTAAAAAGGTCTCCATCATGGACCTATATTCTATCAGATAATTCGACAATGAATCCATAGTTGATTTCGTTGCCCGGTTGGAGAAGTTTAATCAACCAACTCTCCTTTTCTTTACCTCAACCTGAGCTCATTGAGCTCTTTTCACAAGCGTGTGCCAAACACATCTCATCTACTTTGTGGGTCCAAACATTCTGCATATTTGATGAAGCTTTCACCATGGCCAGGAAGCTTGAAATCTGTGTTGTCAAAGAAAATAAAGTCAAATTGCATAGTAAAAATACTAACGCAAAATCAAATAACCCTTCATCCAAATCTTCTTCCTCCAATTCCAAATCCAAGGGATCAACAAATGCTATGGTACTTAGACCATCATCATTGACCATAACTAACCAATCTGAACCTTCCACATCTCAAAGCATTACACAAAAATTCCAACAATGATATGTACAACATCAATATACTCCAATTGGAGAATCATACACGTTTGTGTTGGATAAACTAGTCAAACAAGGAGTCCTCAACCTCCCCCAAATTTGACCACCACCTCAATTCGACCCCTCAAAAGCCATCCCTACATGGTATAGGGAAAATGACTTCTATAATTATCACCGTGTCAAAGGCCATGACATAAACAACTGCAAAACCTTCAAAAACATTGTCCAAGACATGATGGATAAAGGTGATCTTGTCTTGGATAACCCAAACATGCCACCTAACCAAAACATAGACATCTTTAGACAAGCTTTTCCTAACCACCCCCTAGTCAAAATAACATTCAGACCATGGCTGATGACCCCCAAGAGCGTAATATACACACAGTCAACATGGTTTCACCTTCCATCCTTAACCAACCTCTTCCACAAACTGAAGAGATTAGTCCACCTATTTGTCCACCACAGGTAGAAGAGCCTTCTTCTCTTATTTGTCCACCATAGGTAGAAGAACCTTCTTCTCCTATTTCTCCTCCATAGATGGAAGAACCTTCTTCTCTTATTAGTTCTCCATCGACCTCTCTTATATTGGAGGATGCTTTGACCATACCAATGCCATTAGCCCCACCTTCATCCTTCCTACTACCAATAGAGGACCATACCTTTTTGGCTCTTCAACCACAAGTAGAAGGTACAATCATCCCTACCATCTATTCTCTTGAGGAGTCACATTCTCCAATTCCTTCTCCACCAAGAGAAGAACTTGTCTCTTCAGCTACTTCAATCGAAGATGATCCAGTGATGGCTCTCTCATGCCTTTGGCCCAAGATCATTGCATCTAACACATTCCCACTCTCACAATCACCCCCATCTTCTAAAAAACCCAAGCCTCATCTCATATCTTCCAAACCATTCTCTCGATTGGTAGATAACTTAGGATTTCTCCATTCAAGGAACTTAGAACATGAGGCATTATGAGAGCGACTCAAAGCTCCTTATCTTACACATCCCACTTCATCTCATACTAATGACCCTCCTTTGACAAAATCTCCCAAAGTCTCCAACAAGGACTAGGCTTCTACTTCCAAATCTTCAAAAGCTCAACCATCCTCATCTAAACCTAAACCCTCACAAACATCCTCCATACCAACACTGGTTAAATCCCTCGATGTTCGCCCCATATCTAACCTCACTCACCCACAAGTGAAGGTAGACTTGAACCTTACCTCATATGATAGCGGTCCTCAAACCAAACTACAGAAGGCTACTAAACCACGTCGGTGAACTCCTCCTCCACCATCATCATTGCCCTCCATTTTGGGCCCACATCCTTCTACCTTAATAGGAGTGCTCCCTATTCCCACACCTAACAAAAACAAGTTACCTCCATTACTCCCTTTACCCACCACAAACCTACCTCCTCTAAAAAATTTGGCACCCCTCACAAATAAAGTGTCATCTACACGAGTGGCCACACCACCAACCCAAAAGGTGGTACGGAAATCTCCCTCAACAACTCCCAAACAAAAGTCATTAACACCTAGTGCATCAACAAGCACATACCCCTTAGTGGGTTCATATGCTTTGATACTATACTGATTTTTGAAAACTTCTAACATCACTCTTCCACCTATCAAACCATTTCAACCTCTCGGACCAAAGCTGTCTTGGTTCGATGACACTAAAATTTGCCAATATCATCGCACACCTGGGCATGACACTGAAAATTGTTGTGCCCTTAAGGTTGTCAACTGCCAATTCATGGAAAAAGACACCCTTCTTGTTGAGGAGACTATCAACACATCTCCAACACCATCTCATGTCTCTCCAACCTCTCCACCTTCATCGGGATCCAATCATCGGACTATGGTCCCTTTACCTCCTTCCTCCCCTTTATTCAAAATTAACACCATCAATGTGGCCACCAGGTCACAAATTTTAAAGGATAAAGCAAAAGAGAAAGCTGTTATTCCTTGGACCTACCCATTTGTCAAGCTTGCTCAACCACCCAAACCCAAGATTTATATCTTGGGTACATCCCAACCCACTTCTTTAGAGGCAATCCATGATTTTATGGCAAAACAACTTCACCAAACTCCTGTGAAGATGTCCTTATATGACCTCATTCAAAGCTCTCCACAACATCATCAAGCTTTAATCAAAGCTTTATAGGCAGTGGAAGTCGTACTTGAGGACCCCTAGCCATTAGCTGCCTTAGTCCAATCATTACCCACCGTTGCCTCTATTACCTTTAGTGATTCTAAAATTCCTACCTCTAACTTGGAAGATTAGGATGCTACCCTTTTCATCACAACCTACATTGATCAAACTCACATTAAGCGAGTTATGATTGATGGGGGTGCCAACATCAATATCATTTCCACCCATGCCTATGACCAATTAGCCCTCCCAAAGAATTGTGTGTCAAAGACCGGTGCAATTTTTCAATCTTTTAATGACACCACCACCACGACTGTTGGCACCATCGTCTTACATATTCATGTTAGCCCACGAATAATCTCAAAGCTCTTCTACATCATCGAGGGAGAATTCAAATACAACATGTTATTAGGATGACCTTAGATCCGTGCCATGGCCTGTGTTCCTTCTACATTACACCGTTGTGTCAAATTTGAACATGACGATCAAGTCCATGTCATTCCCACAGACCCCTCCCCTTTCAAGACATGCAACACAACTTATCAACCCAACGATGTTCTCATTCCTTTCAAGACTTGACCCAAACACCACCTCCACCCACAGAAGCTTCAACAAGTATGTAAACGGCGATTACACCTAGACCACCTCCTCAAATGACAACAAAAGACCCTATTGAAGATATCTTCCAACATCTTTCACTTGGGGAGTATTGTTTACTCACCTTGGACATGTTATAGACTCCTCAAGAGTATGGACAACTTCATCACAATTCTAGCTATGGCCATCATATCAGAATGGTCATCCCTTATGGTCCTCCCAATCTTCAAACAAATCTCATCTATGGAGGGCTAGATCGAGCTCCCACTGATGGGAATCCTCTTTCATCACCCCAACTATTTACGTCTAACTTCTCTTTTCTTGGCAACCCAAACTTTGCTCATATCTATCTGTATAGGTGTGCATGGAAGGGCTTTGGCTTTGGGTGCTATGAATAAGGCTCCCACCAGCCCGTCGAACCACCAAATGACGAGGCCATAAAGAATGCCAAGAAATGACATGGCCTGGGTTTTGAAGAACCTACTAAATTTTCTAAAAACCCTCGCCCTGAACCTATCATAGAACAATCACCTCCAAACTCACCTATTCCCCCATCTTCACCTATGGAGTCAGTGGTTTCCATCCCTCCTAGTTTTTTTTGCATAAACACCATTTGCTTGGAACCCCTAACCTATCAACTAGGTGAGGTATCCAAGTCTCTCCCTCTCGTTTATCTAAACATGATAGATGATGAATCTGCTACCATCAACACCGTTCAATGCATGGACAATGATGCCATTCTCACCTACATGGGTGCAGATGACTCTTTCATCTAATGATCACTTCCTTCAGAAACATAGGTTATGTTAAATGAATCAACCATTGACATTAACCTTCCATCTTTTGATGTTCCTCATGTTTTAAAGATTGGTCAATCTTTGGATGCACAGGAACAAATTGACTATACAAAATTCCTTTTAGACCATAGCAAAGCCTTTGCTTGGACCTATAGTGATATGCCTGGCATCGACCCCAACATTGTCATTCATAACATTGTCACAAACCCAGAGGCTAAGCTCGTCAGGCAAAAGCTTCACAAGATGCATCCTCGAGTTGCACTCCTTGTCAAAGAGGAGCTTCAATATCTTCTCTCTGTCTCCTCTATCCAACCCATTGATTATCTGTAATGGGTGTCAAATATCATCCCTGTCACCAAAGCAATTAGGGGGATCCAAATTTGTACTGACTATTATGACCTTAACCTGGCTTGCCTAAAAGACGATTTTCCTCTACCCAACATCGACCAACTTATTGATCTTACAGCCGGTCATGAAATGCTATCACTCATGGATGGGTTTTCAGGATATAACCAAATCTTGATTGCGCTATAATATCAACACAAGACCACCTTCATCACCCCATGGGGAACATTTTTCTATAGGGTCATGCCTTTTGGCCTAAAAAATGCAGGTGCAACATATCAACGTGCCATGACCTACATCTTTCACGATCTCCTCCACAAAATCATGGAGGACTATGTGGATGATCTACTAAACAAATCCAAACTCCGCTATGACCATTTAACCATCCTTAAAATAATCTTCACTCACCTCCTCCAATACAATGTTCATCTTAACCCCAAGAAATGCATCTTTGGGGTTCTCTCAGGGAAGCTTTTGGACTTCATCATTTCTCATCATGGCATTGAGATTGATCCCGCTAAGATAAGAGCTATACTTGAGATGCTGCCACCTACCAATCTAAAGCAACTTTGCATCCTATAAGGGAAGCTTCAATCTATTCGTCACTTCATCTCGTAGCTTTCTGACCGATGTCAACCCTTTTATCACCTCCTCAAGAAGGATGTCTCCTTTAATTGGATAAGGACTGCCAAGAGGCTTTTAAAGCTCTTAAGCATTATTTTGTCTCTGCACTAGTCCTTATTCCACCTAAATATGACCAACCCTTCTACCTCTACATCTTAGCAACAAATCATTCCTTAGGTGCCATGATCGCACACCAAGATGAACAACATCGTGAGCAATCGGTTTATTACATAAGCCGAATGCTCATTGACTATGAAACTCGGTATACTCATATCGAAAAATTTTGCTTGGCATTAGTCTTTGCCACTACCAAACTCCATGATTATCTTCTCAATCACAAAACTTACATCATCACTCATACTGACCCTCTAAAATACATGCATTCCAAGCCATACCAAAATCAACATATGGCTCATTGGCTCATGCTTCTTGCTGAGTTTGACTTGGAATTTATCCAACAAAAATCTATAAAGGGGCAAACAATCACTGATCAACTAGCTGATGCCCCTCTACCTGACAACCAACATTCTCACTACGAATTTCCTAATGAATCAATTGCCACACTTTCCACCGATGATATCTTCTATCAAATGACAATGTTCTTTGACGGATCCAAATGTCAACTCGGTGGAGGTGTGGGGTTCATTCTCATCCCTCAAGATGGTGAGCCCATGCCCCTATCTGTCAAACTTGACTTTGAATGTACCAACAACATGGCTGAATATGAAGCCTTAATTTTGGGACTTTAAACCACCCTTTTCTTAGGCATCAAGACCATCAACATCTTTGGTGACTCACAACTAGTCGTTAATCAAATCAATGGTCCATATCTTTGTAAAAATGAATTTTTTCAAAGGTACAAACACCGTGCTGACTCCCTACTAGAATCTTTCAACCATTACCTCTTACAAACTATTCCTCGATCTATGAATAAGTTTGTCAACACCATGGCTTCTCTCACCTCACATATTCCATCTTCATCAAGAATTTATGTCACGGTACATCGTGTGGCATTGCCTTCAATATCTCCACTAACATCAACCTCATTAACAACATTGACTCAAGTCCACAAGATGTTTGGTATAAACAACTTGTGGACTACTTAACTTTTTCTACCATTCCTCCTGATCTCTCTAGCAATGCGCGATGGGTTTATCAAAAACACAACTTGATATACCATGCTAGGGGGTCTTCTCTACAAAAGAGGGTTCGATGGCCTCCTTCTTTGATGTCTAACCTCCACTAAAGCATCTCATGCCATTAAACAAGTTCATGATGGGATTTATGGAAGACACTTCAGTGGTAACTTGGTTGCCAAATGCATCCTTTGCCTGGGCTATTATTGGCCCACTCTTCACCAAGACTATAGTGATTATGTTCGACATTGCATCAAATGCCAACAACATGCTAACTTACTTCACATCCCTAGCCACGCTCTACAAGTTGCTAAGGATTTCTGGCCCTTTTCACAATGGGACTTAGATCTAATCAGCGAGATTAACCCTCATTCATCTCTCTGACATCAGTCCATTATCACTGCAACTGAATACTTCACTAAATGGGTGGAAGCTATTCCCCTCATCTCCACTAAAGTAGACAAAATCATCAACTTCATCAACTAACACATCATCTGTCATTTTGGTGTACCTCACAAAATCATCACCAATAATGGTAAATCTTTCAAGAATAAAACTATCCAGAAACTTTGTGACTCATTTGGCATCAAACTCAGCTTCTCCTCACCTTACTACCCACAAGCAAATGGGTAGGCTGAGGCTTCCAACAAAATCTTAACCAAAATCCTCATGAAGGTGGTTAACGATACTGGAAGGGATTGGCACATTCACATTCCCTTCGCTTTGTGGGCCTACCACACTAGCATTCGAACCCTTACGAGTGCTACACCTTTCTCTTTAGTGTATGGAACAGAGGCTGTCCTACCTCTCGAAGTACAAATACCTTCTTTACATATCTCTTTGCATGACATCCTTTCTAGTGATGACTTCATCAAGATTGATTAGCTCAACTTGAGTTACTTGACAAATGTCATCTTGCTACCCTTAACCATCTTCATATCTACTAAAATCACATCAAATGTGCCTATAACAAAAGTCTAAGAGAATGAGATTTCAAAATCAGAGATCTTATCCTCAAAAAAAACCAACACGTGACCAATATGGAAAGAAGTAAATGAGGTAAGTCTGCTCCTAATTGGCTCAAACCTTATATCATAATGCACAAGTATGGATCAGGGACTTATCATCTGTCTTCTCTTGAAGGCCGACCAGAACTTGAGCCCCTTAATGCCTTGCATCTGTGACCATTCTATTGTTAGTCAAGTACTCATTCACTTAACATTAAACTTGAGCTCATCTTTTGAGCAACCCCCATCATCATCATTCATATTCCTTTCAACCTTGTTTCCCTACAAACATTATTTCACCCTGTTGTCAAGCATGTATGCTTTGTTCTAATAAAAGGGAAACCCTTAAACCTCTACAGGCTTGTCCATGACTAAAATTTTAGTCCAAAAAATATAAAAATGGGATGTATATTTAAAGGTCATCAACTATAAATGTAGACTACTCCCTCAGAGGACAGCTGCATAATTACTGTAATTGATAGACTGCTCCCTTAAAGGATAGCTATTCAAAGACTTTCAAACATACAAAGCAAAATATAGACCAATCCCTCGAAGGATGGCTAAGCTCAAATCTTGCTACAACTATCACTCTCTTAGAAGCTTCCCACATCGATCAGCTTCACATATGACCACAAAACAAAACAACATCCCTACGTAGACTTCCCGCATTGATCAGTCTACCCAAAAAAAAAAACACTGACAAGCTATTAAGTCATGGACTTGCCTATAATCGTTATCAGGGTCACCTATAAAATGGGGAAAAGTTATCCTTGCTAAAAAGGGTTACACTGTCCTCACACCTCACATCATCAAACCTATTACCCCAACATACTCAAGGGATTTTGAGCTCACTTAATGTCAAGTTATTCGACTACTTCTCTACAAACAATGGTCAAAAGACGTAATGCATGAATGGGGCTTTTGTTTGCAAAACCCTTATCTATCCTATCATTATTGTCCTTGTCAATGAAAGCGCAACATGCCTTTCACTTATCACATCTTCGTCACATACAACCAAATCATTTACCCATCCAAACCAAACCAAACCAAAACATTTTCCAACCACTAACATGATATAGCCCATTCACACTAGTTTTTATAGACAACAATACACATAGAAACTATCGACCAAACACAATTTATGTCAAGCATAAACCATTACTTGTTGAGGCATAAATATACTCATTTCATTTTTAGCATACATCCATCTTGAATATGGAAAATTGCTAAGGATGAAAAACCACATCACTTATGTTACAGAATACACCATCATATGGAAAAGGTTGTAACATCATCATACCCTCATCATTTATAACCTGACCAAACCAACCTATCAACTAGCCTAAACTACATTGGTCTAAGGCCCTTCAAATAGGGGCTATGTAGGCAGCACTCAAATGACATGACGTCTTCTGGGGTTAGCTTAGCCACATCCATTTGTTCATCTACTTGATGGACAAACCATTTAACCTTTAACCATGACCTAACCTCATCCAACCCACGTCCATAACCGACCCTCTTCTTCCCTTTCATGGAGAACTACATTGGCCTGAGGCCCTTGAAATAGGGGCTATGTAGGTAGCACTCAATTGACATGGGGTCTTCTGAGGTTAGCTCGGCCATTCCTTCGTCCATCCATCTAATGGACCAACTATCTATATCAACCCAAAATCATGACCAAACAATCAGCCCTGACACTGAATGAGTTACCTAAACTTCTCATGGGGCACATTGGAGATCACATCCATCTCCCATCCACAACACATGCCACTTGCAATCATCTCCTCAACTTGACTCAAAAAATGACTTTAGAGATCGTGACTATCTCCTTAGACCATGACCACTTTTGAGACAACTATGCCTTGGTTGTTTTGATTGCATGCATGTTACCTCATGAATAATTAGCAAATTATTTGCAACCCACATTATGACCCTCACACGTATTGTTAGATCGTGAGCAAGTTGATCCCCAATATTTGTGACATTTTCATGTTTTTAAGAGCACTTCCTGAGCCTAAGATACTTGGAACATGATGACCATTGGAGCTATAGCTTGGATCGAATAACCCAATCAGCTATGACTAAATGTTGGGGACCAGTTATTTCGATTTTAGCACTCGATCTTTGACTGCAACAATTTGACCTACCTATCACATGAAGTGGTATGCATGCAATCTCAACTATTGTAGCATTCACACTCCAACTTCACCATACCCATCCACTATCTATCAAATTGGCACTCGATATTAGGTTACCTTCTCTCAACTCCCTCTTTGAGGGGGGAATACCTCATCTCACATCTGGGACAACTTACTCCTATTTTTGTCTTGCAGTTCATCAGAACAACCAACAAGACAAAAAAGACTTACTTCTATTTTTGTCTTACAGTTCATTAGAACAACCAACAGTACAAAAACTAACTCATCCCATATCTGGGGCAACTTACTCCTATTTTTGTCTTGCAGTTCATCAGAACAACCAACAGGAGAAAAAAAGACTTACTTCTATTTTTATCTTGCAGTTCATCAGAACAACCAACAAGATAAAAACTACCTCATCCCATATCTAGGGAAACTTACTCCTATTTTTGTCTTGCAGTTCATCAAGAACAACCAACAAGACAAAAAGGGGCAAATATAGACACCTAAATTGTGTCGACCCCCTCTTTGGTCCCCTTGGTCCACTTATAAACATTTCTAACCCACATACTTATTAATTTAAAATAAATTGCCTATTTTAAATTAATAACACCACCCTTGACACATCACCCATGACACCTCACCTTGCCCTTGGATACCCCCATTTATCACCCTATGACTAATCATAATGATCTAAGACCTATTTTAACCGCCCACTAATTCTCATGCCTATTAAACCTGCCATTTGGACCGTTCACCAATGACAGCTGAACTTGGCAGACAGAGAAATTGGCAAAAGGCTAAAAATAGTCTTTTTTCCATTCTTCTATCCACAGACGTCGGTTACCAATTGGTTGATGCCAGCAGGATCACCGACGATAGTTGCTTAAAGTAGGCCCGAAGGCAAATTCTCGAGGCCCAAAATGCACCTAGAACATGAATCCTCTTGCTTTGAATCCAACTTCTCTTGCTCCTTGACTCTTTTCACATCAAAGGCAAGCTTTGGGATGAGACATCAGCATTCTATCATCACTCTCCAGGCTATAAGCACTCTGCAAAATTCACTCCACACCAGATTGAAGGTTGTATGAGATTTCCTACATCAGCCGCATTAGGGACAAGCATCCTACACCTCTAGTTCTTTAGCAAGCAAGAGCTAAGTATTCTTCTTCTATTTCATTTTAGTACTCTAAAAGGCATTGGTAATTAGTCAATTTGCTATCTCTGAGTACTATTGAGACAAAGTCCAGCTTTCTTCCTAGAGAGGCTGAAAAGCCTTTCCTTTATTCTGACCCATTTTGACAACCTATCCCCCACCTTTGTTCTTCCTAAGACTCTGTCCACTGCCCTGCACCCCTGCACAACCCTTTTTAATCTCCCAGGCTCCTCTATCACCCATAAACCTATCCAAAAACCCATCCAAGGCTATTGCCCTGACTGACATCGACCATTTCCCCTACTGACGTTGGCAGACTAACCGACGTCGAGAACCTTGACCAACTGACGCCGACAAAACTACCGACATCGGTGACTGTGACAAATCGATAGTAAAATATAGGTACACATTATCTCTATTTCTTTTGTTTAGTCTTTCACTATTTCTCTTTCTAGCAACACTTTTTTATCAACTAGTGGATTATCATCCCTTAAAGAAGTCTTTGCACTTTTGGGACTGAGCTTTTGCTTGGCAATCCACCATATATCTATCTAACGTTTGCTTTGTTTAAGTCTTTCTTATCTACAGGTGTCATCCTCCACAGCCAAAGAAGAGCTCCTTCAATCGTCTAGATACAGTGCATAGACTTCATCTGGGTACGTATAAACCCCTGACCATTAACCTTTAGTTTCTCATTTCTTTTGAATGTAAAAAGAAAAAACAAGTAGAAACAAAAACAAAGCATTGAACCTACTGCTAATGCTTGCTGATAGAGATTTCTATTTGAACCAAGGTGATGAACCAATCCCAAAAATGACCAATTGTTAGAAACATATTCTTTTGACTGAAACCACCTATAAAAGCCGTGAAGCCTGTTGAACTTGACCTATTGAGTCAGTAGATTTCTTCTTCTTGCTGAGCTCGTAGATTTATAATAAGCTTGAAAAATAAGGATTTTGAATGCCCAAAATAAATTTTGGAAAGGGAAGAGATAATTTTGGTCTGTAGGACCAAAATAGTTCAAATGTTGTCCCAAAAATGAGTGATATTTTTGGGGGACAATAGCTGGCTCCAATTGGGGAACTTCTGTCAATTGCAAAAGGAATTAAAAGGAGTAGAATCTAGAATCTCCAGTGTCTTCATGTGTACCATTGGGTTATGGAGTCATGCTACCCAAAAATGAAAGGCTCCAAAAATAGAAACAAACAAAACAAAATAGAATTGAAAACTGTACACATATACATATACAGATGCAAAGATCTGACACTTCAAGAGTTGAAATGTTTCAGATGCTGCCCATTATGGGGCAGAGAAAAGAGTGTGTCATTTTGATATTTCAATAGAAATCTATTTTCACCAATGTGCTGATGAATTATAAATGGGCCTCTTTAAAGGGAGTCAAACTTTCCATGCATCCCCTTTGGTTCTCTCCTTTTGTCCCACAGCAGGACTTGATCTCCAATCTGGAAATCACAATTTTTGGCCTTCTGATCAAAGAGTTTCTTTACCAAAATTTGATGAGCAGCAATTATGTCCACCACCATGGTTCTCTATTCCTCCAGATTAGTCAGGCACATGATTCTTTTATCAAGAGAATTTTCATATGTCTGATCTTTAATTTCCTTTGCCAATTTCAAGGCTAGCAATTCTAAGGTGATTGGTATCTTAGCATTGATACCATAAAGAAGTTGAAAGGGAGATATACAAATTACCCTCTTTGGTGTGATTCTATCTATCCACAGAGCATCAACCAATGCTTTATGCCATGTCTTTTGATTATCATCTGCTATCTTCTTGATGATAGTTACCAGGTTCTTATTGCTAGATTTAGCTTGTCCATTCTCTTGTGGAAAATAATCAGAAGAGTGAGAGAGTGTAATTCCATAATGAAAATAGAATTGTGTAATCTCTTGAGAGGTGACACAAGCTGCATTATCAATAATAATTTTGATTGAAACTCTAAACTTGGAAATAATATTCTCTTTCACGAAGTTGCATACAACTTCTGAAGTAGCATGCTTAGTTGGGATTGGTTCTACCCACTTGGTGAAATAATCAGTTGCTGTAAGGACATAATCATGTCCAACACTTGAAGATGGGTTTATTGTCCCAATAAAATCAATTCTCCATTACTGGAAAGGTTCTTCTATGATCACTGGCTTGAGAGGCATAACAGCTAACTTGGGTCTTCCAACAAATTGTTGACAGAGTTCACACTTTCTCACCCACTTATGTGCATCTTGGAAAAGAGTTGGCCAGTAATACTTGGCTCACAAAATCTTGTGGGCAGTCATAAGAGCAAAAAAATGTCTTCAATAGGCCAGATTGTGGAAAGATTTCAAAAGCTAGGTTTGTTGCTCTTTGTCTACACAGTGAAGGAATACTCCATCTATGCTTCTCTTATATAGGCCATTATCCCAAAGGACAAAATTGGCAGCTTTCAACATGATAGTCCTCCTTTATTTGTAAGACAAATGAGCAGGACATTCACCATAAGCTAGGAAATAAGTAATACATGAATACCACTCATTGGTAGTGGAGACAAAAAAGACTGTTGGAGTCTCTTCTACTTCAGTTTCTTCATGTTGTGTGTCTTCTAGCTTATTGTCAGCAATTAATTGGCATAGGTCTTTACCCCTGACCAGCTTTGTCCACTTGATGTCTAGATCAAACTCTTGGATCTTTCTAATCCAATTACCTCTTTTTGTGCCAAACTCGTACTGAGTTAATATAGACTTGACTGTAGTATCAGGCACTAAGGCAGTAGTATGTGAATTCAAAATATAAAAGTGGAAATGTTTGACTACTTTTACTAAGGCATAAGCATGCTTCTCTATATTTGAATATTTCATCTCATGAGTTTTGAGAGGGAAACTCAAGAAAGAGATAGGAGATTCCATACCTTCTTTATCTTGTTGAACAAGAATTGCTGAAAGAGTGTGTTCAAATGCATAGTTGTATATGATAAAATCTTTGTTGTAATCTGGGCAAACCAAGGTAGGGGTGTGAGCAATGGTAGTTTTGATATCTTGAAATGCTGATTTACCTTCTTTAGTCTAGCTGAAGATGGTCTTCCCTTTCATCATGTTCACAATGTGTCTAGTCTTCTCAGCAAATTCAGTGATGAATCTCCATAAGAAATTCACCTTTCTAAAGAAAGAATGAACAACATTCTTACTTGTAGGTAGATTAATCTCTTGAATAGATTTGACTCTATCTAAGTCAATTTTTATGCCTTCTTTAGACACAATGTGTCCAAGGAGTTTCCCCTCTATTATTCCTAAAATAGACTTTTTAGGATTTAAGGAAATACCATTCTAGCGACAGCACTCCAGCACTTATTATAGGTGGCATACATGATCATATCGATGCTTTAAAAATACAGTCAAATCATCAAAGTATACCACTATAAATTTACCAATTTCATCTTTGAAAGCTAGATTCATAGCTCTCTGAAAGGTAGCACCATCATTTATTAGATCAAAAGGCATTCTCCTATATGCAAATGTACTCCAAGGCATGGTGAATGTAGTCTTGTGTTGGTCTGTTTCACCAACTTCAACTTGATTATAACCTGAGAAGCCATCCAGCATTGATAGCATTTTTTCCCCTGTCACTGTTTGAAGCACTTGATCCATAATTGGCAAAGGATAATTATCCTTCAAAGATGCTTGATTCAGATTTCTGAAATCTACACAAATGCAGATTTTGCCATTCTTCTTCCTTATAGGCACTATGTTTGTAATCCATGTAGAATGATGGATTGAGAAAATGATTCTAGCATTTAACATTTTTTGTATCTCAGACATAATAGTACCTGATATTTTCATATTATACTATCTAGATTTTTGCTTTTAGGGCATTGAGTCGGCCTTGAGAGGAATGTTATGGCAGATTTCCTCTAGTCTGAGAGACTTCAAGTCTTCATAAGAATATGCTAAGAATCCATGTATTGATAGACTAAAGAGGTGAACTTGAATCTTTCTTCAAGGGTGCAACACTTACCAATATTGATCATCTTGGGATTTTCTTCAGTAGACAAATTCACTTGATCAAATCTTTGAGAGAAACTCGAGTCTGTTTGCTGTTGTTTAATGAATCTATCATATTTGTCAAATAGCTTTTCAAGAGAAACCAGGCCTTTAGGAATTTTTTTCCTTTCAGCGACAAGAATTATTCATTTATATTTGAGCTAGATTCAGACACATTCATTCTTTTGAGGTTCACTGCCTTCAAAACATAGCTATTCAAAATTATCTTTTCATTCCAAAAAGGAAATGATTTGATGATCATCATTGAATACTTTGCAATGATCAGCATTGTCAGGAACACTTGGTCTATAGACCAGCTCAATGGTATACCTATCTTCTTTGAAATCTGAATGAGAAACTAAGAGAGTTCCTGAAATAGCAAGTGCATTAGCTCTGTCATTAGACTCTCTTAGTATGGCAGAAATGTTGAAAGCATCAAAGCTTTTAATTTGGTCCCAAACCAAGTTACGATAGTGGTGTAATTTTTCATTCTTAGTTTGGTATAAATTCTTCACTTGACAAACTACTAATTCAGCATCCCCTTTGGCATGAAGAAACTTGATGCCTTTTTCTTGAGTAGCCTTCATGCCCAACAACAAAGATTCATATTCAACTGTATTGTTAGTGTTGATAAACTATAATTTTTAAGATGAAGGGAACATATCTCCTTGAGGAGATATCAAAACAATCTCAGCTCTTGAACCAGTAGATGAACAACTGCCATCAAATTCCAAAGTCCATATCTCATCTGATACTGATTTTTCTTTAGACGTTCCTTTATCAAAAATGGAGAATCCTTCTTGGTCTGTACTGTAGCCTACTAAATTTTCTACTATTCTTGTTGAACTAATTTCTGAGTTGATACTTTCAAGTGTTTCATGCACTTCATCTGTAGATAAAAATTAGTTACCCATACCTGTGGATTCAAAAAGAATTTGAGCTTTAGGGGTTGATGTCTGGGTGACCACATATTTTGCTTCCTTTTCAGGGAGCAATCTCTTCATCACACCTTAGACAGGGATCCTTGCCTCAGATAAATCCATGCTTAGTTCTCCTCCCACGTCCTTGCAAAAATTTCATCCAAGCAAAATGCCATAAGATGCTGGGACGTTAGCCACTACGACAGTCATCTTGATTCTCTTGTTTGGAAAGGCTACAAATGCAAATTGGGCATCTTTGATTTGCCCCAGCAATGGTACTTGTTTGTTCTCCATGGAGAAACATCTCCCAAAGGTTTTGGTCAATGTGAGACCAAGAGACTCAGCTACTTTAGCTATCATGGCATTATCAAATGTGCTTGAGTCTATAATATAATTACTCAACTTGTGGCCATTAATTAACAGGAAAACATAGAAAGGTTCTATTTTTCTAGGAGTAGCTGGTGGAGTAATGACCAAATTATTTGGAATAGGTGGGTTCTTTGGAGAATCAAGAGTTACCTTTTTAGCCTTTTGTTCTATAGGGATGATTTGGTTTTTGACATATTGAACCAGTTTATTTAATTGATCTGGATTTGACTATAAATATTCGAACTCAGACATTTGTATTTTTGTCTTTTTGACATGATCGATTATGTCAAATGGCTGAATTGAGCTAGGTACAGAGAAAGGTACTTCAACTTTCTAAATTTTAGGAGGGATGGGAGGTGGGCTAGTTTACAAATTTGAATTAGAAGGGGAAGGCACAATTGATGTATTTACTTTTTGGGTGATTACCGGATCTTTTGGCTGAAAAGGTAGAGTGGTTCCACGTTTAGCAATTATGACTGTTGGCTGCAGTTGCTCTTCTATCTTCTCTTTATCAACCTGCTAGATTGATTGGTTTTTAGACCTAGTAAACACTACATATGATCCATCAAAAGCTTCTCCTTTGCTTTTGAGTTCATCTTGGTAATTCAGGAAACCAATGTGGGAATCCCCAACTAATTCTTTTTTATTGTCTTCAAGGAGATCAATGTTAGTTTCTTGATTTAATTTAGGTTGGAAAGAGAATTCTGATTCTGCTTCAAGATATCCCATTGCTAAATTAGTTGGAGGAGCTTCCAGGGCAAGTTTCCCTTGTGGGGGAAGAAGGTGATTCTATTGCCCTTGATTCTTGGCAGCATTACCCTGATAAGACTAATTTGGGAATGTCTTTCTATATGAAGGAGCAGAAGACATTCCTTGAGACATTTGCTTTTTGAGAGCAAGCAATTCATTTGCTAATTTCTACACCATTGGATCTATGGTACATGTAGATGCATATTTAGAAGATGATGAAGCTCTATTTTTATTTAGATCTCTTCTTATTTTCCCTATTAAGATGAGATCATCTTCTACTTTAGTGGCCAAAAGTTGAGTTGCAACAAGATCTATTTGACCAGCATGCCTCAAAAGAAAATTGACTTCTGGTAACTAAGAATTAGTGAAAAAGCATTTGAGATTCTCAGTTGTAGGTTGAGCAATTATAGGGATTCTATTTCTTAATTTTAAAAATTTGGCTATAAAGTCCCTCATTGGTTCATGAGGCTCTTTCTTCATCTATGTAAGTTGAGCCATAAGTGTATGTGCATCTTCTATAGGTTTAAATCTGGCTTCAAACTTAGATTTAAGAGTATTCTAATTAGTTACTGACTGAGCCTGTAGATGATAAAACCAATCTATAGTAGCACCTTGTAATGTTTCTATAAATAACCTGACTGTTACATCTTCAAATTCTACTCTGATTACTCCACAAGCTATGCTGAAGGTTGTAATGTGCTCATCAAGATGAACTTTCCCATCACCATAGAATTTGGTGAATTTCTTCTTTGAACTACGTGGAAGCTCATGTAGAGGTGGATTAAGATTGAGAGGACTAAAATCATTACCCCAGGGGCCTTGAACTACCATTATAGGATTCTAAAAAGGTGGGATAACAAATCTCAGAGGGGTAATTATTGGCAAAGTTTTATCAATAGTAGAAGTAGATACTTCGTTTAGCAATAGAGATCTAGTTTTAGTAGGAGGAAAACTCTTGGTTCGTTGGAGATGAGATGGTGAAGGAAATAAATCAAAATCACTTTACTGTACCAACTCAAATATAGGGTTAATGATACCTTTAGCCCTTTGGCTTCATGTATACCTTGAATCTGCTAGATTGTGAAACAAAAATGGAAAAGAATTGACCTTGCTTTAGTAAAAGCTTGAGGCTTTAAGTTGTACATTCTTTCCTAGTTAGTGTGGAGGTGAATGGATAGATTATAAATGGATAATGGATATTTGATCCCTAGCAGAGTTGCCAAAAATTGTTGGTTGAATATTTTGTCGATCAACATACTGATAAATAAAATAGGTCTGATCAACCAAAGTTGGAAGATTAGTCATCCAAGTGTGTAGGTTTACCACATCAGAAGGAGACTAATCTCTCCTCTCATCAAGGGGAGGTTCCCTATAGATAGGCTATATATATATATATATATATATATATATATATATATGAACAAAAAATAATACTCAAGGGTAGGACAAACCATCCATCTCTCTTTCTTCAAAGGTGATATGTGCGGATCAAAGGAGAAACTCAAGGAAAATGATAGAAAGCACTCCTCTTCTTTCAGAAGTACTATTTAGCAAGCCATAAGAATACTCCAGATAGTAACAATAAAATGTAACAAAGGATGTAATAACTAGCAAATTGAAATGCAGCACAAAGTCTTCACCTGGATTGCTCAAGAGTAAGATACGAAGGAAAATGAGGGCACAAAGTCACCTCAAGGTCCTTTACATAGAAATGAAAAGAAAACACACTGAAAAGCAATTATGGGGGCACAAAGTCTCTCCACAATTGACTCTTTAGGACACCTTTCTAACTAATTTCACTAATCCTGCTTGTTGAATTAAAAGAACAAAAAATAAATCAAGGAAAAAGACATAAGAACAGTTTCCTTAACAATAAAGATATTACAGCACAAAGTCTAAAAAACCATTTGCTTTCTTATTCTAGTAACAAAATATGATCAGCAATCTGAGCTCAAATTCTAAGTAATGCCTTACAATTTGGGTAGAGTTTCGTTCTGATTGTCAAAAAAAAAGATCCTTTTACAATAAAAGAGAGTCCCTTATATAGCCACTTCAAGAAGGACTCGAGAATAGTAACACATCATGTTGCATTGGAATCTGTTAAGAAAATAGGCTGGAACTTAGGGGCATTTTACCCATTTGATTTTATCAATGCAGGGAAATAAGTCACGCTTATTAAAAGTGTGCAACTTTCAATGTCCACCTGGCAATCTAATCTTACCTTCATCATTCCTTCTTTTCTGGTGAATCGAATCGGGTCCTAGATTTAGTTTGTTGTTCTATTCCTTCCTCAATTTCTGTTGGTCATGGCCTTGATGTCTATGAATGCATTTTGGTCTATAAGTTTAAAGGATTAACAGTTATTTTTTTGTCTTTAATTTGATGTTTGCACGCCTATCACTATGTTTTCAACAGCTAGTTTGTTGTGTTGAATTTGATGTCTTCAAGCGCGTCACCCCTTGGTCTTCTTTCAACTTTCTGCTTAGTCTTTGCCAAATTGGACTTGCCCTTTCGAGTTGGAAAGAGCCCCCCTTCAAGGGTATTTTCCCTTCGAGCGGTCTTCGAATGGCAAGTCGCTAGATTCTTCCTTTGGACTTCATGAAAATGTCCTTCACTTTGGCCGTCGAGAGTCCCTCGCAAGGGCACCTGCCCTTCGGGGTCCTTCAGTGGCCTTCACCTTGGTAGTTCCCACAGACAAATCCCATGGCATTTTCCCTATGGATAAATCCCTGGGCTTTTTCCTGTGAACGTTTCTTCACATGCTTTCTTGCAGACATTTTCATCAAGGAAAATTCCCATGGACAAAAAGTTTGTAGAAATGTTGACTCATTCTTTGAAAATTCCTTTAGGGTCCTTTGGCCTACATCTTCTCTGAATTCCTTTAGACTTTTGTTTGAATGAATTCTTTTAGACAAAAGTCTAAAGGAACTGCTTCTTTGCCTTGACCTTTCTCAACTGCCTTAAATAAAAATCCGAAGGAATTTACTTAACTGTTTCCTTGAAAATAACCCTTTCGAATGGTGTTTTTGTCGATTAAGTGTCCTCCACAAGGGCACTTGTCCTTTGAGAAACTCTCTTTGAACTTTGCTTTGAACCACCTCTTTGAACTGTCATAGTGAACTGCTCTGTTGAACCACTTCGTTGAACCACGGCAATGAACCAAGCTTTGAACCAAGGCTTTGAACCTCTTGTTGAACCAAGACGTTGAAGCAATCGGTTGAACCAAGCCTTTGAACCATGTCTTTGAACCAGCCATTGAACCAAGTTTTGTTTTAAAGGTTCAAACAAAGCCTTGAATTGATTTATGAATTGTTTGATTGAACCAAAGGATGAACCAAAGCGTTGAACCGCTTGATTGAACTGAGACATTGAACCATTTCTTTGACTAAACCCACCGTTGAACCTGTTGAACCAAAATTTGGTTCAACAATTCAAACAAAGCTTTGAACCAAATGAGTGAAACAAAGCATTGAACCTACTTATAATGCTTGCCAATGGAGATTTCTATTTGAACCAAGGTGATGAACCAATCCCAAAAATGACCAATCGTTAGAAACAAATTCTTTTGACTGAAACCACCTATTGAAGCAATGAAGCCTGTTGAACTTGACCTGCTGAGTCAATAGATTTCTTCTTCCTGCTGAGCCCGTAGATTTATAAGAAGCTTGAAAAATGAGGATTTTGAATGCCCAGAACAAATTTTGGAAAGGGAAGAGATAATTTTGGTCTGTAGGACCAAAATAGTTCAAATGTTGTCCCAAAAATGAGTGATATTTTTGGGGGACAACAATACCAATAGTTGGAGAATTGACCAATGTTTGCATTCAAGTATCATCTGAGCTTTGATTTTAGATGACCATTAATATTCTAGTGGTAGACATACCTGAAGGCTATGGTTTTCTATTGAGTAGGGATTGGTCCAAAACACTCAATTGATATCTCTGTACAAATTTATCTCATATTTGGCTACCATGAAGAGGAATTAGAAATAAAGTATGAATTGATATATAGTTTAGAATGAAGTAACCCATTATGGAGTATAATATATGTTAGTAATTTGACTTGTCAAGGTTAAATTACTACCCTTATCATTCAAAACTTTCATAACTCTCACCAATATCCCTTTGAAGTAGGTCAAACTAATAAATTATGGCCTAAGATCATTAATTTTGGTAAAAAATTCTAAAAATTGATTTTAAATGGGTTATTGTCATTTTAAAAGAGCATTGTCAAACTCAAATATGCAGACAGTCCATGCACAGGGAATTAATTTTGAAATAAATTAAGGACTTTGAGAGCTACAGGTAGTTTCAGGAACTCAAATTTTGTACATAGAGTCATAATGACTTTATAAACATTTTTAAAAAAATTAATGGCTATTGGATGAATGGAGATACTTTTTTTTCTGTAATAGTCCTCAGCATGTTCGTTGGAGATCACCATTAGAGTAGGGATCATTTTGGAGTGCTAAAGAAGCTTTTAAGTCTAGGTAAAAGTTTGAAAATAATGTAAAAAAAAATTTAAATCATAATAAAACCTTTAAATAGTGTCACAACTTCAAATTTTAAGCAAACCATGCTCATACAAGGTTTTGTAAGTAAACATGCATATAGGCCAAAAAGGGTCTTTTTGAATTTTCAAGAAAAATGTGATTTTAGAGTGTTTTGATAGCATGGTATAGAACCAATTATGATTTTTTCATGCATTTTTAAGTAGGTGAATAGTTATTTTTATTTTGGTGAATTTTTCATTTTTTACAGTTTTAGACACCCTTCTAAGCCTCATATTTAAATGCTCATACTGTATGTGGAGTTTAGCTGAACACTCTTAGTATGTTTTTAGGACCCTTATTTAATTATAATTCATGAAAATTTTATACCAGTTTAGGGTATTTACTTTATAAACAATTATTAAGAGCATAGGTAGCTCAGAATATAGTCAAAACCCCACATGTAGATTTCTCCACGTGATAAATTTTCATATATTTTTCATGGTAACCAAATATTTTCAAGGATGTTTTATGGTTAAATTTTATAAACATAAATGGAAATATTTTTATATTTTAATTTTTGTATTTCATGAACCATCATTTTGAAGATTCAGCTTCAAAGCCCTCCTAATCCCTCAAAAAACTAGTTTTATAAAAAGTTGATTTATTGCAATAAAATAATCTTAGATCAACCTAAAACCTTTAAAAATTTCAATTACCGCATACAAGATTTAATAAATACTAATTTTATGCATGAAATTGTATGGATGAGGAAATAAATCATGTTTTTTTGTGAAAAAAAGCATGTAAAATGAAGTACAGGACACTTCAATGAAATATAATCAATAGATATCAGATCCTAAGACCTTTTATTCATCCTAAAATTTTAATTTGGTCAGAAATAATACCATAAGTGTCACAACTATCTTAATCAAAATGGCCAATTTGTAAGAAAATGGAGCAAAATAGGCCTAGTCAACCCTGTTGACTAAATGGTGAGTGTTTTCTCATCAAAATCAAAAATCTTGTGATGAGAAAAAAAATTCCATGTATATTTAATTATTTTGTAATGTTTTATGGCATATTTTTTCAAGTTTAATGGATTCCAAATTTAAGAAGATAGGCTATTAGGCCTAATTGGCCTAATATGCTTAATTGGTTAATCAAGCAAGTAAAGAATGACATTGAAAATATATCAAATTAATTAATTTTAGAGTTACCACATGCCATATATGTTTTTTAAGTGGATATATCATTATAAATTCAATTCATAAGTTCCAATTCATGCAAGTTGAACTCAAGTTGATTTAACTAGCCCTTAAGGGTTAAATCTCTTCAGTTGACTAGTTTCATGCATCTCCCATGATTTTCATGCAAGATAAGGAAATTAAAAAACTTAAATACACTTTTAATATGAATTTATATTATAATTTATGTTGTTACTTTCATGCAAGGAAGGTTGACAAGTCAACATGGGCCCACTACTTCTCAATTCTATGCCAAAAATGAAGAACATACAATTTTTGAAGACTTGGAAGATTTTAAATCCTTTATTTAATATTTTAAAAGTATTTTAGTCTTATTTTAACTCAAAGAAAACTAATCCTTCTCTTTTCCATGACACTTTGGATTTAGTTAAAGTTTTAGACTTATTTATTGGCTTTTTGAAGCCATTTTTCATTAATTCTTGAAGTAGAGCAAAAATTGTAATTGACACCATTTATCAAATAAAGAAGATTTTTTGCATATGTTTTTTGAATCAAAATAGAGTGTAATTTGACTATGTACCAGCATACAAGTGGCATCTAGTTTCCCTTTTTTTAGGTCTTTAACACACCTACTATGAAAATTTCATCCTCTATAGGGCATTTGAAGAGCTAGGATTTGAATTTTCTTTACAAACTTCTTTCATGCCTTCTTTTGAAACATTGATGTTCAAGATTGAATGCAGAGTTTTCTTTAAGATTCATATGTGTATCTTACTTAGTTTCAAAAATATTTCAGATAACATCAATCATTTAGGTGCATCACCCCATTTAGATATAATTTCCCATTTCAATTTTTTTTCTCCCTTTTCATCCCAAAAATATAAAAATAGTTTAGTTTTAATAGATAAATCTTAAGGGAACCAACCCTCTCTGGAGGTTCTTCTCAGTACAGAGTCACCTACACTTTGAGAAGATCTAATTATATCAGTTGGAGAGAGGGTGTGTTTTACACATATTTAATCAGGGTGCACTCTAAAGTGATAATAGTTTCTAGCATGCCTGAAGGGATATCATTCTACACACTAGCCTTTGGAGGCATTCAAAAGACCAGTGTAACTTTTAAGCACTCAAAGATGGTTTTGAACACCATGTATCTTTTCAATATTGATTACTTTCAATATTTGTCTTACTAATGGTCTCAAATGGCTTATTTTAGTATGGATCCATATGATCTTCACTATAATTAATATGACCAGCCATACTATGATCCCCATCAAAAGTTTGAGGATTTATATCAGGCACATATGTAGGAGTACTAGCCATATCCTTTCTATGAACAACCAATCCATCATAATATTACCTCTTACCAGTCTAATCATGGCCATTTTTTAGCTACCCAATCCATAACAACACTTAAACAAACTTTAGTGAGTCTTGAAAAACATGCACTAGAGTTGTATTCATAGAGCTACTATGGCCAAGATACCCATACTTACCAGATTCATCATCTGAGAGAGTCATTATATCAAAATAAAAGAGCAATGGGAACCTTTTGAGAGAGAAAATTAGGGCAATCTCAGTGGTGAGATGTTGTATGTAGGTGGTTACATTCAAATTATTAAGGACAAATTAAAATGCCTCAAGAGATAATAGGTCCAACCTCACTCTTATTATATGTTATCCATTCCCCCTCAAGAGATCATTCCAAGAACCCCTTTGAGTTTGCCAAGTTCTTCATGTGTTTCTTGAACCTTTCCTTCTTGGATTTTTATCTAAGAGAACTGTCAAAGAAAGAATGAGATTATTATGGCATAGCCTACTATTGAGATCACTGACCACTTTAAAGAGAAGATATTCCAAGAGAATATTGATAAGCAGATCAGATAGTTGGAGCTGAAGACAAGGAAAGAGGAGGAGAACCATAATCAAAAATTCAAAGAAGAGATTTTATCTTTCCCATCTTGGAACCAAATTATGGAGTTAAGTAAGAAAGAGGAATGATCAAGCATCACTCAGGATGTTCAATTCAAGAAAGAGATCATTCAGCCTTCATCCCTTCCTACTCAGAAGCCTAAATCCTTTCCTTCATGGAAAGCCATTTAACAAAAAGTGTAGTAGAGAGATGAGGTGAAGGTGATATAATAAGAGCAGCCTCATGAGCAAAATTAGGTATCTACAATTACTTCTATATATCTTTCACATCTTATTAAATACTTCCAAGGGTATACCATGCCACTTTTGGATAAAGAACCTCTTCTTTGTGAGGCAAGTGAAGAAGATGTAGCTAAAGAGATAGAGAATGATGATAATTACAGTGATCAAGAAGAAGAAATCATAGTTGGGACAACACTTGGTAAGGACAAAAATGATTTCCATGATAGACAAGATGATTTTTAAGAGGATTCTCAAGAGTTTACAATATCTGAGATAGATGAATTATAAACAAATATTTCTTCAAAATGTAGCCATGAAGACAACTCACATAGAGCCATTACTGAGATGGAGAATATTCCTGATAAAGATAAGTGCAACAGATCAAAAATTATCATTTAACTTCATGTAAAAGGTAGAAATATGTGATCAACATGTTTCAAATAGTAAGAATATTGATGATGAAGAAGCCTTTTGGGATGACTTGGAAAGTTTTTGTGAAAATTTTGATGGACCATCTCCACCCCAAGTGGAGATTGATGAATGTCTTGTAAAGAGTACTATTGCAACTATTCATTGAGAAGAAATTAAAGTCATATTACAACCATGTTTAGATGCTTATCAAGGATCTAAAGACTTTGACAAAGTACCACTTCAAATGGAGTCAAATGAAGACATCAATCCAAATATACTAGATGAATTGCCAATACAATTATTAAATGAGAATGTGTCAAATCGTGATCAACCTATGAATGAGGCAGAGATAGTAGTCTTGATGCAACAAAAAAGAATATGAAAGGAAGATGATTGGATCTTAGATCCAAACCTTCAATCCATACACCTAAGAATGGAAGTTGGAGGCCTAGTTGGATCATCCAAAACACATAAACATATAAGTGCTCCCATTTGCAGAAGAGGGCTATCAAAAGGAAGTAATCATGTTTCAAAGTTCCATGGTGCATCAAATAGTTTTCCATTTGATCTAAAAGGGCCAACAAGTTAGAGGTTAGTTTATACATAATAGACTTCTTCTTGTTGATTTATTATAAGTGCATATCCACACATGATTTCAGTTGTTATTTGTTCCCTTATTTTTTTGTTGTTGTCCATTCCTCTAAGTGCACACATGCACATGTTTGCTGTTGTTTGTGTCAGTTGTCTTGTTTGTGTCTTTGCCTAAAAAAGATCTTTCAATATTTAGTGTATATCCAATTTTTTCATAGCCAAACTTTTTGATTTATTTGACCAGCAGGCTGGTCAACCCCTAAAATTCATCAATTTTTTTAGTAATTTGACCTATCAAGGTCAAATTACTACCCCTATCATTCGAAACTTTCTTAAATCTCACCAATATCCCTTTGTAGAAGGTTAAACTAATAAATTATGGCCTAAAAGCATTAATTTTGGTAAAAAATTCTAAAAATAGATTGTAAATGGGATATTTTCATTTTAAAAGAGCTTTGTGAAGTTCAAATATGCAGATAGTCCATGCATAAGGGGTCAATTTTAAAGAAAATTGAGGATTCTGAGAGATACAAGTGGTTTCAGGACCTCAAATTTTGTACACAAGGTCATCATAACTTGAGGAAATTTTTTAAAAAGTTTTATATCCATTTTATGAGTGGATATACTCATTTTTTTGTAATAGTCCTTAGCATGTTTATTGGAGATCACCATAGAGCAGGGATTATTCTGAAGTGATATAGAAGCTTTTAAGTCAAAGTAAAAGTTTAAAAAGTATGGGATAATTTTTTTAAATAATAATAAAACCTTTAAATAGTGTCGCAAATCCAAATTTTAAGCAAACCATGCTCATACAAGGTTTTGTAAGCAAACATGCAGATAGGTCAAAAAGGGTTTTTTTGACTTTTCAAGAAAAAAGTGCTTTCACATTATTTTTATATCATGGTACAGACCCCATGATATTTTTTTTAGGCATTGGTAATTATGTGAATAATTATTTTCATTTTGGTGAATTTTTTTATTTTTTGCAGTTCTAGACACCCTTCTAAGCTTCTTGTTCAGATGCTCATATCTTTCACCACGTGTTGAGTTTGGCTAAACATTATTAGTATATTTTGAGGACCCATATTTATTAATATTTCATGAAAATTTTATACCAATTTAATTGATTTTCTTTATGAATAATCATTAGGAGCATATGTAGCTTATAATGTAGTCAAAACCCCACAAGTAGATTTCTCCACGTGATAAATTTTCATATATTTTACATGGTAACCCAATATTTTTATTGATGTTTTAAAGGTTAATGTGATACATTTAAATGGATATATTTTGAGATTTCCATACTTCATGAGCCATCATTTTGAAGATTCATCTCTAAAGCCCTCCTAAATGCTCACAAAATTAGTTTTATATAAAGTTGATTTTATTACTATAAAATCATCTTGGATCAACTTGAAACATTTTAAAATCTCAATTACACTCAGATATTATTATATAAATATTAATTATATGCATGGAATTATACTGATGAGGGAATAAATCATGTTTTTATAGAAAAAGCATGTAAAATGAAGTATAAGATACTTCAATGAAATATAATCAATAGATATCAAATCCTAAGACTTTTTATTAATCCTAAAATTTTAATTTGGTAAAAAATCATCCCATAAGTGTCTCAAATAGCTTTATCAAAATGGATAGTCTATAGAAAAATAGAATAAAATGGACCTAATCAACCCTGTTGACTGAATGATGAGTGTTTTCTCATCAAAATCAAATATATTGTGATGATAAAAGTTTTTACACATATATTTAATTATTTTTTTAAGGTTTCATATCATATTTTTTTATTTTTAATAGATTCCAAATGCAATAAGATGGGCTATTAGGCCTAATTGGCCTAATAGGCTTATTTGGTCAATCAAGCAAGTAAAGAATGGCATTTGAAAATATATCAAATTAATTAATTTTGGAGTTACCATGTACCATATATTTTTATAAAGTGTATATACCATTATAAATTTAATCCATAAGTTCCAATTCATGCAAGTTCAGCTCAAGTTGAGTTAACTAGTCCTTAAGGGTCAAATCTCTTCAGTTGACTAGTTCGACTAGTTTCATGCATCTCTCATGCTTTTCATACAAGATAAAAAAATTAAAGAACTTAAACCCATTTTTAATATGGATTTATCTTCCAATTTATGGTATGATTTTCATGCAATTAAGGTTGACAAGTCAACATAGGACCACCACTTCTCAATTCTATGCCAAAAATGAAGAACATGCATTTTTTGAAGACTTAAAAGATTTTAAAGACTTTATTTAATATTTTAAAAGGATTTTAGTCTTATTTTAACTCAAATAAAACTAATCCTTCTATTTTCCACGCCACTTTGGCTTTAGTTAAATTTTTAGACTTATATATTGGCTTTTTGAAGCCATTTTTCATTAATTCTTGAAGTAGAGAAAAAAATTGTAATTGACACCATTTATCAAATAAAGAGAATTTTTTGCATATGTTTTTTGGATCAAAAAAGAGTGTAATTTGAATATGTACCAGCATAAAAGTGTCATATGCTTTCCCTTTTTTTAGGTGGTTTTCATATCTATTATGAAAATCTCATCCTTTACAGGTCATTTGAAGAGCTAGGATTTAAATTTGATTTGCAAACTTCTTTCAAGACATCTTTTGAAACACTGATGTTCACGATTGAATGTAGAGTATTATTTTAGATTCATGTGTGACTTACTTAATTTTAAAAATATTTTAGAGAATATCAATCATTCAGGTGCATCACCCCATTTGGACATGATTTTCTATTTTAGTTTCTTTCTACCTTTTAATCCCAAAAAATCAAAATAGTTTAGTTTTACTAGATAAATTTTTAAGGAAACTAGCCCTCTCTAGAGGTTATTCTCAGTCCAAAGTCACCCACACTCTAAGAAGATCCAATTTTATCAGCTGGAGAGAGGGTGTGTTTTACACATCTTCAAGTAGGGTGCACTCTAGAGTGATAATAACATCAAGATTGAAGGGGTAAAGCATGAGTCACCCAACCTTAGCATTTATACTTTTACTACTTAGAATCAAGCACAAAAGCCAAAACCTAAAGGTTATAATTAGATATGGACTCTACACTTTGATGGTACTAGATCCAAGTAGGGGTCAAGCATGAAAATCAAGCTAATTGATCCATAAGGTAAAATTTTTTTGGTAGCATATAGGTTGTAATTTCCATGCACCAACAATAAAATTGAGTATGAAGCCTTAGTTATAGGACTAAATTTTTCACTCAAGAATAATGTGAAGTGAATATTCGTATTTGGTGACTTAGAGTTGGTGGTCACTCAAGTCTAAAATAAATACCAATGCAAGCTATCTTATTTGAGAAGATAAAAGCATAAAGCGTATGACCTGATTAAAAGATTTGAAGCCTTCAACATAGTATCACTTCTTAGAGAGAAAAATTAAACCATTGATTTATTATTTGTTGTTACTAATTTGGAACCACTATAAGAATCTAAGGTAAGGAATTTATCAATTAAATTGGTATTGTGCCCCTCTATTCTAGATAACATAGAAAATTTCTAGGTCTTTGATGATGATTAGTATATTAGTCAATTTTTAACTAATTCAAGGGAATTTGAATCCTAAATCATTAACAACAAGGATATTAATCACCTCTGTAAAGAGGAATCAGATAAATAGGGCATTATTCAGCTCAAAGAGAATCAAATTCCATTCAGGTTGGTATCTTTGAAAAGACCATTCGACATCAACCCTCAAGCCCAAAATTTAGGTAGCCCAAGGTCAATGAATCTGATTTTGAAAAAGAAAATATATGAGATGAGTATAACCCACATTATGTGAATATCAACCTTAGTTACACCCCATAAGAGAGATAATGAGTGAAGGATCTAATCATTCATTATAGGGACATCATTTCCTTAACATATGAATATATGAAAGTTTATGACCCATAGGTCATTACTCATAAGCCAGATCACAAACCATTCAAGTAGAAGCAAAGACTGGTCAATCTTATTCTAGAGCCTCTCATTTAGAGAGAAGTGGAAAAGCCTTTAAATGAAAAAATCATCTTCCTATTCCAACATTCTACTTGGGTGGCCAATTTGGTCCTAGTAAGAAATAAGAATTAAGTGATCAGATTATGTGTGGACTTCAAAAATCTAAACAAGGTTTCTGAAAAGGATAATTATCCTCTACCTTCTTTGGATGAGGTGATACAAATAGTAATTGGTTCTAAAATAATGTCCTTCTTAGATGGATTTTTAGGCTACAATCAAGTACTAGTGAAATCTGAGGATAGAATGAAGATGGTGTTTACCACAAAGTGGGGAACTTACGTATATAAGAGGATGCCTTTTGGCCTGATAAATGTAGGAACTACCTTTCAATGTGCCATAGATCATGCTTTCAAGGGATTAAAAATAAAATGTATAACCATCTATATGGATAATATTGTGATATTTTCAAAGAATCAAAAAGACCACATAAACCTTTTATAATACATATTAAATATATGTAAAAGGTTTTTAATTTCATTAAACCCAAAGAAGAGCATATTTAGAGTGATTGAAGGCAAGCTTTTGGGGCACATCATCACCAAGAATGGGATCACCATTGATCTAAATAGAATCTAGATGATTTCAAAAATTTAGCCACCAAACATCAAGAAAGATCTTAAATCATTCTTTGGAAAGATTAACTTTGTAAAGAAGTTCATCTCAAGATTTGTAGAAATAATTAGAGTTTTAAATGCCATGCTCAAGTAAGATGCCAAAATAGAGTGGACAACTAAAACCCAAAATTCCTTCCAGGATATTAAAAATACAATATCACAGGGTCCAATATTGATTAGTCCATATTTTAATAAATATTTATACTTATACTCATTTACTTCAAAGCATATGACTACAACTAGCATCATGAAAAATAAGGATGAGACCGAGCATCTAATTGTGTTCATGAGCACAAATATGAAAGATGTAGAACTCAAGTACTCCATGAATGATAAATAGATTTTTTATCTTGTTAAAGCTATGAACAAGTTTTGGTATTACATATTAAGTAATAAAACCATTGACATTGTTCTTGATCCTATGGTCAAGGTCACCTTATCACAGAATGAGCTAGGAGAATATCAAGGCAAATGGATGGCCAAGATACAAGAATTTGACATAAAGATCGAGCTTGAAAAGATCATTTAGGGATAAGGCATCATTCAACTTATGACTGAACTAGATGCCCATATCATATTTGAAGAGGTATGTGAAGCTCAAATATCTAAAAGAGAATGGTATACTGATACAATACAATAATTACTTACAAGAACTTGTTTCCCATATCTCAATAGATAGAGGAGAAGATATTTGAGGCCCAAATCTTCTCATTACATGATCAAGGAGGGAGTCCTTTATAGAATAAATTATGAGGGCATTTATCTCAAGTGTGTATATATAGATGAAGCTAAAGAAATTTTAGAAAACTTGCATCCAAAAATAGACATTGGTCATCCTTCTAAGAATAACATAGCCCACAATATCTTAGGAATGGGTTAATATTGGCCAGCCGTATTTAAGGATGCTCATGTTCATGTGATAACATGATGTTAATGTCAAGATTTAGATAAGAGAAAAGTACACACAGTAATCCCTTTATATCTAGTTATTGAAGTAAGGCCATTTGGCCAGTGGGGTTTAGACTTCATTGGTGTCATAAACCCAAACTCCTTAGGAGGCCATAAGTTTTTGCTTACTACTATAGACTAATGCACTAAATAAATGGATCAAAGTTATAACCATAAATAATTATAGAGCACAAGATGTGATTCACTTCTTGGAGGAACACATAATAACTAGATTTGGCACACCCATTTCTTTGGTTTATGATAATGGACTAGTTTTTATATCATTATAATTTACTAAATGGGCACATGATAACTAGATCATTATCAGGTTAACTTCTAATCATTAGCCTCATGGAAATAGACTAGAAGAATCAACAAACAAGAATCTGATCGATGTAATTAAGAAATCAATAGGGGACAAGCCGAGGGACTAACATAATTTATTAAAGTATGCTCTTTAGTCAGACTAGAATAGATATAAACAATCTCTTAAAGCTTCACCCTATCTACTGGTATATGGATGAAAGATAGTGTTCTCAATTATGTTGAAGCTACCCACTTATCAATTCATGTAGGACTATATGGATCCAATCAATAAAGAAAAGTCAAGACTGCTAGATATAATATAAATAAAAGATTCAAGGACTAAAGCCTTACAAACATTCAACAAACACGAAGACATGGTCAAAAGGTGGTATGATAAAAGAACAAAGGTTAAAGCATTCAATATTTTGGATCTAGTGATAAATTGGGATAAATCTTATGATAAGAAAGGATAACATGATAAGTTTTCCCCACAATGGATTGGACCATAGCAGATTTTATAGATCATGGGAAATAACACATTTTATCTAAAAGATTTCCAAGGCAACAAGATTACATATCCAGTCAACAGATAGTTCCTAAAGTACTACTTTAGGGCTTGCCATCTATGAATATTATTGATTGATGAAGGATGAACGAATGTATTTTTAGTATTATATTAGATTTCCCACTTTCTTAGATTAGTATTTTTCTTTCATAGATTATATTTCAGTGCTTTCTTAGTTTAAATATTATGATTTCTAGAGTAACTTTTGTTTATTGATCTATTTGATGGTTGTAATTATGTTTTCTCTAACTATAACTATGCTAAAAAAATCCAAACCAACTGAGCTTATGCCTTATAGAAAAAGAGTGGAAAATCAAAATCTAGATAATGTGGGACTAGTTTATAGATTAGGTGTATTTTTTTGTTTTTGAGTCTTTAGGAAGAAGGTAGGTAATCATGGATTATTATGAATGGTGTCATAATTAAATAATTTTACCAGGCATGTATATGTTGCTCTCAAAGTATTTCATACAAATTTATAATTTTTTCTTATTTTATTAGATCAAATGCACTTATCACATTAAATACCTATTGAAAGTGACAATTTTGGGTATAGATGTGGTTGGTAAGGATGTTTTAGTAAAGATTTATTTTATAATTATACTAGCTCATTGGGTTTCTATCTCTTCTCTTTTCCATTAAAGAATAAAATAAAATAAAAATAAAATAAGAAAAGAACCAATGATCACAAAGTGGAACTACTATACATAAGTCATCCATTTCTTATGGCATACATTTTCTATCTTGTTCTATGACTTCAAAGAGTGAAGTGGCTTATGGTCTAAATGAACAACTATCTCCTTTTAAAGAATATAGTTTCACCATTACTTAATTGCTTGTAAAATAACATATAGCTCCTTCTCATAGGTGGATTACCTTTACACTATGTCATTGAACATTTCAAAGTGGTATGAAACCATATGTCCATGTTTCATGAGCACTACACTAAGTGCATAGTTAGATGCATTAGTGTGTATTTTGAAGGTTTGTGTAATGTCAAGCACTGCGAGAATTTGCATTATACATAAGCATTGCTTTAGTTCCTCAAAATCACATTTTTGTGCATGTGTCTAGCCAAACTTAGATTTGTCACATGTGATCTAGGTTAAATCCCAAGAGATGTATGAGAAACTAAGGATATACCTATGGTAGAATTCAGAAAGTCCAAGAAAACTCCTTAATTCTATGATATTATATGGAGTAGGCCAATATTGGATCACTTTGATATTCTATATATCTAATGTAATGCTAGTGTGATCAATGATGTATCCCCGGTATTATATTTGTACCATGCCAAATGTACACTTTGCTAAGTTCCATTGTATCTTTTGTTGGCACAAAGTGTATAAGATACATGAGATGTGTTCCATATTCTCCTCTTAGGTCTTTTTGAAGATGAGAATTCCATCCAAGTAGATGATGAGGAAGGAGTTTAGGAATGGCCTAAGTATATCATCCATCAAGTGCATGAAAATGGATGTTGCATTGGTGAGGCTAAAAGGCATAACTAACCATTCATACAATCCTTATTGAGTCTTAAATGTTTTAATTAAGACATCTTCAGGATGGAATAGAACCTAATGGTAACTTGAATTCAATTTGATCCTGGTGAAGTACTATGTCCCTCAGATATGGTCTAGAAGGCCATCAATGCATGGTAGTGGATATTGATTCTTCACTGTGATTTTGTTTATTATATAATAGTATATATAGAGTTTCTAGGACCCATCCTTCTAGGTGTAAGGACTATCAAACTCTTGCAAGGTGAAGAGCTAAGCCTAATCTTTCCCTGATCAATAATCTCTTGAATATAGAACCAAACTTCATCATTTTCCCAAACTAATATGAGATAGAGGGGACTATTTAAAAGAGGGGATATAGGAAACAAATAGATGTGGTGCTTCACTACATAATATGTAAGAAGGCCTTCAAGTTCTATGAATACTTCATTACTCTGATTTAGTAATTTATTGATATGTTTTTATTATGATGTATGAGTATTGTGCACTACCAGGGTGTGCTTCAATTAAAAATGCATAAGTGTATTAGGGTAGACCATGAGTAACACAGACTTTTACATGTGTTAGATGAGTTTGTGACATTGTTTTGTAGAGACTAAGGTGACTTTGGTCATGGGTGTTGATTCAAAAATATTTTATAAATGATCTTACATGTGAATAATCCAACATTATGGGTTAGATTGATATTTAGCTTCATGATCATACAAGTATGGTCTCCCTAATAATATGTCATATAATTATAGAGGTGTGATGTCATATGTGATATTGTCCTCCATTATGTTGACTTTATACTAACAAGTGAATTTCTTCTAGACTTATATATCTTTCCCCTTTTGTAGCCACCCTAAAGAGTATGGCTTTGGATGCACAACAATGGTAAAACCAAGGTGTTGAGTTATGGATTTCACAATGATGTTATTCTAGATGCCACTATTGATGATGATGGGAAGAGGCTAACCCTTCACCTAAAACTTGGTGTGGAAGAGATGTCCATACTCTTAAGAGATTTTGATTGTAATGGTGTTGGTGCTTAGACAAGAGGTATATAGATCAGTATCATACATTAATGTGGCTCCTGATGTAGATTATGAAAGTAAGGATTTTTATGCATAACATTCAAAATCATCATGAGAGGATGAGTGATGAAAATGGCACCACTATTATTGGACTTCTTCTTGCATTTGTCTGAAGTATAAGGCATTAGAGTTTTTATAGGGTTGATCAATCTTTTGGTGTTTCTCTCCTTTGGAATAAGTGTGTTATTGATTTTATATAGAAGGATAATTTATGTATTTATGATAATGTTAGGCCTTGAATACTACATTGGATGAAAAGGTGACATGTTGATTAATCTTTACATTGGATTCAATCTTTTATGCATTGTGATATGCTTTCCCCAAAGTGTTAAAATTCAATAACTCCATCTTCACATAAATATAAGGTGAGATTTCATTGATGCACTTCATCACCTTATGTTGTTCACTCAAGTTCTCATGTAGGAATATAGAGTATTCATGGAAAATGTTTATATAATATTCCACAAATTGATCTTTGTGCTTCCAAAGTTGTTGAAACTTGATGTATTTATATTCAAAGCAACATAAAGGGTAGTATTCATCCTTTAATGTGTTGATGTTCCTTATGGTTTTTTAAAGTTTTTTTAAAAATTATTATTTGAATTTTATTTATGATTTTATTTGATTTTTTCTAGACTTCTTTGTGAGAAACTCAATACAAACCTATAGGTGATTATGAACAGTGACACAGTCTAACATAGAGCATTGTAAAAGTGTGTAATGGATGTGTCAAGGGGCATAATTAATGACTTAAAAAGGTATGTGGGATTATTAAATATTTTATTCAGTCATAAAAGTGCTTGTAAATTTGTTTTAGATCATAAAACATCAAATTACTCCTCAGGTTTGTATAGATTGTGTTTAACCCTAAATTAGGGTTTTTTCAAATTCAAACTTGGATTGTGGGAGTTTTAACCATTAAAAAACACAAAATTTTGTGATTTTTCATATATTAAGGTGTTATAAAATATTATTGAGGTTTTATACCCTTATAACCCCTCTGTGTACAGAAAAATAGGACTGTGTTTTAATTAGGTTGTGATAGACCAAATTGAGCTTGACAAGGGCTAAAAAGCTATGTTCTAAGTGGATTTGAGTAAATAAATTTATGGTGAGGGAGGAAATAAATATAGGGTAATCAAAAATTACCATAGATTAGAGTTACTAATCCTAACTAGTTTGTACAATCAAGAAAAGTGAAAAATGGCTATTAAAGATTGGGTTAGGTTGTGACAAGTGACAAGAAATTATAGGGTTGAACTTTTGGGAGTTATTTATTTTCATCACATTCAAACAAAGGGATGCCAAGATTTACTTGAAATTTTAAGGGGGTTTATTAATAAAATAGTTGTTGAGCAAACTGTGGAGGTGTGGTAGAAGGTGTTGGATTGAGTTGTACCATCAATTCATAGAAGTGGCCAAAATATTTGGTGAGTTATGTCTCTAGTGTGTTAGTGATGAGATTTCATACCTTGGTGGATATATCAAGTTGATTTTGGGTGTTATACATCTTATTTTTACTATTACTTTCTTCTAGATATTTTAAAATAGAATTGATTAACAAAGCTTCCTTCTTGAGTGCTCACATTTTTACAAGCATAGAAAGGAATAAAGCTTTTCAACTCTGATAATAATGATCTACATGATGGGGACCAAGACCAAGCATGTGGGGAACAAACAAATTTTGGTTATGTAGAGTGAATGGGCAAAGCTAATCTAGAAATAAACAACTAAACACATTCAATGGAGCAGAAGTCTTACTTATAATAAATTCAACTTCTACTCATTAACAAAGAATAGGAAAAAATTGGTATAATGTGCTAAAATGCATATTTTATAGAGTAGATGCATAGAGTATGCTATCTATGTTTTAACTATGGGGAATATTAATCCTATTATAGATTTTTATTTTACATATTTATACGATTAGAATATAAGAGCAATTAAAACCACTGGAAGTTACCAAGAAGATGATTGTGTTGGTTTATCTTATAAGATGGATGATGATTAATGAACTCCTCAAATCATGTGGATGAGGTAAGGTAACACATGGATGTGTTTTTTAGTCAAATATTTGGTGAATTATGAAAAAAATTGAGCTACAGTGCAAGACTACAAGGCACATAGGGTTGTAAGCTATGAAGAGTGTAGAAGTCAGTAATCTAGTGTGGATGTTGTATAGTACATGAGTCTATGAGCTATAACACAAAAATAAAGGGTGAAAAAAATTATAATCATGAAGGGAATATAAATTAGTTGGCTTAGCATAAGACTTATGTGATATATGAGACTATGATTTATGAAGTGTGTAGTAATGAGTACATAGTATGGAGTGTGTAGGGGTCAGTGTTGTGTCCCTAATAGAAAGGAATAGAGATTTTCAACTCTAATACTAATGATCTACATGATGGGTACCAAGACCAAGCATGTGGGGGACAACCAAATTTTGGTTATGCAGAGTGAATGGGCAAAGCTAATCTAGAAAGAAACAACTAAACACCTTCAATGGAGCGGAAGTCTTATAATAAATTTAACTTCTACTCATTAACAAAGAATAGGAAAAAATTGTTATAATGTGCTATAATGCATCTTTTATAGAGTATATTCATAGAGTATGCTATCTATGTTATGACTATAGGGAACATTAATCCTAGTATGGAATTTTATTTTACATACTTATACAATTAGAATATAAGAGCGATTAAAACCACTGGAAGTTACCAAGAAGATGATTGTGTTGGTTCATCTTCTAAGATGGATGATGATTAATGAACCCTTTAAATCATTTGGATGAGGTAAGGTAACACATGGATGTGTTTTTTAGTCAAATATTTGGTGAATCATGAAAAAATTTGAGCTACAGTGTAGGACTGCAAGGCACATAGGGTTGTAAGCTATGAAGAGTGTGGAAGTTGTATAGTATATGAGTCTATGAGCTATATCACAAAACTAAAAGGTGAAAAAAATTATACTCATGAAGGGAATAGAAATTAGTGGGCTTAGCATAAGACTTATGTGATACATGAGACTATGATTTGTGAAGTGTGTAGTAATGAGTGCATAGTATGGAGTGTGTAGGGGTCACTGTGGTGTCCCTAATAGAAAGGAATAGACATTTTCAACTCTGATACAAATGATCTACATGATGGGGACCAAGACCAAGCATGTGGGGGATAAATAAATTTTGGTTATGCAGAATGAATGGACAAAGCTAATCTAGAAAGAAATAACTAAACACATTCAATGGAGTGGAAGTCTTACTTATAATAAATTCAAATTCTAATCATTAAAAAAGAATAGGAAAAAATTGGTATAATGTGTTAAAATTCATCTTTTATAGAGTAGATGCATAGAGTATGCTATCTATGTTATGACTATGGGGAACATTAATTCTAGTATGGATTTTTATTTTACATACTTATATAATTAGAATAAAAGAGTGATTAAAACCACTAGAAGTTGCCAAGAAGAGGATTGTGTTGGTTCATCTTCTTAGATGGATGATGATTAATGAACCCCTTAAAGCATGTGGATGAGGTAAGGTAACACATGGATGTGTTTTTTATTCCAATATTTGGTGAATCATGATAGCTGGTGAATCATGATAAAAATTTGAGATATAGTACAAGACTGCAAGGCAAATAGGGTTGTAAGGTATGAAGAGTGTAGAAGTTAGTAATCTGGTGTGGAAGTTTTATAGTACATGAGTCTATGAGCTATAGGACAAAACTAAAAGGTGAAAAAAATTATAAGCCTGAAGGGAATAGAAATTAGTGGGCTTAGCATAAGACTTATGTGATACATGAGACTATGATTTGTGAAGTGTGTAGTAATGGGTGCATAGTATGGAGAGTGTAGGGGTTAGTGTGGTGTCCCTAAAATTACACACTTGGAAATTTTGGGATACCCCTATTAATTTTTTTTCTTTTATCTTATAAACTCATTTATCCTTGTCAAAAATCAGTCCCTTGAATAAGACTTAGACTTTAGTATTTTTCACTATGATTTCTTTCATTACCAAAATTGCTTTAAATTACTCTAGAAGGTTAGAAATGTCTACCTAGGTCATTATCATAAAACCCATTTATCCATCATTCTAACAAATTTTTAAAAAAAAACAAGTGTTTGGATTCATTTCTAGGCTAACTCAGATTCTCAAGGTTACTTTACTTATTCAAAATGACAAAGGTGAAGTAAGTTATCATCGCAAACCCAGGTTACACCATTTAGATTAAAACAGAATTATGAAATGACTTTACTTCTCAAAATCACAAAAGTTAATTAAATTAGATTCATAAACCGACAAAACACTAATTATAATAATTTAGGGTTATGAAGTTACATTACTTCACCTACTTAAATCATAATTAAAAGAAATAAAAGTTCATAATCCTAAAGACTTCATGATCTTAGACCAAATCGGGGTTACATAATTACTTGACTTCCTAGACCAAATTAAGAAAAGCAATTCATGAAACTTGACAGTCAACAAAATGATTACATGGCTACCCTCAAATGTGTCACTTGTTGGGAATAGTTTTCACATTAGGTGAAAATAGGTATTTACAAAATGGTAAATAGTAAATAGTTATTTGTAACCATATGGTTAATAAGGTAAGTTTGTTATAATATTATGTTGTTAGATATATTGTTGTATATTACAATAATATATCATATTTAGGTTTAAACTATTATAGGAGGTTTTATGTGTGAGAAAATAGGGGAGAGGTTATAATAAATATTCCTATATATTTGTATAGTGTCTTGTATTGATTTAATGAGAGAGCAGTCTAATATTTTATGTTGAAAGAATTGTCTCCATGTGATTTGCTCTATTTTATAGTGCATGTCTATTTAAATATTTGTTATTATCTCCTCCAATTTCTATCATTTGTATAAGAGCATGTGTTTTTATTAGCTATGAGAGTATCTAAATGATGGTGTTTGCTCTTGTAGGATAAATTTAGAAAACTTTAGACTTTTTTCAAAGAATTACATGTATATCCTATGTGTTGGGTGTAGTCCATGTAGTTCTCATAGTTATCTCTTTTTAAATGGATCAATAGATTCATTTCTAGTGTGGCTTGCATAGACATCTTCACCATGGTTTTGCACATAAGACAAGGCAAAAATGGTGTGTTGAAATCTAGCATCATACCTTCCCAACTGCCCCTTTTATGCTATTTGTCTAGAGCATGGGTCTATGGTCTATCAAACTATGATGCATTTAAGAAGCTGGTAATCTCATTTGATGAGAATAAATATATGTTCTTCCACATGCCATAGCATGTCTACCATGATTTTTTTAAATCTTCATGTTTCAAAACATTTGTAGTTCTATGGTGATCAGAGAAGAGAAGGGTATGAGTTACTGCATGAGTTAGAAGAGGATTTAAAATTATGCATCGATGCACTTCAACATTGACATCTGCTATCTCCATTATTTGTGGATCTCATTCAATGTTTAAACTCAACACTCTTTCTTGATGGATTAAATCTACCATGACATTCGTAACTTTGGTTGTCGAGATATTTTTTGTTTAGACTACCAATCGAATACAACAAAGAGTGCCTACACATGCCCAATATTTTCCATTTCACTGCATGCCCAAGCAATCTTCAGTTATACATGGTTTAAGTATAAATTTCAATGATTTAACACATAAATATATAGTCTTCATTCTATTTGAGTTGATTTTAGATGATTATAGTGTCAACTTTTAATATAAAAGTTTTAAAGACTTGATATAAATTTTAGGTCAAAGTTATGAGTCAATTTTATTTATAATATTACATCTCATTTTTGAGGTAATAGATGTAATGTCATTATTGTATTTAGATTTTATTTTAAGTTTTCAAATTATTAAAGTTTAATAATGTATCATAATGTGCCTGATTTAGAATTAGTTTAGGTTGGTTAAAATGCTTAAAAGTATAGCCTTTAAAGTTTGTTATCACATGGTTATTGGTATTTTGTGTTATTATAGTCAATTTTGTGAGTCAAGTCCAATTTTATAGATTTTATAATTTAAAAGTATCGGTCTTTGTTATCAAAGTCTTGTCATTAGGTTATTATTAGAAAAAAATTCTCATTATATTTATATGGATGCATTATCAGTGTAAACTGATGTCCTATCTAGTCTAGAGTCATAATAAATAAAATAAGTAAAAGAAAAGACAAAAATAAGAAGATGAAGATAGAGAAAAATGAAGAAATGTATAAAATATATATATTTAAGGTGTTGAAATAGGTGCACTCAGATCTTGATATTTCTAGCGAAGGTATGTGTATAATAAACTCTTATATTAATGACATCTTTGAGAAATTAGCTCAAAAATCATCCAAGCTTCCTCATCACAAAAAAAAATTATTACATCCATATAAATCTAGACAGTTGTACATCTTGTTTTGCTATGAGAACTTGCTATACATGTCATTTCTAAAGGAACTAAAGTCATCACTAAATTTACTAAATATTGAGTAAGTAGTATCAGATACTGGAGGCTAGAGGTTACATGGAAGAAGTAGGTATTTTAGTAACCTCTCATCAGTTGCTAATGATGGGGCCACATCAATGCTTTGGTGATGTGTGTGGTGTGTTATTTTTTTAGTATGGTGTGTTTTACATTTCTTCTATGTGTTGCAAATAAGAACCAAAGTATATACCTGTTCACTAATTATATTCCCATGTAACTCTTTTGTATTTACATTGGAGAATGTTTATATAAAAAGCATTGTAGCAATCATGATGAAATTTTAGTGGTAAAACTATGAAAACCATGTTTTAAAGTTAGTGGTAACCCTATTAAAACCATGTTGTAAGGTTAGTAGTGAACCTAAGAAAACCATTCTATAAGGTTAGTGGTGAACCTAATAAAACCATTCTATAAGGTTATTGGTGAAACTGTGAAAATCATTTTGGAAGGTTATTGGTTAACCTGTGAAAACCAGTTGTGTGATGTGTGATGGCACATGTATGCAAAGAAGATCATGAGCACATGGAAGTGGAGCATGTTACAATCAGAAACAAAGAGATATTATACCATGTAAAAACTATGAGGGGGAATGTTGGGAATAGTTTTCACATTATGTGAAAATAGGTATTTATGAAATGGTAAATAGTAAATAGTTTTTTATACCCATATGGTTAATAAGATAAGTTTGTTAGAATATTATATTATTAGATATATTGTTATATATTATAAAAATATATCATATCTAGGTTTAAACTATTATAAGATGTTTTATGTGAGATAAAATAGGGGAGAGGTTATAGGAAATATTCTTATATATTTGTATTATGTCTCGTATTAAATTAATGAGAGAACAATATAATATTTTGTGTTGAAAGAATTATCTCCATGTGATCATCTCTATTTTATAGTGCATGTCTATTTAAATATTTTCTATTATCTCCTCCAATTTATATCATCTATTAGTTGTAATTAATTTTTAGGTTAATATAAATATTAAAAAATACACCTCATTTCCCACTTGGCTTTCAAACCTTCTAACCTAGTTGTTATCTTTACAAATCCTGAGTGACATTGTTTGAGCTTTTAGAGCAATTTTGGTGCAAAATCTGTACAACCCATTTGAATTCAAGGTATTTTTTTTCACTTTAATTTCATTATATCATTCTTATTATATATCTCATTTTTCTTTGGTAAATTTTCATGCATCATTTTGAAAGCTTTTCTATCATTTCTTGTTTTGCTTGTAATTATTTGTCATTTTTGCATGCATGGTGTTGTTAAAACCTTGTAAATTCTTAAAAAAATAATTTTCATATAAAAATATCAAAAAAAATCCAAAAATACATAATATTTTATATAAAACCCTAGCAATTAACCTAGATTATCTACCCAGACTCTTCATGACTTGTTACTCAGAATCCTAAACCCAAACAACTAGTCTCATGTTACATGAAGTTCCCAAGAAGCATTACCTACTCAAATTTTGAATTATTAATTTCTTACCCAAAGTTCCAAATATCTACTACTTATACTTCATTAGGTTTTCCAAATCTAGAAACTTTCCTAAAAGAAACTTAAAGTTATAAATGCCTATCACTCACTCAAAGTCTTCAACCCTAAAAATTTGAGAAATACCTAGACTTTCCTAATATTGAAACACCTTATTACTTAGAATGAGTTTCCTAGAGTTTTCAAGGTTTAATACTACTTGAAGTTCCTAATACTTGAATATTGCTTAGGATTATTACATAAGGCAACAACTCAACTTAGTTGTTCAACCTTTTCTAAAACCAATAAGAATAATTACTAAGTTTTTAAGAGCATTTACCAAGTATTTCTAGTCTTAGTCATAATAAATGTCAGGAGTAGAAGAAAAATCAACTCTATTTGAATAAGTTCATTAGCTTTCACTTAAACAAGCTATAGGTCTAAGAAGGAAAGGAAAGACTAAAGAAAATAAATTTGGGAAATCAAAAGAAGTAAGGATGAAGTATGAATATAAGGGATATCCCATTTAGTCTTGAATTACATCCAAAGTGATAGAAATAAATGACACTAACATGGAACATGTTTCCATAAATAATTTTTTATAAAGATATAAATCCACAACCAAAACACCACTCATGCTAGCAATGACAAATAGTGGAATCCTACAAGTTACAGCTTTCCCAATTTCTACACAACTACTTGGATTTGTTCTAGAATGTGTTAAATATTATGATTCTCTCACTAGAATACTAAAATATACTACAAACAATATGGTGTTCAAATTGGATGTTTAATATTTTGACTATTGTTTGAAGATCCCAACAAGACCCAAAGTGCTAGACTTATCAATGGAAAAAGTTGAAGATCTCTGGAAAAGTAAAATAACAAAGTGTATCAAGATAATGAATACCACTTATCTAAATAAAAAAAATAACCCTCGAGTTTTTCAAGGAAAATAATAAGATCTAACTTGATTCAAGAGGTTGATGACATCACATAGTTATTATGTAGAATCAATAGAGATAAAAATGCCAAAATATTTTCCACCTGGATGTATGCCTACATAAGGGCTATTGATGTCAATCAAATTTCTACTAAGATTGAATGGTCAAGAATGATAAGTGACAACATTGATCATTAGTTGAATAATGTATTACAAACTCTTGATTTCAAGATGACTTCATATTTAGTATATGTTGCAACATCTAATGGAGTCTTTTCTAGGCTGACTATAAAAGCACTGATGGCAATAGATCCCATCTATGAATACTACCCTTAATTCACTTTTTTTGAATGCTTCAATCACTATAAAATGGTAAATGATACATCATTATGTGAAGTCATTTATAAATTGAATGTTGTTTTGAAGGACAAAAGAGAATTAGATGTAGCTTGGGAGGTAGTTTCTCATTTTAGATGTATTATTATTCAATTATTTAATTTCACATACATTAAATATGGTGGTTTCACAAGGACACCAGTAAAATTACCAAGGCACCCTAGTGATAAATGTATTATAATGTAATTATGTAGATATATGGTGGAATTACATGATCTTCAGTCAAAATTGCACCATTATTTAGTTGGTTTTCTTGTTGTTATTGGATAATAACATTGTTCAACCATTTATAAGGCCAAAAATTTATTAAAAGAGATGTATCATAACTATAATCAATCACATTTTGAGGCTAGAGAAAATTTTGATTACATAGATATAGCATAAAGCACAATTTATCTTGAATATATACATATTCCTACCCTAAAATATTTTTGGATTGATTGCAAAGATGAATTTGAAATAAGAAAAAGAGATAATAGCAAGATGACTATTCAACAAATTCACTCATTTGATTTGGCTACAATTCTTGAAGACATAGAAGATGATGGACAAGTAATTCTTGATTCTTATCATGCAATGGGAGGAGATCATGCTGCACTCCAAAAAATTGATTATTAAAAGAATCAAGTAAAGACTATTGATAAAAGGTCTTCAATTATTCTTGCTATGACTTTAACTTGGCTTCTTAGTAAGGGCTACTACATGAAGGATTTAATAATGACATAAATTAGCTAAGTAAGTCATAAAAGGGAAGCAATGCAAGGAGAAGGTAGTCAATTGCCAATGAATAATTTGAATTTAAAGAAGAATTTTGATGAAACATATTCTCTTATACAAAAAAAGGTGCCAATTCAATCAGTTACCTTTGCATCTCCTCTAGTTTCTTATATAGACACTAATCCTCCTATCACTCCTATTTCTACCACACATGCCACATATTCATCATAATTAATAGTGGAAAATATACACCCAGTAGTGAAAGATGTAGATCCATCCACACTAATGCCACCTTCAAAGTCTCTTAGCATCAAACCTTATGAAAAATCTATTTAGAAAGAGATTGATGTTCTTACTCCTCTTCCCCCATCTTCTCCACCTACTGATCCACCTCCACGTCCTTCTGAGGTTCATCCCACCATTCCTTTTATTCCTACCCAAAACGAGCCAAAGCAGATAATTACAAGATAGGTGATATCATCTCAGAAGATATCATAACAAAAAATAATAATTAAACATGAGAAGAAAACCATTGGAGAAGTAAAAGAGTAGGAAAATTTTGACAAGCATGAAGAGAAAGATAAAGGTGAACAAATAGATTCCAACATTGTTCATATAGAATATATTCTAAATATAGGAGAATTTATTGCTTAAGAGATAGAGGTGGGAGATAATCATCAATAAATGGTGATACATTTAGGCACTTCCACTAGTATAAATATATCCTCATGGTTGGCATTACAAATAGCTCCTAAACCAAAAGAACAAATAAATTTGGAAGAGATAGAATTTTAATTTTTGAAAAGTCTTGATCATAAGGGTAAAAATCCCAAGAATTCTAGAGTGACTTTGAAACTGATAATTGAGCATTCAGGTCAAAATTTTGCATAAATATTAGTTCCTCCATAGGGTAAGAATAAGAGTGAAATCACTAAAGAAAACTTGGTAATTATAAAAGTATCCCTTGGGTAAGTCACTACAAAGGGTCTGAATCAAGACACATAGACTCTTATCAATACACTTTTTCAAAATATTGATGAAGAAAAGATTGATAAATCCAAACTAAAGGAACAAATTTCTAAGCTATGTGAAATAATTGCCAAAGTGGTAAGATCTGCTCCCTATCCATCATTACTTATAGGAGATATAAGTGATCATCAAATAATAAATTTGGTAGAAGAAACTTGTGATAAGGCCAAATTAGTTGATGAATTGATAGATAAAATGATACAAACTACATAGAAATGGTTTCCTGAGGTTTGAGGTAATTTAGCTGATATTGAGAATATATTGGCAAAGCTATAAACAATGATGAAGAAGATTGAAAATGAAATTAGAATATCTAAATTGTAATAAGATAACCTTTAAAAAATAAATGATTAAAGTTAAAATATTTTGATTGAATAAAATATTGTTCCAAAGGGGTCAGTGAAAAAACAAAAATAAGAACACATCATATCTTTTCACTTACACATTTTTGGAGCAATTCTTGAAGAAATGAAGACTCTAAAAGAAGATGCTTGTAACATGAAAATAGATATGGAGGATTGTATCTTCTATCTTATGAATTTTTCATCTTAATAACTACTAAGGACACATAAATAATTACATCTATAATTCAAGCAAGTAATTAAAGAGGCCACAACTCCATTCATAGTGAAATCAATAAAAGAGTTAATGAAAATTCATCAAGTCAAAAGGTTGCAACCCAATCTTGATAAGGTGAAAGGTTATTGTAAGAAGATGGAAAATGATATATTTATATTTGAAATATAAAGGTAGTCAATTTCCAAGATAGATGATACAACCATTTAGTTTATGTTGTCACAACACATCAACTATAAGAAAAAGTGCAAAAAAGAAGTTCATGAATTAGAGTAATTACTAATACTTCTCTTTTGAACTTCTATTTTATTCAAATAACTTGATAAATATATTTGAAGAAATTTTGTTTTAAGTAGTTACATTATAAGTAATTCCACTCAAATAAATTACATTTAAAATAAATTCACTCTATAAATATAAAGACCCGAGTAACTTGGCTAGATGTCATTACTTGAAGTCATTTTGTAAAAACAAATTACTTAAGCGAGCTGAGTGCAACATGCAAAGAAGTTAATTTTGTTCCAAACAATAAAAATGAAAATAGTTACTTGTCATCATCCATTACATTCCACACATGATAAATTTAATGAATATGTCTCCCAATGGTTTTTATAATTTAATACAACACACAAAGACTTCAAGGAGTTGTCTCCTAGTTGTATTTGATATATGAAAGTAGTATAAATATGGTAGAAAATTTTCATACAAGGGGATGGTAATTTTGGAAAATCAATTGTAACCATTATAAAAAAAGACTAAGTAATCTAAAACTTTTTGTTTATATTTTTGTATGTTTTTGTATGAATTTTGTTCAAAGTGAATAAGAAGAAAGTTGGTTTCTAAGGAACCTTGCATCTAAGGAGCCCTTTCAATGCATTTTGTGAGGATTAAAATGGTAAAATTTATGTTATTGTTAAATCTAAATATGAATTCAAATTTTTCTTAATCATTTTCTAAAATAATTATCACATCTTGTATGTTTATTTGTTTGTATGGATACAATAAGCTCTACAAAAAACTACTTATTGTGAAGTAGAATTTATTTCTTTTTCATAGATTCTAGTCTTTTCATTCTCTAATTTATAAGAAATTATTTGTCTAATCTATGAATCAACTTCTTACTTACTTTAAAATCACTTTATTATGGTTCATGAACTTTGTGATTAAAGTAATACCCAAAAATAAGATAACTTGTGTATTTCATGTGCATAGTTTATATAAATTATAAAAAAACTCAAAGTATGAATAGTCAAGTAGATAAACATAAGAATATAGAATCTTCACAATTAAATGAAGGTGATTTAATCCCATGACTACCTAGGTATATTTTGTTAGCCTAAAAAATATCTAGCTAATAGTTTTTGGTGACTCTGCTAAGGAACATGAACTTATTCAAATTTAAAAACTTTAGAGAAGAATAAATACTTCAATTTGGAAAATCAACCTTTCACTAGGGAAAAAAGAGATCAAGAAAAAATTGATGACTTATTTTAAATTCAAGAATAGTTTAACTTTAGCTTCCCTCCCTAAATAAAAATAATAAGATCAAGTCTTTCACCTATCAGACAAATATAAATTCCTATGAATCAATTGTAACATAATTATTTAGGAATAATCAAACCTACTAATCCTTTCTTCCTTATTCCTAGAATAATGAAACAACAACTTCATGTCCCTTTGGGGGTAGTGATTTTCCCCTTGAATTTAAATCCTCCCTTTCATGACTTGCCTAAAGGGTCAAGAAATAACTTTCCTAAGTTCATAGGGGATGGAAAACAAAGTCCAGATGAGAACTTAGTTTCTTTATTTAGATCCTATGGAGTGATTGGTATTGATCATGAATATGTGTCAGTCACACTCTTCATTAAAACCTTCCATTATTTAGTTATATAATGGTTCAACCATTTGGCTCCTGACACCATAATTAATTGAGCCACTGTGCATGAGCAATTTGAAAAAAGGTTTAAAGATGTTAAAGAATCATACATACTGCTCACCTAATTAACTCAACTTAAAAAATAACCACATAAACACATCTGATATTTCATTACTAAATTTAGCAAACTACCCTACAAAATACCTCAAGATATTCAACCCATTGGTGATAATTAAAAGTGTTTTTTCATCAATGCTCAGTTACTAGAGGTTAGCTATCAGTTGTGTAAAACACATCCTACTAATTTAATAACCCAAAACATTATTACAAAGGTTGAATATAACCTTATTATGGATATAATGATTAATAAAACAACTTCTAATATTGACGTTTCTACTTTGACTACATTATAAACCACTACTGATCCCCTGTTGTAAAAATTAGCTAATGACTTATTACAAGTTAAAAGACAAATTACTCAAGGTGCTCATTCTCCTCCTATCAAGAATGCACCTACATGTAATTTTAATAATCAAAACCATAATCATATTTTTGGACCTCCAAAATATTGGTAATTGAGGAAGATTCAAAAACCCACGTTGAAATGAATGAAGAAGATCATATAGCTGTTGATCTTGATCAAAGATTTGCTGACGAGGATGATTTTATAGATCTTGTTGATGATTCTAATATAGGATACCCTACATATATATAAGAAAGTGATTATAAATAAATTATTGAAGTTGATCATAGTCACTATTTGTTAGTACTTATAAAATCACAAACTTATAAAGTTGGTGAAAAATATTCCAAAAAATAAGGGAAAGAGAAATAAGACTCTAGGTCAGATGTTAGCATCCTCAAAAAAGGTAGTCCTTTACCCTCCTCTCTTGATCCAAAAGATAAATATGTAGCATCTTCTTATTAACCTCATAAACTAGTCACTCATACTTCTAAGGCTAATCCTACTTTGCCTATGTTCACCCCTTCCTTTGACATTATTAACCATATCAAGAAAACCAAGATTCAAATGTTAGAAGTTGAATACTTGAGGTCCTATCCAAATTAGATAAATAGACTAGTTAATTATGTTCAAATTAAAATATCTAACAGTAAAAATAATGCTTCAAAATGTATCTTACCTACTCCCACATAGGTTTCTTTCTAAAACAATTCTATAACTACCTATCCCACATTTTCTTTCACATGTGAAAGAATAGAACCATTCTATATCTCTCTCTTAATCAATGGGTTCAAGTTGAAAAATTATATCTTGGATTATAAAGCCTTTGATAATTCCATGCCAACTAAATTAGTTGATGCCCTTGGCCTCACTCTAACTAAGTCAATAGGGAGATGTTACTTAATGGAAAGACAAGTTCCCTTGATTGGACAAATCAGAGATGCTTAGGCTATTTTGGTAACTTTTCCAAATAAGAGGCTTAAAATTATCATTTTTGTAGTAGATATTCTTATTTCTTATAGAATATTATTGATTAAAAACTTTTATAAATAACTGGGGGGAGAAATCAAGATGGATTGGTCTTGTGCTCATATTCTAATCAAAGGTGTAAATCAAAAACTTGAACTTGAGAAGAAATCCAGGTATATAATTTCTAGGTCAGATGATCCAAGATCATAGATTCTTTTTGAAGAATCAGATCATGGATTTTATTACCTTAAATTTGGAAAGGACATACAAGAAATAGAGACTTGAGAAGAAGAAAAGAAAATATGGATTCTAGAATTTGATGGCAACTGCAATTCCCTTAGTTTGGGTACTAGGGTTGTATTTATTGATATCACTTGACGGTAATGTATCTCCTTATTCTTATAAATTAATGCTTGAAAATAATATTAACACAACAGATTATGAAGCACTATTGTTAGGACTATAATAAGTAAAAGAAAAAGGAGTGAGACTTTTAAAAGCATAAAGAGATGCTAAGTTGATTGTAAAGCAAATTCATGGATAATAATAAGTAAATAAGGATAAGTTAAGGCACTATTGTGATTGGGTTTTGAGTACAACACTTGATTTTTTAGTCTTTTCAAACCATTTCATTCCTTTTGATCAATACTTTAGAGCTGATTCTCTTAAAATTAATGTAGCTCTGCTCATGCCAAATTAGTAGCCTATACATTTTCAAGAAGGTGACATTGAGTAAATATGGTTTTCCATCCAAGGGTTTCAAACAATATTAATTAGTGGTAGGTCTTTAATGATGACAAATAGATAGTTATTTTCCTTGAGAAATAAGATAATTTTGAAGAATTATATTTTGAAGGAAGTAATTCACTTTCATGCTAGACAACAACAAGTAATACTAACCTTGAATATGATGATAATTAAGATGTGATTCAATTAAAGGGAAATAAAATCCCTCAGGGGTTAGTTTATTTAGAATAAATTTTTGATAGGAATGATCAGTTTCTAAAGAAAACAAAAAAGTATGGTGAGAATTCTTCTCCAAAATTACAAGTTAATTTGGTACTTGAAGAAGAGCCCAAGATGGTCAACATTGGAAAATGTTATTCTCAAGATAAAAAATAATCTTTCATTAAGCTTATCAAGAAATATATTAATGTGTTTGTTTTGGTCTTACAAAGACTTAAAAACCTTTCAGCCAAAAGAGGTACAACATTACATTCCACTTTAGCCAGAGGCAAGACCTTTCAGGAAAATGCTTCACCATCATAATCCAATAATCATAGATATTATCTTTCTTGAAATGCAAAAAATACTTGATGCTAAGATAATTTATCCCATCCATCATTCAACATGGTTAGATAACATTGTCTCAATAAGAAATAAGAATGGAGAAATGCATTTGTGTGTTAATTTTTAAAATCTTAATCAAGCTTCTTTGAAAGATAACTATTTGTTGCCTATTATGGATCATACCTTGTAATAGTTACAGGCTCATAAATGTTATCCATGTTAGATGATTTTTATGATATAATCAAATAAAAGTGGCAAGAAAAGATGAATACAAGATAGGTTTCACAACACCATGGGGGACTTTTTCCTATAAAAAGATGCTCTTTGGGCTTGTAAATGTTGGAGTAACTTTTTAATGAGAAATAGATTTGGCATTTACACATCTAAAGAACAAGAGTATAGTTGTATATCTTGATGAATTTACAATCTTATCCAAGAAAAGAGGTAATCATTTGATTGATTTAAAAGAGGTTCTCATCTAGTTTAGGAAGCATGGGATCTCTTTGAATCTTAAGAAATCAATATTTGTCATGACTGAAGGGAAACCTATTGGTCAGATCATCTCAAAGGAAAGAACAAAGATTTATCTATAAAGGGTGAAAGCCATTCAAATTCTATCTATGCCTATGTCTAAGAAGGGGGTACATTCATTGTTTGGTAAGGTTAACTTCCTTAGAAGGTTCATTCCTAACTTTTCCAAGTTAACTCACCACATTTTGATATGATGAAGAAGAAGTGATAATTCAAGTGGAATGCTGAAGGTAAGATGGCATTTGAAAATATTAAATCAACCATAACTCAAGCTCCAATGTTGGTTTCTCTAGATTTCAGTAAGGAAATTATTCTCTATTGTTATTCTTCTGAGCATACTATGTCATCCATACTTATACAAAAGAATGATGAAGATATTGAATCTATAATAACTTTCATGAGCCAACCATTGGAAATTTGTGAACTAAAGTATACATAGATGGATAATCATGAAAAGCCTTTAGGTACTATATCTTATCTTCACATACTAAATTATATGTACTTAAAACTATAGTTAAATCTATTCTAACTTAGGAAGAGTTGGGATTGCTAAGAGGCACCTGAGTAGCTAAGGTTCAAGATCTTGATCTTGATATCAAACCAACAAAGATAGTGAGATGAAGATGCTTGTGCCAATTAATGACAAAAATTAAACAAGATGACATAGATACGATGGTACCTTTACTTCAAGCTAAATCAAATGAAAATTTACCCATGGTTCTTTTTGTTGATCTTATTGATGAATTGTACGATAAGATTTATTTCTTCCTAACTTATGGAGAATGTCTAGTGCATCTTACACATAAGGAAAAATGTATTATCAAGTTGAAGTCTAAGGATTTTATCCTTTAGGACAATGGTATGTATATAATATGAATTAATGGTGTCTTCCTTCATTGTGTGTATAAAGAATAGAAAAAGAGGATACTAGAATATTTTTATGATAAAGCATATGGAGGTCACTTTTCAACATGAGTTACAACACATAAAATCCTATGATCAAGGTATTATTGGCCTACTCTTTCTAGGATAGTTTGGATTGGGTTTCTAAATGTCAAGCATGTCAACATTTTATGGGACATCTAAAGTTGCCATCATTGCATTTAAAACCAGTCATAACAAATGAACCATTCCACTAGTGGGGCATATATTTTATTGGTATGTTGAATCCCTCTTCAAGTGATAGCCCTTGTTATGTCTTAACTACCACTAATTACTTCAGCTAGTGGGTGGAAGCCATTCCTATTAAGCAAACCACTTTTGAAGTTATATATGATTTTATCAAAGAAAACATTATAGTAAGGTTTGGTGTTCCCCAAAATATAGTAATAGATAATGTAACTAACTTTTCTTCACATAAACTAACTTCTTTTTATTATCTATATGAAATAGATTTAGTTCACTCTTTAAATTACTATCCTTACGGGAATGGCTAAGATGAATCAAGTAACAAGAACTTGATGACTATCGTTCACAAGCTAGTAGATGATAATCAATGTACCTAGCACAAGAATATATTTGATGCATTATGGGCTGACAAAATCACTCCAAAGAAATCCATTGGCATGTCACCATTTTAGTTGTTGTATGGAATAGATGATGAAATACCCATCTCCATAGATTTGCCTTCTTTACAAATATTTAAGGCTATTAAATATGCAACTTATTAAGATTCAATTGATAAGAGGATTACATTTTTATCTGAACTACAAGAAATTCATACCCAAATTGATGACCATTTAACTAATCATTAGATGAAATTAAAGAAGATTTTTTACAAAAAGGCTCAAGAAAGAAAGTTTTAAGTTAATAACGTAGTATTTTTTTGGGACAAGTGAAATGAACCAAAAAGGATGCATGGAAAAATTGATTCACTATGGAAAGAACCTTTTACAATAAATAAAGTTGATACAAAAGATAGCTTCATCCTAGATTACCGGGATGGAATTGAACTGCCACTACCTTATAATGGGTATCACTTGACGCTTTACAAAAACTGAGCAATAGGGTGATACTTGAATGTATATAAATAAAACCTCAATTTTTATTTTGTAAAATTATTTTTATTTTTTTGTTTATTTGTTTTGAGGTTTTTTATGATTGAATTTTATATGACCCCAAAACCAATAGACAATAATAAAAACCAAAGATACTAGGATCTCACCTTTGTTTCAATCTTTCTGATAGAAACAAAGATGTCTTCAATTTGACCTAGCTAGTCTCCCCAAAATTACACACTTGGAAATTTTGGGATACCTCTATTAAATTTTTTGTATTTTGTATTATAAGAGTCAGTTATCTTTGTCAAAACCCAATCCTCTAGATAATACTTAGACTTTAGTAGTTTTCGCTATGATTACTTTTGTAACCAAAATTGCTTCAAATTTATCCAGAAGGTTAGAAAATGTCTGCCTAGATCATTATCATAAAACCCATTTGTCCATCTTTCCAAGAAATTAAAAAAAACTAAGTGTTTGGACTAATTTTTAGACCAACTTGAATTCTCAAGGTTATTTTTTCAATATGACAAATTTTAAGTAAGTTGTCATCATAAACCCATGTTATACCTTCTAGATTAAATTAAAATTATGAAATGACTTACCATCTAGATTAAATTAAAATTATGAAATGACTTACTTCTCAAAATCACAAAACATAAATAAAGTAGATTCATAAACTTGTAAAACACTAATTAGAACAATCTAAGGTTTTGAAGTTACATTATTTCATCTGCTTAAATCATAAGTAAAATCAATAAAAGTTCATAAGCCTAAAGTCTTCATGAGCTCAGACCAAATCAAGGTTACAGAGTTACTTGACTTCGTAGACCAAATTAAGAAAAGTAATTCATGAAACTTGATAATCAGCAACATGCTTACATGGTTACCCTCACATGTGTCACTTAATTTTCATTAATATGAAATTTAATATAAATATTAAAAATTCACCTCATTTTCCATCTAGCTTTCAAACCTTCTAACCTAGTTACTACCCCTAAAAATCTTGAGTGACATTATTTGATCTTCTAGAGTGATTTTGGTGTAAAATATTCACAACCCATTTGTAGTCAAGGTTTTTTTTTCCCTACAGTTTCATGACCCCATTCTTGTAGATCTCATTTTTCTTTGGTAAATTTTCATGCATTATTTTGAAATTTTTTCTATTTTTTCTTGTTTTGCTTGTAATTATTTGTCATTTGTGCATGCATGATGTTGTTAAAACCTTGTAAATTCTTTATAAATACTTTGCATATAAAAATCTCAAACAAAATTCCAAAAGACAAAATTTTCTATAAATCTTTAGCAATTGACCTAGATTATCTACCTAGACTCTTCATGACTTGTTACTTGGAATCCTAAACTTGAATAAATGGTCTCATGTTACACAATGTTCTCAAGGGGAATTGCCTACGTAGATTTTCAATTATTGATTGCTTATCTAAAGTTCCAACAATCTACTACATCTACTTCATTGAGTTTTCCAACTCTAGAAACTTGAAAAGAAAGCCAAGGTTATAAATTTGTGTCACTCACTCAGTCTTCAACCATGAAGACTTGAGAAATACCCAGACCTTCTTGGTATTGCAATAATTTGTTACTTAGAATAAGTTTCCTAGATTTTTCAAGGTTTACTATTGATTGAAGTTCCTAATACCTAAAGTTTGCTTAAGATTGTTACATAATACAGCTTAACTCAATTGTTCAACCTTTTCTAAAACCAACAAGATTAATTATTGAGTTTTTAAGAGTATTTACAATGTCTTTTCAGTGTTAGTCACAATAGATGTCAGGATTAGAAGAAGACGCAACTCTAATTAAAGAAGTTCATGAGCTTGCAGTTCAAGAAGTTTGAGGGTTGAGTAGGAAATGAAAGACTAAAGTTAGGAAAGTTAGGAAATCAAAATAAGTAAGGATGAATTATGAATATAAGGGATATTCCATTGAGTCCTACATTGTATCCAAAGTGTCAAAAATCAATGACACTGACATGGGACCTATTTCCATAACTAATTTGTTGGAAATATCTAAAGCCAAAAGAAAAATACCACTCATGCTAGCAATAACAAACAATACAATCCTGTAAGCTACATCTTTCCCAAGCTATACACAACTACCTGAATTTATTCTAGAATATGATAAGTATTATGATTCTCTCACAAGAATAGTAAAAGATATTGTAGGCAATATGGTGGTCAGATTGGATGTTCAGTATTTTGACTATTGTTTGAAGATCTTATCAAGACCCAAAGTGATAGAATTATCAATGAAAAAATCTAAAGATCTCTAGAAGAGTAAAACAATAGAGTATATCAAGATAATGCATACTACTTATCTAAAGAAATCAAAATAGCCCTCAAGGTTTCCAAGGAAAATAGTAAGGTCTGACTTGGTTCAAGAAATTGATGACATCACATAGTTATTATGTAGAATCAATGGAGAGAAAAATTCCAAAAACTTTTCCACTTGGATGTATGCCTACATAAGGATGATTGATGTCAATAAGATTTATGCTAAGATTGAATGGTTAAGAATGATAAGTGATAAAATTAATCATTAGTTGAGTAATGTATTATAAACTCTTGATTTCAAGATAACTTTATATTTAGTATATATTGTAGAATCTAATGGAGTCTTTTCTATGCTAAATATAAAAGTGATGATGGTAATAGATCGCATCTATGAATGATACCCTCAATTGACTTTTTTTGAATTCTTAAAGCACTATAAAAGGGTAAATGATACATTCTTCTATAAAGTCATTTATAAATTAAATGTTGCTTTAAAGTCCAAGAGAGTATATGATGCAGTTTGGGAAGCAGTTTCCTATTTTTAATGTATTTTTATTCAATTATTAAATTTCACATACATTAGAGTTGGTGTTTTCATAGGGATACTAGAAAATTTTCCAAGGTAACCTAGTGATAAATGGATTCTAATGGAATTATGTAGATATCTGGTGGAATTACATGATCTTCAATCAAAAGTGCACCATTCTTAATTTGGTTTTCCTATTGTTATTGGACAATATCATTATGCAAGCATTTATGAGGCCAAAAATATAAAAATAGAGATGTATAATAGCTATAATCAATCACATTTTGAGGCTAGAGAAAATTTTGATTGTAGAGGTATAACACAAAGCATAATTTATCTTGAATATATGCATATTCCTTCCCTAGAATATTTTTAGATTGATTGTAGAGATGAATATAAAGTAATAAAAGAGATAATAGTAGGATGACTATTTAACAAATTCACTCATTTGATTCGGCTACAATTTTTGAAGACATAAAATATAATGGATAAGTAATTCTTGATTCTTATCATACAATGGGAGGATATTATGCTCAAATCCTAAAAATGATTATAAGAAGATTCAAGTAAAGACTATTTCTGAAAGGACTTCAATGGTCCTTGTTATGTCTTCAACAATGGTTATTAGTAAGGGCTACTTCATGAAGGAGTTAATACTGAAATAAATTGGTCAAGTAAGTCATAAAATGAAAGTGATGCAAGGATAAGGTATTCAAGGACTAATGAAGAATCTTAAATTCAAGAATAATTCTAATGAAACATATTCTATGGTAAAATAAAAGGTTCCAATTAGATCAGTTACCTTTGCATCTCCTTTGGTTTCTTTCATAGATACTACTCCTCCTATCACTCCTATTTATAACATAAATACCACATATTTATCTTCATTACTTGTGGATAACATACACTTAGTAGTGAAATATTTAGATCCATCCACACTCATGCCACCTCCAAAGTCTCCTAGTAGCAAACCTTTTGATAAGTTCATTAAAAAATAAGTTGATGTTCTTCCTCCTCTTCCCCATCTTCTCCACCTACTACTCCACCTCCACCTTCTTCTAATGATCAAACCATCATTCCTTCTATTCCTACCCAAAAATAGATAGAGTATATAACTATTTGAGAGGTGATCTCTTCTCAGGAGATATCATATCAAAAGATAACAGTAGAACTTGAGAATGAAACCATCGAAGAAGAAAAAGAATAGGAAACTTTTGACAAGTAGGCATAGAAAGAGAAAGGTGAAAAATAGATTCAAATGGTGTTCATATAGAAGATATTATAAATATATAAGTTCCTACTCAAGAGACAAAAGTGGGAGATAATCAGCAACAAATGATGATGCATTCAACTACTTTCACTAGTACATATTTTGCCTCATGGTTGGCATTACAAAAAGTTCCTATATCAAAAGAAGAAATAAATTTGGAAGAGATAGACTTGTAATTTATAAAAATTCTTGATCATATTTGAGACTTTAGGTCAAAAAATTGTAGAAATATCAGTTCCTCCACAAGGTAAAAATAAGAGTGAAATAACTGAAAAATACATGGAAATTACAAAGGTATCCTTAGGGAAAGTCATTATAGAGGGTTTGAAGCAAGACATGCAGACTCTTATCAATACACTTCTTTAAAATATTGATGAAGAAAAGTTTGATAAAGCCAAACTAAAGGAACAAATTTCTAAGCTATGTGAAATAATTTTTAAAGTGGTAAGATCTACTCCCCAATAGTCATTACTTACACCAGATATAATTGATCATCAAACAATAACTTTGGTAGGAAAAATTGGTGATAAAGTTAAAATAGTTGATGAATTGATTGAGAAAATGATACAAACTACACATAAATGGTTTCCTAAGATTTCAATCAATTTAATTCATATGGAGAGTAAATTGGCACATATGAAAACAATGATGAAGGAGATTGAAAATGAAAGTGGAATATCTAAATTGCAACAAGACAACCTTCGACAAATAAATGATTTAAGTGAAAATATTTTGATTTAAGAAAATATTGTTCTAGAGGGATCAATGAAAAAATCAAAACAAGAAGAAAAAGTCATATATTTTTGCTTGCATATTTTTAGAGCAATACTTGAATAATTGAAGACTTTGGAAGAAGATGTTCACAACGTGAAAATAGATCTAGATGATTGTGTCTTCTATCTTAAGAATGTTTGGTCAGAAGAATTGCTAAAGACACATGAACAATTATATCAATAATTCAAGCAAGTAATTAAAGAGGCTATGACTCCATTCATAATAGAATCAATAAATGAGTTAATGAAAAGTCATCAATAAGTCAAAAAGCTGGAACCCAATCTTGAGAAGGTGAAAGGTTATTATAAGAAGCTATAAAATGAGCTACTGATTTTGAAATATAAATTAAATTTCTAAGATAGATGATAAAACCATTCAGTTTGTGTTGTCACAACACATCAACTAGAGGGAAAATTAGAGAAAAGAAGTTAAAGAATTACAGTGTTTACTATTACTTCTCTTCTCAACTACTTCTATTTTATTCAAATGACTTGAGAAATGCATTTGAAGTAATTTTTTAAATTATTTACTTAATAATTAATGTCACTCAGAGAAATTACTTATAAAATTAAGTTTCTCTATAAAATCAAAGACCCAAGTAACTTGACTATATGTCATTAGTTGAAGTCATTCTATAAAAACAAATTACTTAAGTGAGCTATGTGCAACATGAAAAAAAGTTTTATTTGATCCAAATAGTAAAATTGAGAAGATTTATGTCATCAGCTATTGCACAACACACATGAGAAATTTAAGAAAGATGTCCCCCAATGGTTTTCAAAATTTAATGTAGCACATGAAGAATTCAAGGAGTTATCGCCTAATTGTATTTGATATCTGAAAGTAGTATAAATATGAGGGAAGACCTACATACAAAGGGATGGTAATTTTGGAAAAGTAATTGTAACCATTATAAAAAAAGACTAATTAATTTGAAACTTTGTGTTTAGATTTTTGTATGTTTTTGTATGAACTTTGTTTAAAGTGAATAAGAAGAAAGTTGGTTTTTAAGGAACTTTACATCTAAGGAGATCTTTCAATACATTTTGTGATGATTAAAATGGTGATATTTATGTTATCATTAAATTTAAATATGAATTCAAAATTTTCTTAATCATTTACTGAAAGAATTATCACATCTTGTATGTTTATCTATTTGTATGGATAAAATAAGCTCTACAAAAACTATTTGTTGTGAAGTACTTCTTTCTATTTCATAGATTCTAGTCTTTTCATTCTCCAATTTATAATAACTTCTTTGCATAATCTCTAAATCAACTACTTTTTGAAAAATCACTCTATTATGGTTCATGAACTTTGTGATTAAAGTAATACCTTACAATATGATAACTTGTGTATATCCTATGCATAATTTATATAAATTGTAAAAAGCTAAAAGTGTGAATAGTCATAGTAGATAAACATAATCATATAGCAGATTCATCATTAAATGAAGGACATTTAATCCCATGATTGCCTAGGTATCTTTTATTATCCTATAAAATATTTAGCTAATAGTTTTTGGTGACTTTGTTAGGGAAAACAAACTTGTTCAAATTAAAAAACCTTAGAGAAGCATAAGTGATTCAATTTAATAAATCAACCTTTCACTAGGGATTGAAGATCTCAAGGCCAAATTGATGACTTATTTCAACTATAAGAAAAATTTAAGTTTAGTTTCCCTCCCCAAACTAGAATTAAAAAAGCAAGTCTTTCACTTATCAAACAAATACAAACTCCTGTGAATCAGTTCCTACAAATCAGTTAAAACATAATTCTTCACGAATAATCCAACCTACTAATCTTCAATTCCTTATTCCTAGAAGAATGGCACAATAACTTCTTATCAATTGGGGGGAAGTAATTATCCCCTTGAATTTAACTCCTCTCCATGACTTGCCTAAGGGGTCAAGAAAGAACTTTCCTAAGCTCATAGGGGATGGAAAACAAAGTCCAGATGAGCACTTAGCTAATTTATTTTTAGTCTATAAAGTGATTAGCATTGATCATTAAGATGTGTCAGTTAGACTTTTCATTGAAACCTTACATGATTTAGATATAAAATGGTTCTATCATTTGGTTTCTATCACCATAACCAATTACACCACTATACATGAGCAATTTGAAAAAAGGTTTAAAGTTACTAAATACTCACACATATTGCTCACCTAATTAACTCAGCTTAAAAAATAACCACATGAACACATGTAATATTTCATTGCTAAATTTAACATACTACTTTACAAAATAACTTATGCTGCTCAACCCTCTGGTGATAATCAGAAGTACTTTTTCATCAATGCTTAGTTATCAAAGGTTAGCTATCAATTACATAGAGCACATCTTACTGATTTAGCAATAGCTCAAAACATTACTATAAATTGGTTAATGACTTGTTGCAAGTTAAAAGGCAAATTGCTCAAGCTACTAATTTTCCTCCTATCAAGAATTCACCTACATGAAATTTTAATAATTAGAATCAAAATTGTATTGTTGGAACTCAAAAAATACTATAAATTGAGGATGCTCTAAAAAACTATGTTGAAATAAATGAAGAAGATCATCTGCTGATCTTGATCAAAAATTTGTTGATGAGGATGATTTTGTAAATCCTACTCTGATTCTAATATAGGCTACCTTACATATTAATCAAAAAGTGATTATGAATAAATGCTTGAAGCTGATTATAGGCACTTTTTTACATTATTTACAAGATCACAAACTCAATAATTTGGTGAAAAATATTCTAAGGAACAAGGGAAAGAGAAAGAAAACTCAAGATTAGATGTTAGCATCCTCAAAAGAGGTAGTTTTTTACCCTTCTCTCTTACTCCAAAGATAAATATGTAGCATCTTCTTCTCAATCTCATAAGCTAGTCACTCATACTTCTCAATCTAATACTACTTTTCCTATGTCCATCCTTTCTTTTGATATTATTCACCACATGAATAAAACCAAGATTCAAATGTTAGAAGGTAAATAATTGAGTTCCTATCCATATCAGTTGAATAGACTAATTATGTATGTTCAAAGTAAAAGATCAAATAATATAACTAATGATTCAAAAGGTATCTTGCCTATTCCCAAAAAGGTTTATTTCTAAAACAATGCTACAATTACCTCTCCCACATTTGCTTCTAGATCTGAAAGAATATAACCATTATATGTATCTCTCTTAATCAATGGGTTTAATTTGAGAAATTATATCCTAGATTTAAGAGCCTCTGATAATGTCATGCTAGCTAAAGTAGCTGATGCCCTTGGAATCACTCTAACTAAGTAAATATGGAGATATTACTCAATGGAAATATAAGTTCCTTTGAGTGAAAAAATCAAATATGATCAATCTATTCTAACAAATTTTCAAAATAAGAGGCTTAAAATGAAAATTCTGGTAGCAGATATTCTTGTTTTATATAAAATATTATTGAGTAGAAACTTCTATAAAGAACTGGGGGGGGGGGAGAAGTCAAGATAGATTGGTTTTGTTCTCATATTCCAATCAAAGGTGTAAATCAAAAACTTGAACCTAAGAATAAATCCAAGTATACAATTTCTAAGTCAAATGATCTAAGATCACATATTCCTTTTGAATAATTATATCATGGAGTCTATTACCCTGAATAGGGCAATGAAATACAAGAATTAGAGACACAAGAAGAAAAAATATGGACTCTAGAATTTTATGATAGCTATAGTTCCCTTGGTTTGGGTACTGGGTTTGTATTGATATCACTTTATGGTATGGTATATCCTTATTCTTACAAACTAATGCTTAAAAATACTAACAACATAGTAGAGTATGAAGCACTATTGTTAGGACTAGAAAAAGTAAAATAAAAAGGAATGAAACTTTTAAAAGCATAAGGAGATGTTGAGTTGATTGTAAGTTAAATTCGTGGCCAATACCAAGTAAAGAAGGATAAGCTAAGGCACTAATATGATCAGGTTTTGAGTGTAACACTTGATTTTACAATCTTTTCAAACCATTTCATTCCTTGTGATCAAAACTCTAGAGCTGATTCTCTTGCGGTTATTGGAGCTCTGCTCATGCAAAATCAACAACCTACACTTTTTTAAGAAGGTAACCATAGAGTAGAGATGGTTTTCTATCCAAGGGTTCCAAATAATGTTAATCAATGGTATGTATTTAATGATGATAAATATATAGTGTTTTCCTTAAACAACAAGATAATTTTAAAGAATTATATTCCAAAGGAAGTAGTTCACTTCCACACTAGACAACAACAATTAATACTGACCCTGAGCATGATGATAATGAAGATGTGATTCAATTGAAGGGAAATAAAATACTTGAAGGGTTAGTTTCTTTAGAATAATTTTTTGAAAATAATGATCAGTTTCTAAAAAAAAAGAGTATGGTGAGAATTTTTCTCCAAAAGTACAAGTTAATTTAGGTACTAAAGAAGAACCCAAGATGGTCAATATTGGAAAATATATTTCTCAAGAGGAAAAAAATCAATCATTAAACTTCTCAAGAAATATATTGATGTGTTTGCTTGGTCCTACAAAGACCTAAAAACCTTTCATCCAAAAGAGGTACAACATTATATTCCACTTTAGCCAGAGGCAAGACCTTTTAGGTAAAAGCTTCACCATCATAACCCAACAATCATAAGTACTATTTTTGTTGAAATACAAAAGATACTTGATGTTAAGATCATTTATCTCATCCATCATTTAGCATGGTTAGCTAACATAGTCTTAGTAAGAAATAAGAATGGAGAAATATGTTTGTTTGTTGATTTCTATAATCTTAATCAAGATTTTTTGAAAGATAACTGTCTATTGCCTATTATGGATCATACCTTGTAATTAGTTATAGGCTCAAAAATATTATCCATGTTAGATAGATTTTTAAGATATAATTAAATAAAAGTGGTAGAAGAAAATCAATACAAGATGACTTTCACAACACCATGGGGGACTTTCACCTATCAAAAGATGCCCTTTGGTCTTATTAATTCTAAAGCAAATTTTCAACAAGCATTGGATTTGGCATGTATACATATAAAGAACAAGAGTATAGTTTTATATCTTGATGAATTGATAGTCTTATCCAAAAAAAAGAGGTAATTATTTGGTTGATTTAAAAGAGATTCTCATTCAGTGTAGGAAGCATAGGATCTCTTTAAATCCTAAGAAATCAATATTTATCTTGACTAAAGGGAAACCTCTTGGTCACATCATCTCAATCTAATTAACAAAGATTGATCTAGAAAGGGTGAAATCTATTCAAATTCTATCTATGACTATGTTTAAGAAAGGGGTACATTCATTCATTGGTCAGGTTAACTTCCTCAGAAGGTTCATTCCTAATTTTTTTTTGAGTTAACTCACCACATTTCTGATATGATATATAAGAAGCAATAATTCAAGTGGAATGTTGAAGGTAAGATGGCATTTGAAAATATTAAAGTAGCCATATCTCAAGCCCCAGTGTTGATTTCTCTAGATTTTAGTAAAGAATTCATTCTCTATTGTTATTCTTTTGAGCATACCATGTTAGCCATACTTATACAAATAATGATGAAGATATTGAATCTCCCATATCTTTCATGAGCTATCCATTAAAAAGTTGTGAACTAAAGTATACATAGATGGAGAAACATGCCTATGATGTATTCAAAGCATGCAACGCCTTTAGGTACTATATCTTATCTTCACATACTAAAGTATATGTACTTGACACTATAACTAAATCTATTCTAACTCAGTAAGAGTTGGGATTGCTAAGAGACACCTAGGTAGTAAAGGTTCAATAATTTGATCTTGAAATCAAACCAACAAAGCTAGTGAGAGGAAGAGGCTTGTGCCAATTAATGATAAAACTTAAATAAGATGACACAGATATGATGGTACCTTTACTTAAAGCTAAATTAGATGAAAAATTTCCCATGGTTCTTCTTGTTGATCTTGTTGATGTATGGTATAGTAAGATTGCTTTCTTTGTAACTTATGAAGAATATCCATCACATCTTACACATAAGGAAAAATTTAATATCAAGATAAAGTCAAAGGATTTTTTTCTTTGGGACAATGGTATGTATAAAAGAGGAATTAATGGTGTCTTCCTCCATTATGTGGATAAAGAACAATAAAAGAGACTACTAGAATAATTCCATCATAAAGCATGTGGAGGTCATTTTTTAGCATGAATTACAACACATAAAATCCTATGATCAAGGTACTATTGGGCTACTCTTTTTTAAGATAGTTTAGATTGGGTTTATAAATGTAAAACATGTCAATATTTTGTGGTACATCTAAAGTTATCGGTGTTTCCTTTAAAACTACTTATAATCAATGAACCATTCCACTAATGGGGCATAGATTTTATTGGTATGTTGAATCCCTCTTCAAGTGTTAGCCATTGTTATGTCTTAACCACCACTAATTATCTTAGCAAGTGGGTGGAAGTCATTCTTATGAATCAAGTCACTTCTAAAGTTGTATATGATTTTATCAAAGAAAACATTATAGTAAGGTTAGATGTTCCCCACAAAGTAGTAATAGATAATGTAGTTAACTTTTCTTTAGTTGAACTAACTTATATATATATATATATTCAGTTCACTCTTCAAATTACTATCCTTAGGGGAATGGATAAGATGAATCAAGTAACAAGAAATTGATGACTATCATTCATAAGTTAGTGGATGATAATCAATGTACCTGTCAAAAAAATATATTTGATGCATTATGGGCTGACATAATCACTTCAAAGAAATCCATTGGCATGTCACCATTTTAGTTTTTGTATGGAACATATGCTAAAATACCCATCACCATAGAGTTGTCTACTTTACAACTATCTAAGGATATTGAATATGTAACTTATTAAGATTCACTTGATAAGATGATTATGTTTTTATCTAAACTACAACAAATTCATACTCAAGTTGCTGACCATTGAGCTGATCATCAGATGAAAGTAAAGAATAATTTTGATAAAAAGGCTCAAGAAAGAAAGTTTGAATTTTGTGAATTGGTCCTTTTGTGGGATAAGTGAAATGAACCAAAAGGGATGCATGAGAAAATTGATTCATTGTAGAAATTACCTTTCACAATAAAGAAAGTTATTGAAAAAAATAGCTTCATCCTAGCTTATCAAGATGGAATTACTGCTGCTACCTTACAATGGGTAGCACTTGAAGATTTAAAAGAACTGAGTAGTAGGGTAATACCTATGTGTATATGAATAAAACCTTAGTTTTTATTTTATACATTTGTTTTTCTTTTTTTGTTTATTTGTTTTGATATTTTTTGTGATTGAGTTTTACATGACTCCATACCCAATAGACAAGAATCATATTAGGAATAGATTTTACATTAGTGTGAGTTTTAGTGTTTACCGAGAGGTAAATAGTTATAGGTTAGTAGTTAGATGAATATATTGTGTTAACAATATATCTCATATATAGATTTATATGGTTGAGGGTTTATAAGGATTGATAACTCCCTTATTATAGGAATTTTATTCCTATATATTTTTAATATGTTCATATTGATTATTAAAAATAATTAGAATGTGATTGAATGATATTTGTGATTTAATTCTCTGTCTATTTGGATCTACATATATTAAATTATTATTTCATATCTTTGATTCCCCAACAGTGGTATCAAAGTAGGTTGGGAGAATTTGTTTGTTTAATAATTGCTCATGGGTTATCCCTTTCATTCATGATTTCCCTGATTCATGTAGAGAGATGAGACTTGATCCACTGAGGATATGTATGTTTTTGATATGCATATCTACATTTCTCATTACTTTTGTGTACTATTGATGAGGTTTCAATTAATTCTAATTTTTCTATGTGCACTACATTCCCATTATTATCTAGAACAATGATTTTCATACACCAAAGCATCTAGATCAGATCAATTTCATTCTTTTATGCTTGGCCCACACCATTTTATAGTCAATAATATCATTAAATCCACCACCAAACAATTTCCATGGGTTATATAGCTAAAGTCTAATATGTTATGATTTGTACAGCTTAGCTCAGGTCATATAGTGTTTAACTAGGTGATTAGGTGTCTTGGCATAGATCTACTTTCCTTTTCTTTTCCATAGAATTCTACAAACTCATAACTACATGTTTTATGAATCTAAATCTCTCATTCCTTGATTGGTTCAGGAGATGTACATATATAACTTGCAGTATTCATAAGATAACAATTTGCATCATATGGTGTATGGTCTCTATGGAGTCTTCACAAATAGAAAGATCATAGTTTGGTTATTCATAATTTTAGTAGGAAAATTCTTCACAAAAAATGAAATTGAAGACTTAATTTATGTTTGTTTGATCTAGTAGATCTGTCAGACAAATCCCACACATGCTAATAATTGAGTCTTTAATTTTATTATTTGATATGTAGAGTATTTTTTGTATTATTTATGTTTGTAGTCATAAAGTTTAATTAAATAAATGTATGTATTTATGAAGAATGTCCATATAATTGATATGGATCATTTTTTATTTGTTAATTCATGTTAAATGTTTAGTTTTCTTGGTTCTACAAATTAGTTTGAGTCAAGTCATTTGTTTTATATTGATATATTTTTGATCAATTTAATTAGTAAATATTTTATAAGTTTTTTAGTATTGTAATATATGTCCATGGTATTTAGATTGATCAAATATTTGATCAATATAAGTAGCATCTTGTTAAATGTCAATAACATAGTTGTTTTAAATGTCTCAAATTATCAAATATTCAAATATGTCTGTAAAAGTTATTTATCAAAATCAAAAGTGTCAAAACGTCAATAATAAGTCATTAATGTATGTTTTCTTATTAAAGTCCTTTTTTATAATCATCCAGTCATGTTTTTGCATGGAGTCAAAAATTGTAAAAATAAAAAAAATTACCTTATCGATGCATTTTCACTTGTACACGACATCTGCATTGTGAGGAGGTTTCCCTTAGAAAAACTATGTACTAGAGCTTCATGACTTCTTCAACTAAGTAAACAATGAAAAACTAGGGGATAGAGGATACATAGAGGAAGGGTGTGACATCTTATCAATCACCAATGATGGGGCCGTATAAATATTTTGGTGATTTATGTGTGTGTGCTTTTCATATTTTTTTCATTGTGTGTTTATAAATAAAAAACACAAGAATAATGCATGTTTATATAATATAATTTGTGTAATTCCAAACATGATTTACTGATGTGAAGACATTGTGAAAATATATAAAGCATCAATGTAAGTCAATTCATGGATATTGAAAGCATTCGTGGTAGATCTATGAAACCATAAGAGGTGAATAATGTTTTGGCAATAGTTAAGAGAGTAGCTACTATACATATCCTATGAATTCCTTACTTCTTTATGGAGATGACCCTTAGTGACATGTCTATTGTGGTAACATAATATAAATATAAGATGCAGTCCTTTGCATCTAATGGTTATGTGCAACAAGATTGTATCATAGTATGCAGACTTAAGAGTATGTAGTGTCATACAATTCTATTCATTATTTTCATGTCAAGGTTTGTGGTAAACCTATAAACCATGGGAGGAGTGAGGCTCTCTTTGTATCAAGCTCATGATCCAGATATTTTTGCATGCTACAAGAGGTGAGCATATTGTAGATGAAAATGTGAATGTTTTTGCCTCATGTAAAAACTATGGGGGGAATGTTAGGAATAGATTTTACATTAGTGCAAGTTTGAGTATTTACCGAGAGGTAAATATTTATAGGTTATTATTTATATTAATATATTGTGTTAAAAATATATCTTTTATATATATTTATATGGTTATATGGTTGAGGGTTTATAGGGATTGATAACTCCCTTATTATAGGAGTCTTATTCCTATATATTTGTAATATGTTCATATTGATTATTTAGACTAATTAGTATGTGAGTGAATGATATTTGTGATTTAATTCTATATCTATTCGGATCTATGTATATTAATTTATTATTTTGGATCTTTGATTCCCTAAAAAATCAAAACTAGAGATACTGGGATCTCACATTTGTTTCATTATTTCTGATAAAAACAAAGATGTCCTCAATCAGAGCCATCTATTATCCCCAAAATTACACATTTGGAAATTTTGGGATACCCTTATTGAAATTTTTGTCTTTTTTATTATAAGAGTCATTTATTCTTGTCAAAAATTAGTTCCCTAAATAAGACTTAGACTTTAGTAGTTTTCACTATGATTGCTTTTGTTACCAAAATTGCTTCTAATTGCTCTAGAAGATTAGAAAATGTCTACTTGGGTCATTATCATAAAAACCCATTTATCCATCTTTCCAATAAATTAAAAAAAACTAAGTGTTTGGAATCATTTCTAGGCTAACTTGAATCTCAAGGTTACTTTAATTATTCAAAATGACAAAGGTGAAGTAAGTTATCATTACAAACCTGAGTTGCACAATCTAGATTAAATTAAAATTATGAAATGGCTTTACTTTTAAAAATCACAAAATTTGAGTAAAGTAGATTTGTAAACCCACAAAATAATGATTAGAAAAATATGGGGTTCTGAAGTTACATTACTTCACCTACTTAAATCATAAGTGTAGACATCCAATTCCTAACACCATTTGTGTTGAAATTGTCAATCTTACTAAAATTACACTCAAATGCACATTTTAGGTCAAAATCCATAAAATGCCCTAATTGGTTTGAAATTTTCACTTACAAGTGCCAGTTTAGGTCAAACTATCCCTAAATAGGGCAATGAATTTTATGGGCCAGCTAACTTTGATTAGATCATTTTGAGTCAAAATGATAATTTTGCCATTTAGTGCTCTAGATCACTCTTTTCTTCTAATTCATTAGTACACATCGTGTGCCTTTATTATTTAGTGTTGGAAACATCCTAAATGGGAATATAGCTCCAATGCATCTAACATCACCTTCCAGTTCCTCTCCAGTCAAATTACAACCCAGTAATATGACTTTCTGACCATTTTGATCAATTGAGGTCTAATTTTCAAATAATTTCACAAATGTTGATTAACCTTGTTTAAGGCTAATTAATCCAAATCAAGATCTTAAGTGGATTTTCCATGAGAGTTTTTGAATATTTCTTTTTAAAAATTGATTCCTATTAACTATATCATCATGTGACATTATTTCTTGAGAAGACATCCATAGGCCATAAATGCCACAAATATCAAGATTATGGGTCACCCATGCCTAGTTAATGCCTCCCATGCCTCTTAAATGCCCCTTATTCCAAGGTTATGATGAATATAATTATGTATTTAATTACAAATATTAGGATTATCCATGGACACACATCTCAATCTTGAGATGGACAGTCATGGTTGATCCTGACTAATCTCAAAAATCTATATATAGAGAGGCCATGGACATGAATTTTAAGATTGAATATTGCAAAGTTATAATGTTAAATTATTTTCACAATCCTTTGCATTTGATCATTGATTTTATTTTTAAGATTAATTGATAAGCTAGTTTAGTGATTTGGAATCATGATCCTAGGTTTTATGGAGTGTTCTTGAGACATTGGATAAGTTTGCCACCTTTTTTGACAAAGATAAGGATGCTTGATCAAGGGAGAACATGATTTTGAGCCACATGGGTATGGTGAATCCATATATAAAGTTAATATGATTTTTTCTCTCTTTCATTTGTTGCTTTCTATCCTTTTTAATTCGTATAGGAATAGATAGGCTTAGTTAGTTAGTTCTTTATGTATTTTTCATGATTTATGGACTATTGTTTGACTAACTTGCTTTGTAATCCTCTCTACATCTTGACATGCCTAGTGGGATAAGACACATCCCACATATGAAGATCATTTTATAGTTTTAAAATATTTATTTGGACCATTAAAACTCTTACAAATTAATTTTCTAACTTTATTTTTCCATTTTTGTTTGCCACAAATTTACACAGTAACTAACATCAGCTAGTAAAACTGACATTGGTTAGATAGATTAACCAACATTGATTAGTAAAAATAACATTAGTTGGATACATTTCACCAATCACATTGGTATAACTGATGTCAATTAGATAACCGTCATCGGTTATAAAATGTAGCCATCATTAGTTATATAATTGACATCGATCACTGTGTTTTTCTTAAAACACAGACCTGAGAGCTCTTTTTCTGAAATTCATTATTTCAAACCCAAAAGAGCTTCAAAGATTAAAAACATGCTAGCATTTTTTTTTTAGGACCACGCTTGACATTTTCTAAAAACATTTTTTAGATCACCTTTTGCATGCTTAAAAATCAATTAGGAACCTTGTTTTGGTGTTTAACAAAAAAAAAATAATGTTTATGGTGAATGTTTTCAAATTTTGCAACTAAGACCAAGTGGTCAAATGAACACCACCTCATTTTCCATTTGGGCTTAAAAATGAACTCACCTTTTCAAAGATTTTTGTGTTTACTCAGTTTTTTAGATTAAATTTTTGTTTGGCAAAAAGAGGGATATTGTATATATGCTCTTCTATTTGTCCCCTTTAGAGAACCCTTGGAATCAAAAGTGTCATTCCTATTGCAAGTAGCCTAGTCCAAGGCTTATAAAAAATGTCATATAAATCACTCCCCAAAAACTTGTTAAAGTTTGGATGATCTTGAAAATGACCCTAAAGTCTTTCTATTTTATGTTTTCTTTATTTTTATGCAAACTTGGCTTGCAAGGGGAACATTATTACCTCTCATTAGTTCTTTATGGAATATTTGACATGGGGTTTTATCTCTTGGCATTAACTTGATTTGGCTCCTAATAAAATTTCACATGGGATGTATCTACATTTGGACATCACACTACACTGATCAAACACTAAGATGTAGTGGTTGTAAAAAGGACTAGACCTTTTTACAAGTAGCCAATGCAATGGTCACCCAATTTTTTTTCTTGTCTTTTACATCATTTTACATGAAAGTCATTATGCAATTAATTCCCCTAGAATGATTGAAAACTTACTAGTTTAGTAAACCCCACTTTGCCATACCTTGTCAATTTAGACTTAAGACGTTTGTTTTTTGTCATTAACTTACTTGGTCTTAATTTTTGTCTAAAATTGCTTGTTAACTCATTGAACTTAACCAAAACACATTGTCCTCAATTTTCTTGATCAAGGGAGGCATTATGCTATCTAATTGGAAACTTCATCTTTTGCTTGTTTAAATTATTATAGAAAGCTTTGTGTCATATCATACACTTTGGCATAGTCATGTTGCCCAATTGATTCTAGATATTTTACCTAATTTGTTTAAATCCTTCATTTATAATCCACATTTAAAATTAAACCTTTTTGAGTTCTAAGGGTTGGTGTGTTAGAGTGGGTTCGCCATTTGTGCACTAAGATTGTTCTAACTTGGGTTCAATTTTCCATTTGGATTGAAGGTCATTTATTAAGACTCAAAATCATATAATCATCTTGGTGGACTCAAGTCATCTTGCATATCACTCATGCTTTGATTCTTAGAACATATTTTATCCTACTGGAATCATGTGGCAATGTTATGCTACCTATTTGGTCCTAAATTTTATACTTAGTAACTCATGTATGTTTTTACATCTTGAATTACTTAGTTCATTTTATTTTCTTCATAATACGGAGAGATTTCCACTAAAACTTTAGGGTCAACTTATCAAAGTTGAAACTAGATTTTATAGTACAAATGTATAACAAAGATCTAGGCTTTGGTGTACTAGTTTTCACCTTGAGTCTTTGAGTTACCTTACCCTCTTCCAATCTATATGATTTCAAACTTACAAAAGGTTAAGTAAACTCATGAACCAAATATTCTAAATTGTGTGTGGTTTCAAATCACCCTCCCTTATAGTCTCATTGGTACCTTGGTTATTTATTTAAAAGAAAGCCAAAGCATACTTTATTTAGTTGCCAAACATTGGTCCAAAGTTAGTCAAACACACATAACATCTCTTTTAGACATAACTCAAAGGTTCACTCATAGTGGGGCCTCGTATGACCTTAGTTATGAAGATGATTAGTTTTATGATGGTAAATATAACCCCATCATTTTTTATGATCTCCCCATAATAGTAAGATCTGAAGGTGATTACAATGAATATCAACCCTAAGAAGATCAAGATGAAGCCCTTCTTAGATTGATAGAATCAGGTGCTAGACTACCTTCTAACTTTCCTATAAAATAATTGCATACCTTAGTTAGAAAATGAGAACAATGATGATAAGACCAAGCTTTTGCATGAATAGACATACCTTCTTCCTCTAAAAAAGGAAAAGAAATACAAATAGAGTTGAAACCCATAAATCTAGATCTTCTAGCTAAGATCAGATAATAAGTCAATGATATACAGATCAACTTATCACAAATTTAACGGACTCCCTAGTTGCCACTTAAATTCATAATGATGCTTTGAAATAACAAGGATTTTTGGTTGAAAATATGCAACAAATATTAGATGAGGACATTACCATAGTGGATCAAGGTAATCTAAATGAATAGTTAAAGTCACAAGAGATCTTACAAAGTGTTTCATTTCACATGGAACATACATTCTTAAATCATTAAGAACCTCTTGTTACTTTACAAACTCAAAAACCTAAACATTCAGTTCTAATTGAGGAAATCCATCAAGAAAATTTGGCTAGTTCTTTTCAACCAACCCAAAAAATGGTAAATAAATGTAAAAATTTCTAAAATCAACAAAATACAAAACAACCAAATTTAGGGAATGTTTTACAATCCAAGAATCAATATCCTATATTCTCAACTCAAGGATGAAATAAGAACCAAGTCATGGGTATACACTCCCTATAGATTCACACAAAACTAGGGGCACATTCCACCCCAACAATAACAAAACTAAGGGCACATTCCACCCCAATAACAACAAAACTAGGGGAACATTCCACCCCAAAAAAAACAAAACTAGGGGCACATTCCACCCCAATAACAACAAAACCAAAGGCACATTCCACCCCAACAACATCTTATTCAATACATAAATGCACCAAACATGCAAGAATAGAATTCTATGAAGGAAATTGTTTAAAGATTAGAGATGAATAATAGAGTCAAAAGTACAAATTTGATGAGATATGACCATATCCATTTGATTTATCTATTCTCTAAAACCCATTTCCACCTCATTTTGAGGCACCCAAATTTGACAAATACAAAGGAAAAGGAGATCCACATGAACACATACAAGCATTCTTCATCTTATGTCAAGAGGTTGTTTATAGTAGTGAGTACTTACTATAACTATTTCCATAAAGTTTAGTAGGAAAAAATCTTGATTGGATGCTTAAACTACCCAAGGGATCAATTACAAATTGGAATGACTTATCAAAAAAGTTCATTAACTGTTTCTCATATAACATAGAACATGAATTAACTATTTTTGACTTATAAAAATCCAAGTAACATGATGGTGGAAGTTTCATCAGATATCTACAAAGGTGGAGAGCATTGGCATGCCACTTTCAACATAATTTTCTAAACAAATAATTGGCTGATATCTTTGTATGGAATTTGCATATTTAATTTGTGCATAATCTATGGTTAGCTTGTGCTAACTCATTAAAATAAATTATTGACAAAGGAGTGCAGATTGAGAAGGCGCTTATTGCTAAGGTCCTTGTTAATATTTTTTCATAAGGTTAAGCATCTACTTAGACTAAATCATTGATTCAAATAGTTATGATGGATAAGCCTAAAGGCTTTAGAAAAAATAATAACATGGTCAAAAATGGGGTGACTAAAATAAGACATGTACAGATGGTATAGGCTATGCCTCCTCTAAATATACAATTAACTCCCCCAAATCCACTACTTAACTTGCAAAGACAACCTCCATGAAGGACATTTCATAACAATTTTAGAGTCTTTAGTAAGTTAGGAGAATCGGTTGAAATAGTGTCACAAAAGCTCATTGCATCTAATTTAATTATATGGCTAGTATCAAGGCCATTTCCTCAAGATCAACCAAAACCATATTGGTATAAAGAGAATTAATGGTGTAACTTTCATAATGTTGTTTGTCATGGTGCATATTATTACATTCAATTAAGACATATTATTAAGGACTTTATTAAAAGTGGTGAACTAGAAATTAAGTTAGCCCTTAATTAGGACATAAATTAGGATATGATAATCTATAAAGACCCCTTTCTTTGACATGATCCACCACCACCAATAAATAATCAAAATAGTCACAATCAAGGATAGAGTCAAAATTAGAACCAATAACAAGTTCAGAATCGTAATGAGCATAATCGAGATCATAATGCCCATACTAATAATGTGGCTTATAACTATGTGCCTTATGACTATAATAATACTATGGGATGCATTTTTGCAACCCACATTACCACTATTACTGTAAAATTGCATGGCTAATCTCATGTTCCTCACAACATGTGACCCATCATTATAGGGTCAGCACCCTCTCCCCATAGTAATGCCATGTCAAATTCACATCATCATGTTGTTACTCTATTTACATGAGTTACTAATTCTAAACAACATCACCTTTCTTCTAATTATAAAGGCTCCTCATTGACCCAAAATTATAGTAATATAATTAGTTGCTCATGAGTCACCATCCAAGGCCCTTTTCCTTCCTCTTCTAATTATAATAACTCCTTGCCACCTCTAGGTTGTGTAGTCACAACTAAATTCCCATGAGTTACCATCCAAGGTAGTTTACCCAATTCTTCCATAAAACCCAATGAGAACATTATGCCAGTGGTTCCAAAGCCAAATACTATCCCAATAAAGACTAAAATAGTTCAATCCACAATTCAAAGGCCTTATAGTCTAACAGATTAATTAGATAAAACACCTACACAAATTTCCATATTAGAACTCTTGCAGACATCTGATATCCATAAAACCATCTTCAACAAACTTTTTTAAGAGTCTATTGTGCCTAATGATATAAAACTTGTCTTCATTTTTTCAAATCACATTTGATCAAAAAGACATGTCCACCCTTGCCGAAACCATAATAACCCACTATACATTGAGATAATCATTTTGGATCACAAGATCAAGAAAGTTATTATAGATAATGGTTCAGGGCTAAACATCATATCTCTTAAATTAGTATGAAGATTGGGCTACATGGATAAATATATTCTATCAAAAACTATTATAATCAAGGCTTATGACAACATCGAGAGCAAGTCATCTAGTATAATTTGGTTACCAGTCATGGTTGGGTCTATTTCTCATCACAGATTATTCCATATTATGGATATTGAGCTTCTTTATAACATAATTTTTAGTCATCCTTGGATCCATGAAGTATAGGAAGTTCCATCTACTCTTCACTAATGCCTTAAGTTTCCCCATGATGGGATCAAGTTACTATTCCTACTAATCAGTAGCTATATCAACACTACAAACATCTTGAAGTAGAGTTTAATAATAATAACTATTGATGATGTTCTAAATTCATTACAAATAGGAATAAAGTCATCATTTCTCATCCATATCCATCTAATTATATAGACCTTGGTGATCTATCCTCCACTTTGGCTAATCCATTTCTTGTAGCTCTGGCCAAGCATGTTATTATTAAAGATGTAGCATTTTCACATACCATTTGAAGGATGTACTCCATATTACAAAATTACTAAAATCGCCCAAAACATTTGGTAATCCTAAAACTTCCTAGACTCCTAACAAACCTGATCAGATTTGGTAACCAAAGAAGAAGCAACCAAAACCTCTTATGGTTTTTGTACTTGCAATTGCACCAAAGAAAGATCAAGAGGATTTTACCAGGGGATATTGGTTATGTTCTAAAGGCCTTGCTGATTATTTTTAGAATCCAAAGTATCATATCAATAACAAGATAATGGATCATCTTGACTATACAAGGAAAGGCCTTGGCTCATAAGTGCAAGGAATTTTAGAACCCTTAGCAGCTAGATTTATCAATTAGAAACATGGTATTGGATTTAAACCACCATAGGATGACCTCATGATATTTGATAGCGAATGTTATGAAGTGATTAGTAACAAGACTCCTCATAGTGACACAATGCCCCATTATAGCCTTTTTGATGAGCTTACTAACTTAGATTTGTTTGATTTAAATGCCATATTGACCATAACACCTATCGGATATTCCTGTCTTGAAGAAAAAACCCATCCTAGTGGTGCTTCCCTTCTTCAAGTAGGACATTATATCTTTACCATTAGTTCTTCCCATCTTGAAGCAAACCCTCACTATAACTTATGCCTTTACCATACTAAACTCATAGATTATGATTAGAAAAAATTGGTCATATGCCTCGATGAGTTCCAAAATGAAGAATCAATTGAAAAATATATGGGCCTATGATATGCATTCCCCATTGGTGATCATAAGCAATATTTTGATTTTTTATTGAATTCTTCTTTAATGAACTTGTCGATCAAGGAAAAAGTAAAGAAAAAGACAAGCCTTTGAGTGAAAACCTATTTCAAGCCCTCCCAAGTGGGAAATTTTGCTCATCCCCTCAAGATGTAGAAATCCCATCTAGCCCAAGTTCCATAGCTAGTATAAGCATCTCTTTAGAACAACATCAAATATTTGAGTGTCTTGTTCTTGAGTTTCTAGAGGTTTTTACCAATTGGCCTTTACTTGAGCGGGCACATATTATCCAAAACTTTGGGAGGAACAATAAGAATATATAACATAAGAAAATTATCATGACCATACATTACCTACAATTCTAGAATATGGATCCACACTCCTTATGGAGAGCACAATAGAAATGAATTTGGGAACCCATGAGGATCCTAAAATTATTTATCTTGGAGATTCCCTTACTAAAGCAGAACATGAACATATTATATCCATTCTTAAGGATTATATAGACATCTTTGCATGGGCATAGTTTGACATGCCAAGCTTAGACCAGATTTAGTTGTGCATCATCTTGTTGTTCACCCTGATGCTAAACCAATCAAGTAGAAATTAAGAAAGATGCATCCATGCATCACCCTTTTGGTTATGGCTAAGTTGGAAAAGTTGTTAGGAGCCAATTTTATCAGACCACGAGACTAATCTAAATAGGTTTTTAATATAGTACTAGTGAGTAAAAGACCCCAAGCATATGTATTTGTACTGATTTTAATGATATCGATAAAGCATGCCCTAAAGATGTTTTTTTTTCTACTCAACATTGACATGATCATCAACTCAGTTGCTAGGTATGAGATGTTATCCTTAATGGATGGATTTTCTAATTACCATCAGATCTAGATAGCCCCTAAAAATCATCATAAGACTACATTCACAACTCTATGGGGAACATTTTATTATCAAGTCTTGCTATTTGGTATGAAGAATGATGGAGCCACATATCAGTTTGCAATGACTATCATTTTCCATGACATGATGCATGACATTGTTGAGGACTATGTTGATGATATACTGGCAAAATCAAGAACATGAGTTGGACATCCTAACATTATATGAAGAATATTTGAAAGGCTTCATCATATAAATTCTACTTGAATCTTAAGAAATGTGTCTTTGGAGTCACATCAAAAAAAAATTTAAGGTTCATTGTATCACAACGAGGGATCAAAGTTAACCCTGCAAAAGTCAATGTTATTATGGAAATGCTTCCACCAAATAATCTTAAATAGTTATGAGGTCTACAAGGAAAGATCCAGTCTATATGTAGGTTCATTTCTCAATTGGTAGATAAGTGACACCCATTTGCCCATCTCTTAAATAAAGTGGTAACATTTTAGTGAGATAAAGATTGTTGGATAGAATTTGTAAAGCTTAAAACATATTGGCCAATCTACCAATCTTACGACCTCCAACACAAAGAAAGCCACTGCTTCTTTATATATCAGCCACATAACATGCACTGGGGGCACTTTTGGCTCAACATGATGATCATGGTAAAGAACACACTATTTATTATTTAAGCCACACATTGGTAGCCTATGAACATAATTATATGCCTATTGAGAAGGCATGTTTATGTATAGTGTTTTCCACTAAACAATTGTGACATTATATGTTAAATAACAAAACTATTATTATCACCAAAGTGGATCCTCTCAATCTCCTCTTATCTAAAGCAGCTCTTCAAGCATGCATGGCTAAATGGATTATGCTCCTCAGTGATTTTGATATTGAGTACCATAATCAAAAGGCAATCAAAGGACAAGTTCTTGCTGACCAACTTGTAGAAGCTCCTATTACGACCACTCAACCTCTCAACTTTGACCTTTCAGATGATTCTATCAGATAATAGCACAAGAATCACAAGAACCTGAATAGTGGATGCTCTATTTTGATGGATCCTTCACATCTTGAGGGTTTGGAGTTGGCATATTTTTTATCACGCCATAGGAGGATTTGATCCCCAAAGCATTCCATATACAATTTTAGTGTATAAAAAATATGGCTAAATATGAGGCATTGGTTACAAGGCTCTATCTTGCTATATAATGGGATATTCAAATCTTAAATGTCTATGGAGATTCTTAGCTAATCATAAATTAGACAAAGAACTAGTATGAAACAAGGGATGATAAGTTTATTCATTACAAGCAAATTATCAATAACCTCAAAACACATTTTAAATCTCTATAGTTTGAGAAAGTTCCATGAGTCAAAAACAAATCTATCAATGCCATAGCAATAATTAGTTCCATGATTCAAATGCATGATGATTCTAAAGAGTATCAGTTCCTAATTAAAAATCTTTTTTAGCTGGCACATATTCTATTAGATTTAGAGAGGATATGCACCATTTTTTATTCTAATCCCTCACTTGAGCTACCATGGTACCAAGATTTTTATATCTGTTTCCATAGTTATTTATTTCCCACCAACCTTTCCAATAGCCAAAAAAAAACTATTCCTTCATTGCTTAACATGTTATATCCTCCTTGAAAACATGCTTTATCATAAAGGCTATGATGTAATGCTTCTTCATTATTTATCTTTGGGAGAATCCAAGCTCGTACTAAAGGAGGTTCATGAGGAATGTGTGGGCCCCATACCAATGGTGTAGTCCTAACCAATAAAATCCTTAGAATAGGCTATTATTTGCTTAAAATGGAGATAGATGCTTGTAATTATGTAAAGAAGTGTATTCCTTGTCAGCAACATGGCAACTTGATATATGCACCTTCCTTACCATTGTAACCAATTACAACACCATGGCCATTCTCAACATGGGGTCTTGATCTCATTAGAAAAATTATCCTGTCATCTTCAAATGGCCATAAACACATTTTAACTATAATTGAGTACTTTACCAAGTGGATTGAGGCCACTCCTCTCACTTATGTTACCAAGAAACAAATAGCCAAATTCATTCATACCATATCATCTATTGATATGGGATCCTAGCCCATATTATATCTGATAGTGGTGGATCCATTGTGATTCAAGATGTGAAATCTCTTTGTGCCAAATTCAAGATCAAGCACAAGAAATCCACTCCATATAACTTGCAAGGAAATGGACAAGCTGAGGTGTCAAATAAAACCACTCTAGCCATCTTAAAAAGGATTTTCAATAATGGTGGCCATAATTGGCACTTACAACTCTTTGCTACCCTTTGGGCTTATAGAACCAATCATCACACCCCAAATGGAGCTACTCCATACTCCCTTATTTTTAGAACTAAATCTATCATCCCAATCGAGATTGAGATCCCATCATCAAGAATATAATTGGAGCACATTGAGGATAATGAATACTATAGAGCCTCACAACTACATGAACTAGATCTTCTTGATGGTAAGAATTTGGTTGCCCTAGAAAACTTGTAAGCCTATCAAAATAGATTATAGAGAAGCTACAAAAAATGCATTCTCCCTCAATAATTTGAGATTGGTGACTTATTTTTGAAAGAGAACCAAAATAATACAAATGTTGAACCCAAAAATAAAGTCAAGTTTTAACCTAATTAGTTAGGACCATATATTGTCACAACAAACTATGGATTAAGATAATATTGACTAGCTAAACCTAATGGTGAAGAACTTTCAGAGCCCATGAACATCATACACCTTAAGAGGTTCTACACATGAATAACTTTGAACCATTTTATACAACACCCTTAACTGGGGGCAACTTTTGCTATCATAATTTTATCTCACACTTTTATCTTACCTTCAACACATTTTATACTACCCTGGTCCACTTTTCATGATTCTCAACAGTAAAGGCTTTGAATCCTTTGTACTCTAAACACATTCTTCATCCTATTTTGGATTTCTCTCTTTGAGAATCATATTCTTTGTTATGTATAAGGCATGTTATAAGCTTGAAAACTTTGTGTCCCTTGACCAATTATGATCTCGATTATGTCTCATAAACATTATGAACATCCTTAGTAGTAGTTCTATAAAGTAGTTCAACTAAGATAGTATTGTGTAGCTTTAGATAAGTGAACATAAACATCTTCTTAGTTCCAGACCATTAATATACTATTATAGATAGGTGAATGTAGATACTTCTTTTTTACTTTAGGTTACACATTATTCTATATCACATTTGCTACTCTTTATTATTTTATCAAGATCCTCGCTCTCACTAATTTGTGAACATGGGACATTATAGTTGGCTTAGTTATCTTATTGGAACCTCTACACTCAGGATGTGCATATTCTCAACTATATGGTCCCCTCTTGTTCATATTTTATCCCAAAAACACCAAAAACATTAGAAATACTTTGAAAATACTAAAAACATCAGAACATAATCCATAAAAGAACAAAAATGTTGTCTCGTGCTTCTATACATTTGTACATTTTCGTTCCACCATGTTATGCTCTTGTCATTTTACAAGAACAAAAATGCTAGTTCATTTCATCTTGTCCCACACACTTACCATTTTACAAGATTATTATTTCTCATCTAATTAGCTTCTTATTTGCTAAACCAACCCTATTTATTTATCATATCTTCCATTTCTTCTATAACATTAATCATGCTAGTCTGATCATCATTTTTCTTCTATCCCATTTCTTAGGAGAAATACATTTGGCCTAAAGTTCATGTTGGAACATGCATCCATTGAACTATGTAGGCAACATCCACTTGTCTTATACATTTGGAGTCAGCTCAACCAACCCCTTCCTTTTCTTCTCTTCCCCATTTCTTCTGTCATTGTTCCTTTTTAATTAGGGAGCAATTGTTGTGTCACTATTCTTTGTTATGATGTGGTAGAAAGTAATGCCTCTACCACACATGAAAGAACATTTGTCTTTAAATTTCACTAACTTGGTTTTTATTTATGTGTGTTTAATTGTTTTTTTTTTTTTTTTTGATTGTGCTTTCGTACCTCTCCTTTTATTTCTTCTCCTTCTCTATTTTTATTACTTCTTGTCTCATCTTGGTCTTATTTTTCCTTGATTATTTTTTGCTTATATCTTTTGTGTTTTAGAACATATTGATGATTCACATGGATATCAATTATTTATATCTTGATCCTATGTTATTATGTTGTTCTTAGAGCATTTTGTTTATTTGATTGTTGTTGGTATCTAGTTTTTCTATTTAATTTTTCTTTTCTATTTTATGTTTGAGAATGCCTTAATGGTCCACATGGATCTTGATTATTCATATCTTGGTCTCATGTTATTAAGACATTCTTGACTTTTGTTTTTAAACATTTTTATTCCTACTTAAGTCTTAAGATCATTTCTTGATTTTGAGATAGGTTCATTTATGTTCATATTTTTCCTTATCTTTACTTTTTTTTTTTTTTTTTAAAATGTAAATCATTGTAACTCTAATTTTTGTCATTGTTTTACCATTATCCGTAGTTATAGGTATTAACATTTGAACTATCTCAATGCAATTGGAATCTTATGTCATTATAAGGTATTCATACTTATGATGCCTAATTTATTTTTCTAGAGCAAGCACTTTGTGCTCAGGTATCAAAGTCTTAAACATCAACATCAACTTTGATGAACAATTCTCAAGAACACTTTGAAACACCTAAGCTCATGATATGGAATTAGGTTTCTAGGTAGCGTGAAGTTTATGCTTCTTTCTCTATGCTTACACATGCATCTCTTTGCATACATTGTAAGTCTAATCAATTCTTGGTCATTTTTCATCATTCCTCATTCCATTCTTTCCCAAAATTGGGTAAAATACACTAGCTTGAAGTTCCTATTGGAACATGAGCCCATGGAACTATGTAGGTAGCACTCAATTTCTATTGAGGTCAGCTCAACTATATCAATTCTTCTTTTCATCCCTCATCACTTTGTGCATTCTCATATGTTTAGTTTTATATGGATTTCTAAGCCATTACACCATCATATGTACATATACACCTACTCATTGTAACCTATCTTTTTGGTTATATCCTTGAGCTATTTTTTATTACTAATTACCCATGCTGGGGTACAACATCTAAACTATGTCTAAATTAAATCAGCTCTACAAGGGAAAAATCATTATTTATTCTTTATCAATGATCAAAATTTTCCCTACTAGGGTAAAACTATTTTATAATGACCAAATATGATCTACTAGAGTACTTCTTATTATCTTCTCTTTGGAGACCCTATTCTAGTGGTGCTTCCTTCTTAAAGTAAAACATTCTCTCTTTTTCTCTAATTTGAAGCTTTCTACATTAAATCCCATGAGGTTAATATTTTAGTGTGTAACTTGTCTCAAGATTGATCAATGTTGTAATTGTGCAAATTATACTCTCAAATTGGGTACGTTTATATTGTGTCCCTTACATTTATGGATTGTATATTTCTCATTCCCTCTATTTCTAGAGCCTATTATACTTATAATTATATTTTGATCATTTATGGTAATCACATGTGCAAGCATTAACTCATCGAGATGTGATTTATTTCATGGGTTAACCTCTCACTTTCTCTCTCTTTTTGAGAGTCCTTCCTTCTCTCTCATCCTAGTATGTCCTCTCAAGGGGAAATCATGGGTCTATTCCAATTTCTTCTTGACAACTCTTTTCTTTGAAAAGACATTGCTTCACCTAAATGTCTCATTATGCCTTCTCAAATAGGGGAAAAATGTAGACATCCAATTCCTAGCACCATTTGTGTTAAAATTGTCAATCTTACTTGAATTGCACTTGAATGCACATTTTAGGTCAAAATCCATAAAATACCCTAAATGGTTCAAACTTGTCACTTACAAGTGCCAATTTACGTCAAAGTATCCCTAAATAGGGCAATGCATTTTATGGGCCAACTAACTTTGATCAGATCATTTCAAGTCAAAATGATACTTTCACCATTTAGTGGTCTAAATCACTCTTTTCTTCTAATTCATTGATACACATAATGTACTTCTATTATTTGGTGTTAGGAACATCCTAAATGGGAATACAACTCCAACACATCTAACATCACCTTCCAGTTTCTCTCCAATCAAATTACAACCCAGTAATATGACTTTTTGATGATTTTGATTACGGGCCAATTTCGAAATAATTGCATAAATGTTGATTAACCTTGTTTAAGGATAATTAATCCAAAATGAAGATCTTATGTGGATTTTCCATGAGAGTTGTTGAATATTTATTTTTAAAAATTGATTCCTATTAACTATATCATCAGGTGACATTATTTCTTGGGAAGACATCCTTAGGCCATAAATGCCACAAATATCAAGATTATGGGTCACCCATGCCTAGTTAATGCCTCCCATGCCTCTTCAATGCCCCTTATTCCAAGGTTATGATGAAGATAATTATGGATTTAATTCCAAATATTAGGATTATCCATGGACACACATCTCAATCTTGAGATGGACAGTCATGGTTGATCCTGACTAATCTCAAAAATCTATAAATAGAGAGGCTATGGACATGAATTTTAAGATTGAATATTGCAAATTTATAATGTTAAATTATTTTCACAATCCTTTACTTTTGATCATTGATTTTATTTTTAGGCTTAATTGATAAGCTAGTTTAGCGATTTAGAATCATGAGCCTAGGTTTTATGGAGTGTTCTTGAGACATTGGAAGAGTTTGTCACCTTTGTTGACAAAGACAAGGATGCCCTATCAAGGGAAAACATGATTTTGAGCCACATGGGTATGGTGAATCCATTTATAAAGGTAATATGATGTTTGTTTTCTTTCATGTGTTTCTTGTTATCCTTTGTAATTGTCATAGGAATAGATAGGCTTAGTTAGTTAGTTAGTTAGTTATGCATTTTTCATGATTTATGGACTAATGTTTGACTAAATTTCTTTATAATCCTCTCTATAATAAGTAAAATCAATAAAATCCCATAAAACCAAATTCCTCATAAGCTTAGTCTAAATTAGGGTTACGAAGTTACTTGATTTTGTAAACCAAATTAAGAAAAGAAATTCATGAAACCCAATAGTTGATAACACGCTTACATGGTTACCCTCACACATGTCACTTAGTTTTAATTTAATGCATAGGTTAATATAAATACAAAAAAATCTACCTCATTTCCCACCTAGCTTTTGAACCTTCTAACCTAGTTGTTACCCTTACGAATCTTGAGTGACATTGTCTGAGCTTCTAGAGTGATTTTGGCACAAAATACTCAAAACCCATTTGCAGTCAAGGTATTTATTTTATTTCCCATCAGTTTCATGATCCCATTATTTTTGTATATCTCATTTTTCTCTAGTAAATTTTCATGCATTGTTTTGAAAGTTTTTCTATCATTTCTTGTTCTATTTTCAATTATTTGTCATTTTTGCATGCATGGTGTTGTTAAAAGCTCTTAAATTATTTATAAATACTTTACATATTAAAATCTTAAACAAAATCCCAAAAGACAAAATCTTTTCTACAAATCTCTAGAAATTGACCTAGATTATCTACCCAGACTCTTCATAACTTGTTACTTACTCATAATCCCAAACCTGAACAACTGGTCTCATGTTATAAGAAGTTCCCAAGGGGAATTGACTACTTAGATTTTCAATTATTGATTACTTATCTAGAGTTCCAACTATCTACTAATTTTGATTCATTAGGTTTTCCAACTTTAAAAACTTACCCTAAAGAAACCCAGAGTTATAAATGCATGTCACTCACTTGGAGTCTTCAACCCTGAAGACTTGAGAAATACCTAGACCTTCCTAGTATCACAACACCCTATTACTTAGATTGAGTTTCTTGGAGTATTCAAGGTTTAATACTACTTGAAGTTACTAATACCTAAATCTTGCTCAGTATTGTTACATAGGACAACTTAACTCAATTGTTCAACCTTTTCTAAAACCAACATGAATAATTACTGAGTTTTTAAGAGCATTTACCAAGTCTTTATAGTGTTAGTCACAATAAATGTTAGGAGTGGAAGAATAAGAAACTCTAATTGAATAAGTTCATGAGCTTAAACTTGAAGAATTTTTAGGGCCAAGTAGGAAAGGAAAGACTAAAGTGAATAAAGTGGGGAAATCAAAAGAAGCAAGGATGAAGTATGAATACAAGGGATATCCCATTGGGTCTTGTATTGCATTCAAAGTGCCAAAAATCAATGACACTAACATGGGACATGTTTCCATAACTAATTTTTTGGAAATATATGAAGCCACAACCATAATAACATACATGCTAATAATGATAAATAGTGGAATCCTACAAGATGTAGCTTTCCCAAGCTCTAAGAAACTACCTAAATTTGTTCTAGAACGTGTTAAGTATTATGATTATCTTTTTAGAATAGCAATAGATACTATAGGCAATGTGGTGGTCAAATTGGATGTTCAATATTTTGACTATTTTTTGGAGATCCCAGCAAGACCTAAACTGCTAGACTTATCAATGGAAAAAGATGAAGATATTTAGAAGAGTAAAATAATAGAATGTATCAAGATAATGAATAATACTTATCTAAAGAAATAAAAACATCCCTCAAGATTTACAAGGCAAATAGTAAGGTCTAAATTGGTTTAAGAAGTTGATTACATCACACAGTTATTATGTTGAATCAATGGAGAGAAAATGCCAAAAATCAATTTACCTGGATGTATGCCTACATAAGGGCTATTGATGTCAATAGGAGATTTGCTAAGATTGAATGGTTAATAATGACAAGTGTAAACATTGATCATTATTTGAGTAATGTATTACAAACTCTTGATTTTAAGATGACTTCATATTTAGTATATATTACATCTAATGGAGTCTTTTATAGGTTGAATACAAAAGGGCTAATGGCAACAGATTCCATCTATGAATAATACCCTCAATTGAATTTTTTTGAATACTTTAAGAACTATAAAATGGTAAATGATGCATTCTTCTATGAAGTAATTTATAAATTGAATGTTGATTTGATGGCCAAGAGAGTATCTGATGTAGCTTGGGAGGCAGTTTCCTATTTTGGATGTATTTTTATTCAATTATTGAATTTCACATACATTAGAGTTAGTGGTTTCATAGGGACACTAGTAAAATTACCAAGATAACCTAGTGATAAATGAATTATAATGGCATTATGTAGATAACTGGTGAATTACATGATCTTCAGTCAAAAGGAAACCATTTTTTAGTTGGTTTTCTTGTTGTTATTGTCCAATATCATTGTGCAATGATTTATAAGGAAAAATATGTACAAACAAAGATGTATCATAGCTATATTAAATCACATTTTGAGGCTAGATAAATGTTTTATTATAGAGGTATAGCACAAAGCACAATTTCTCTTGAATATATGCATATTCCTTCCCTAGAATATTTATAGATTGATTGTAGAGATGAATTTGAAGTAAGAAGAAGAGATAATAACAAGATGATTGATCAACAAATTTTCTCATTTGATTTTTATATAATTCTTAAAGACATGAAAGATTATGGACAAGTAATTATTGATTCTTATCATACAATAGGAGGAGATCATGCTCCACTCCTAAAAATTGGTTACAAGAAGAATCAAGTAAATATTATTATTGAAAGGAATTCAATGGTTCTTTTTATGACTTTAACATAGATTATTAGTAAGGGATACTACATGAATTAGTTAATAATGAAATAAATTGGTCAAGTAAGTCATAAAAGGAAAGTAATGCAAGTATAAGGTAGTCAAGGACCAATGAAGAAGTTGAAATTCAAGAAGAATGTTGATGAAACATATTCTTTGGTAAAAAAAAAAAAGTGCCAATTCAATTAGTTACCTTTACATCTCCTCTGGTTTCTTCCATAGACACTACTCCTCCTATCACTCCTATTTCTACAACATCTTCATCTTCATTCCTAGTGGAAAACATAAACCCAGTAGTGAAAGATGTAGATCCATCCACACTCATGCCATCTCTAAAGTCTCCTAGCATTAAAACTCTTGATAAATCTATTTAGAAAGATACTAATGTTTTTCCTCCTCTTCCCCCATCTTCTCCACCTATTGATCCACCTCCACCTCATTCGGAGGATCAACCCACCATTCCTTTTGTTCCTACCCAAAAATAGCCACAACAGATAACTATTGGAGAGGTGATCTCATCTCAAGAGATATCATAGCAAAATATAATAGTAGAACCTAAGAATAAAACCACCAGAGAAGAAAAAGAATAGGAAACTTTTGAAAAGTAGGTAGAGAAAGATAAAGGTGAAAAAAGAGATTCAAATGTTAGTCATATAGAATATATTTTGAATATAGGAGAAGTTCCTTCTCAAGAGATAGAGGTGGAAGATAATCAATAATAAATGGTGATACATTTAGCTACTTTCACTAGTACAAATTTTAGCTCATGGTTGGAATTACAAATAACTCATGAATCAAAAGAAGAGATGAATTTGGAAGAGATAGACTTACAATTTTTGAAAAGTATTGATCATAAGGGTAAAAATTTGAAGAATGCTAGAGTGACTTCAAAATAGATAATTGAGCCATCAAGTCAAAAAAAAATAGAAATATTAGTTCCTCCATAGGGTAAGAATAATAGTGAAATCACTGAAGAAGACTTGGCAATTATAAAGGTATCTCTATGGGAAGTCACTACAGAGGGTCTAAAGTAAGACATGTAGACTCTTATCAATACCCCTTTTCAAAATCTTGATGAAGAAAAGGCTAATAAAGCCAAACTAAAGGAACTAATTTATAAGCTATGTAAAATAATTACCAAAGTGTTAATATCTACTTCACAATAGTCATTACTTATCAAATATATAATTGATCATCGAAAAATAAATTTGGTAGAAGAAACTAGTGATAAGGCCAAAACAATTGATGAATGGATAGATAAAATGATACAAAATACATAGAAAAACAATGATTTAGCTGATATTGAGAATAAATTGGCATAGCTAAAAACAATGATGAAGGAGATTGAGAATAAATTGGCATAGCTAAAAACAATGATGAAGGAGACTGAATATGAAAGTGGAATATCTAAACTACAACAGGACAACCTTCAACAAATAAATGCTTTAAGTGAAAATATTTTGATTGAATAAAATATTTTTCTAGAGGGATCAGTGAAAACAACAAAATAAGAACACATCATGAAATGAAGACTCTGGAAGAAGATGCTCACAACATGAAAATATATCTAGAGGATTGTATATTCTATCTCGTAAATGTTTGGTCATAATAGCTATGAAGGACATATGAACAATCACACTAAAAATTCAAGTAATTAAAGAGGTCACAACTTTATTCATAATGAAATCAATAAAGGATTTAATAAAAAGTCATCAACAAGTCAAAAGCCTAGAACCCAATCTTGAGAAGTTGAAAGGTTATTGCAATAAGCTAAAAAATGAGCTACTAAGATTTGAAATAGAAAGATAGTTAATTACCAATATAGATGATGTAGCCATTCATTTTATGTTGTCACAACACATCAACTACAAGGAAAAGTGTAGAAAAGTTTATGAATTAGAGTGATTACTATTACTTCTCTTCTCAACTTCTTCTATGTTTCAAACGACTTGAGAAATGTATTTTAATTAATTTTGTTTTAATTAGTTACTTTATAAGTAATGTCAGTCATAGAAATTACTTATGAAAGTAAATTTCTCTATAAAATGAATGACCTAAGTAACTTTGATAGATGTCATTACTTGAAGTCATTTTGTAAAAACAAATTACTTAAGAAAGCTGAGTGCAACATGCAAAGAAGTTGTATTTTATCCAAATAGTAAAATTGAGAAGAGCTACATGTCATCAGTCATTGCACACCACACATGATAAATTAAAGGAAGATGTCTCCTAATAATATTTATAATTTAATGCAACACATGGGGAATTTAAGGAGTTATTTCCTAATTATATTTTATATCTAAAAGTAGTATAAATATGGGGGAAAACCTACTTACAATGTAATGGTAATTTTGGAAAATAAATTGTAACTATTATATGAAGAAAATAAGTAATCTAAAACTTTGTGTTTAGATTTTTGTATGTTTTTGTATGAACTTTATTCAAAGTGAATAAGAAAAAAGTTGGTTTCTAAGGAACTTTGCATCTAAGGAGATCTTTCGGTGCATTATATGAGGATTAAAATGGTAAATTTATGTTATCATTAAATCTAAATATGAATTCAATTTTTTTAATCATTTGTTAAAATAATTATCACATATTTTATGTTTATCTATTTTTATGGATACAATAGGCTCTATAAAAACTACTTGTTGTGAAGTATAGTTTCTTTATTTTTCATAGATTCTAGTCTTTTCATTCTCCAATTTCTAAGAAATTCTTTTCATAATCTCTAAATTAATTGTTTATTTGATGCAAAATCACTCTATTATCATTCATGAACTTTGTGATTAAAGTAATACCCAAAAATAAGATAACTTGTGTATATCATATTCATAACTTGTATAAATTATAAAAAATTGAAAGTGTGAATAGTCATAGTAGATAAATATAAGCATACAAGATATTCACCATTAAATGAAGGGTATTTAATCCCATGACTACCTAGGTATATTTTGATATCCTATAAAATATCTAGCAACACAGTGTATATTGTTAAGCATGAAATATACTGAGAGAGGTGGTGAATCTTTATTATATACCTTTTACTTAATCTGATTTATTTTCTTTAACCACTCAATTACACATTCAAGATATGAAATAAAACTAAAATAATAATTTTCAGCACACAAAAGAGAGAGAGAGAGAGAGAGAGAGAGAGAGAGAGAGAGAGAGAGAGAGAGATACCAGATTTTTACGTGGAAACCTAAAGTGGGAAAAACCATGAAGAACAATATCAAGTATCTGAATGAGCACCAAATAAAAATATAAAGTTCACAAGCACAACTTGCAAGAGCACCAACCACTTTGTCGAGCACCAACATAATAACTATTTGTGAGTACCAACCCATAGGAGCACCAACCCCTTACAAAGATTCATGAGCACTAACCCACAAGAGCACCAACCCCTTTTATGTATAAAACACAACTATCTGTCAATGTTGCTTACTCAACAAATGATAGAAATCTACAATATCTCCTAGTTTTCTCTCTTTGAAAATAAATACAAACCTTTCACTCTCTTTCATATTATAAATGGATTCTCAAGCCTTTATTTATAGCTTTCCAAATGACATTTAGCATTCACCCTTTGTGACCATTCAATCCTCATAGAAAATGGTGCCAAACTTGCATGACCCTTCATATCCTTGCATTTGAAAAGTCATATGGTAACCCTTCATAAGAAAAAGCATCATTTCCTCTTTTGTCTTTATCTTGGTGACTTTTTATATTACTCAACGTGTCCCTTCATGGAAAAATGCACCATACCTCTTTTGTCTTCACATGGTGACTCTTAGAATTCCTCAAGGTGACTCTTCATGAGAAAATGCATCCCATTCCTCTTTCATCTTTTACCCCATGACTCTTTGACTTCTCCATGGGCACTCTTTTGACTTATATGTAACCAAAAATATATTCATTAATATTAAATAAATATTAACACACATTAGCCAAGAAATGAATATTAAAAACACCATTAAATGCAATGGGGCCTTTATCACCAATAATACTATACCTTTGTCATCAATGACAGTATTTCCAATAATCTCCCCCTTTATCATTGATGGCAATCTCAAACTAAAACTACCACAACCTGAAACTTGCACATACTATCATCTAAAAAACTTAAATTAACTCCCAGTTATTTTAGTAACTTATACCTCTTCCTTGTACCTATTTCTACACCTATACCTATACCTATTATTCTCCCCCTTTTGACATAAATGGCAAAGGGCCTACTTGGAGCTAACACTTAGCTCCCCCTCAACTGATGTTGAACCTCAATGGTAAGAAGTAAAATAAATTTCTCCCAACTTCTCTTATAGATACTCAAATGTTTCTTTTGGTAGTGCCTTTATGAAAATATCTGCAATCTACTCTGTAGTACTGATATACTCCATCGTAACCTATTGATCTACAACCTTCTCTCTCAAGAAGTGATATCTAATGGGAATATATTTTGTTCTTGAATGCATCACTAGATTATTTGAAATATTTATAGAACTTATGTTATCATAAAAAATATAAATATGTTCATCATACTTTACCTTGATATCTTCCAAAGTTTGCTTCATCCAAAGCACTTGAGTACATCACAATACTACTACAATATATCCTGCTTCAGCTGTAGAAAGTGATACTAAATTCTACTTCTTGCTTAGCCATAATACTAAGCTATCACCAAGGAAGAAATATCTTCCACTTATACTCTTTCTATCATCCAAGCACCTTGCCCAATTCAAATTTGTATAAGCAACCAAAGTGAAATCTCTACCTGTGGGATACTATAATTTGTAATCCAATGTCTCCTTGATATATTTGAATATTCTCTTCACCAAATAAATATGACAATATTTTGGATATGAATGATATCTTACAACCATACCTACTACATGCATGATGTCTAACCTCGATGCTATCAAATATAAAATACTACCAATCATAGATCTATACAAAGATTGATCTGTAATAGGTGAATATTCATCCTTGCTCACCTTATTTCCTATACACATTGGTGTGCCAACTAGTGCACAATCTTCAAAAATAAATTTCTTCAACATTTAATTGGTATATTTACTTTGAGATATGAAAATTCCTTTATCTGACTAAAATATTTGCAATCCTAATAAAAATGACAATTCTCTAAGCATAGACATCTCAAATTATTTTTGCATATTATCAAACAATTCTTATCATTTTTTCAATATTTCTTCTAAAAATGATATAATCAACATATACCACAATAATCAATTGATTCTCACTTTCTATTTTGATCTAGAGATTACTATCAACAAATCCTCTCTTGAAACCTTCATCTTGTAGGTACTTATCAAGTCTTGCATACCAAGCTCTGGGAGTTTGTTTCAATCTATACAATGCTTTCTTAAATATACAAACATGGATACTAATATTTAAGAGAATAAATCCCTCAGGATGCTCAATGTATACTTTTTCTTCTAGATTCTTAGTCAGGAAGGTAGATTTAACATCCATCTAAAACACTTTGAAATTTTTAAACACTGCATATGCAATAAACATTCTAATAGCCTCTAACCTTGCCACTGATGCAAAAGTTTTTTCAAAATCTATTCCCTAAATTTGAGCATATCTTTTACATACTAATCTTTCTTTATTTCTAGTCACTTCTCCATTTTCATTCAACTTATTTCTATAAACCCATTTTGTTCCTATCACATTGTGATCTTTAGGTCTAGGCACTAATTCCCAAGTATCATTCTTTTTTATCTGATTTAATTATTCATCCATATCCATAACCTAATGCTTATCATGTCTAGCTTTTTAAAAATTTATTAGATGAATTTTGAATAATAAAGAGAAATTAACTTGCTCAAATTCACTTACCATCTTTTATTTGGTACAAATTCCTTCATTTATGTCCTTGATGATATCGCTTTCATTATGATTTCTTTGAACATATTTGGATGGAGTTTTGGTTCCCTTTTTCTCCTTCTCATCATCTAATTCTTCAAAACCTTCCTCTTCAATGATTTCGACAATGTCTACTAGATCACTAATTCTTTGTGTTCCATCTTCTTCTATCCTAACACTTGTACTTTCAACAATTTTCTTGATTCTTTTGTTATAACATTTATAAGCTTTAATTTTAAAAGAATAAACAATAAATATATCTTCATTTGATTTGGATTCAAACTTACCAAGTTTTTCATCGATTCTCTTGATGAAGCATTTGCTACTGAAACTCTAAAATAATTAATTGTTGCTAGTTTGTCTTTCTATAGCTCATAAGGAGTCTTGTCACTATTGACTCTTTAATTCTCTATTATGAATGTTCACTACTGTAGCAACTGCCTCTCTCCAATATTTATTTGTTATCTTGGATTCATTTAGCATTGTCCTTACCATCTCCTGAACTGTTCTATTTTTCTATTCAACTACTCTATTTTTTTGTGGAGTTCTTACTACTGAATAATGTCTCTTTATTTTATGGTCTTCACAAAACTCAATAAATTGATCTAACATGAATTCTCTTCCTCGATCTGATCTTAGACACTTAATCTTTAAACTAGTTTCATTCTCAACTAATGCTTTGAATGCTTTGAAATGTATGAAAGCTTACAATTTTTTCTTTAAAAATATTACCCAAGTCATACATGAAAAATCATCAATAAGAAACATGAAATATTTCTAACCTTGAGTACTTTGAGTTCTCATAGGTCCACATAGATTAGTGTGAATAAGCTCTAGCATCTAATTAGTTGAGTATTCTTTTGTTTTGAACCACCTTCTATCTTGCTTTCCATGCTGACAAGGTTCACAAAGCATGTCAGATGGCTTTGTAGTCTTTGGAAGATTTTTGAATGCTTGCTTCTTATTGATGTTGACAAGATTGTCAAAATTTATGTGCCTCATTCTCCTATGCCATAGCCAACTTTCTTCAATCTAGATCAAACAACATCTTTGACCTTTGATGTCTGATAGCATATACAAATTATTGCCTGTTCTCTGAGCATCTACAACCAACATATCTAAATCTTTTTTTATAACTTCACAACCTTCTGCATAAATATTTAGTGTGTACCCCTAATCACACATTTGACTTACACTCAAAATATTATACTTAAGGCTTTCTACATACAAAACATTTTCATCTTTAGTTCTACCATTATCCAAACTTAGTGTACCTTTTCTAGCAATTTTGGCAGTAGTATTGTCTTTGAATTTCACTATGCCACCATTGATCTTCTTCAAGGTTATTAACTTTCTCTTATCTCATGTTATTTACCTTGAACATACACTATCAATGAACCATAATTTTTCTTCATTTCTTGCATGCAAATCAATCTGCACCAATATAGATTTTTTAAGTTGTTTCTTTTACCAAGAACCTGTATGAACTTTCTTCTTGATGAATGAAGCCTTGAAACTCTAGTCCTTCTTGGCTGACTCAAACACACTTATACAGTACCAAGATATGTGTCCAAAATTGTTACACTTGTAACATATTATGGCCTCTTCATTAAAGCCTAATAAAGGAGCAAAAGAGTTGTGGCTTCTACTTGACTCTGCATAACTTTCCTTCTCCTTATTCTTGAAACTGTTAGCTCTTTTTCAAAATTCTAATTTATTATAACCATATCCATTAAAATAAAAATAGTAACCATAGAAATATGACCTATTTATATATCAATAACCTGATTGCCTTTTGTAGCTCTATTCCCTCCAACCTTCTTTGTTTGAGATGTCCTTTGTATTCTTAACTTCTTCCCTTTTATTTCTTCTTTTGTAATAGCTTCAGCATAACTATTTCTTTTTTTCTTATCTGTGAAAGTAGTGACCTCTTCTTTCTCTTTTTCAAATCCAATACCTATCTTATCTGACATTGATCTTTGATTTTCTAATATCTTATTTAACATATTAGTGTTATTCGTAAATTTTGAATCATTGGCTGCTCTATCATTGATTGCTTTATTTATTTTCTCTAGATTTGATTTTAAAGAAGCAATTTCAATAAAATACCTTTTACATTATTTACTTACTATTTTTAACTATTTCATTAGATCTTCTTCATTCTTCTTGGCTTCTTTAAAGTGTGCTTATAGATCTTAAATTATTTCCTTTGACTCCTTTTCATTTTTCTCAATCTGGAGCTTTAATCTTTGATTGTTCTTTTCAAGATCTTTTAACTCTTATAAGGAAAAAATGAGTTCTCCTTCTAGATTCATTTGAGCTTCATCCTATTCTTCTTCTTGATCATCTATACTTTTACTTACGGAAGCATCTTCATGTTTGTCCATGAATAAAATATCTTCTTCTTTTGAGTCACTAACTTTATTATCTTCAACTAAGCTAGGATCTTTAGAATACAAACTCTTCTTCTCAAATCCCTTCTTAAATTTACCTTTGAAATTATTCTTATATGTAGACTTTTCTTTCTCATTATCATCATTACCCTTATTTGGGATTTTAGCTACAAAATGTCCAATCTTTCCACAATTAAAACATTTAAAAGGTAATTTTCCTTTATATTTACCTATGCCCTTTTTTGTATTGTGAATGAATAGAGTTCCATTGTCATCTTCATCATCACTAGAATTGTCACTTGATTATTGAATTTTAGCCTTCTTTTTTTTCGATGTCTTGAAAGTTGCTTCTCTCTTTGAAGGTTTATCTTGTCTAGTCTGTATCTCATACGTCATAAGAATACCATGAAGCTCATCCATCTTTAGCTCTACTAAATTCTTCATCTCTTCAATTGCCAAAAATTTTGCATTATATCTCAATGGTAGAGATCTCAAAACCTTTTGAACCACAGTCAATTATTCTAAATTTTCTCCAAGACCTTGAATCTGATTGACTATTTGATCAACCCATAAGAGATAACTTGCTATATTTTCTTCTTATTCCATATTCAATCTCTCAAATTGTCTTCTAAAAGTCTGAATCTTGGCTTTCTAAACCTTCCATCACCTTTATAAATATTCTCAATTTTTACCCAAGTTTCATGAGTAGATTTATATTTCATAACTTTAACAAATTATGATTCATATAAACTACATAGAATATCATTTAAAGCTTTAGCATTGTTTTCACTTGCCTTATTTTCTACCAGAGTAGTTATAAGTGTCTGTGGCTCTTCATATTCCTCCACCACTTCTCACCATATGTCAAATCTAAGGGCCATCAAATAAGTCTTCATCCTTATGCTCCAAAAAAACATAATTCATCCCATCAAACAAAGGTGCCTTATTTCTAAAAAATCCTTCATATGATCCAGCCATCATGCTTTCCTGATCTTCCTTCAAGCTGTAAAACTTTTTCAAAAGGAACCTGCTCTGATACCAATTGTTAAGCATAAAATATACTAAGACACAAGGGGTGAATCTATATATTATATATCTTTCACTTAATCTGATTTCTTTTCTGTAACCACTCAATCATACATTCAAGATATGCAATAAAATTGAAATAATAATTTGCAACACACAAGAGAGAGAGAGAGAGAGAGTAGAATTTTATGTGGAAACCTAAAGTGAAAAAAACCATATGAATGAGCACCAACTCAAAATAAAAAGTTCACAAGCACCAACTTGCAGGAGCACCAACCCCTTTTCTAAGCACCAACACATCAACTATTTGTGAGTGCCAACCCATAGGAGCACCAATCCATAGGAGTAGCAACCCCTCTTGTGTATAAAACACAACTATCTCTCAATGTTGCTTACTCAAAAAATGATATAACTCTACAATATCTCCTACTTTTCTCTCTTTAAAAACAAACCTTACACTATCTTGCATATTAAAAATGGCTTCTCAAGCCTTTATTTATATCTTTCCAAATGACCTTTGGCATTCACCCTTTATGACCCTTCAATATTCATGGAAAATAGTGCCATAATTTCATAACCCTTCATATCCTTGCATTTGAAATGTCATATGGTGACCCTTCATAAACAAAATCATCCTTTCCTCTTTTGTCTTTATCTTGGTGACTTTTCATATTCCTCAAAGTATCCCTTCTTGGAAAAATGTGCCATACCTCTTTTGTCTTTACATGGTGACTCTTAGAATTCTTCAATGTGATTATTCATGAGAAAATACATCCCATTCCTCTTTCATCTTTTACCCTATGACTCTTTGAATTATCCATGGGCCCTCTTTTAACTTATATGCAACCAAAAATATATTCATTAATATTAAATAAATATTAACACACATTAGCCAAGAAATGAATATTAAAACACTATTAAATGTAATGGGGCCTTTATCACCAATAATACTAGACCTTGGACATGAATTACAATATTTCCAACACATATAAGTATATGATATGGTGAAATACTTATGCATATGAATTTGAAAAAACTTCAGGTAAGGAGTGCGTAAGATTGGGTGAGAGGTGCACCCCTGATGTAGTAGAGTGAATGAGGAGTAAGCTTTGTTCTGTAGGGACTGTGCATGGATTAGCCTCACTAGAAAGATAAATGTTATATTTTATTGAATCAATGATAGATCACTGAAATAAATTCAAATAAAATCTTGCTTGATTTGGAGGGAGGCAAGGGTCTATAGCTTTTCTTTTTTAATATTGATCCAAAATAAGTCTTCCAAATGCAATGTTGGTGAATCACTAATGCAAGGTTTTGATATTAGGAGAGGCCAAGTTGTGAGCTAAACCAATGCAAAATTAAATTCAAAGAATGTTTAATACTGATGTTGATCCAGATGTTGAGTGTCATCCAATTCATACAAAAAATCAAACTCTTTTACATAAAGTCTTGATTTTAAATGTACAGCTCTATGTAAATTATGTAATGTGTTTGTGTATTCTATATTTTTGAAAGAAAACAAATATAAAAATAATAAATACACATAGATAAAAAAACCAATATATATGATATATATATATACATATAAATATTTCCTTTTCAAACTTTTGAATGCAATAGTGAATAAAATGTGGTGTAAAACACTATGATAAGAGTGGAAGGGTAGATAGGGAGAAGTGTGTAGGTGGAGTGAATGGGTTCACATGTGGTCTATAGTATTCACTTATATTTTCAAGTGGTCTACACTTCACTTATATACTATAGACCACATGTGGTCTATAGTATATAAATGTGGATGAATAGCGCAATGATTTTTTCAAGTGGTCTACACTTCTTGGTCATTGAGTCACTTTGGTGAAAACAAACAATGAGTGGGTGAAGAAACAATGCTCAGAGAGGCCATATAAAACCTATTATGATACCAAATATATATTTTACCCTGTATTCAAAAAGGGAGATCTGAAGCTTGAGTGTGCACAAAAATTATTCAATCAATCATCTTCAACATTTTATTAATCAAGAACAATACTATATATAAGAATGGTCCTATAACCGTTCATCCTATAATAAGTTAGTTTTTCAAACAACCAACAACTAAATTTTCCAAACACAAATATAGGATGGTTTTTCTAAAAACCTTTATTATCTCACACCTAAAAATACTAAAAGATTTGTTTCACGAACTCATTAATAAATATACATTATATTTATTTTCCCATGTTAGTAGTAATTCCTAGCACGAGTTGACTTATATTATGGACATGGTGTATAAAATTACCTCTGTAGACTCTTCCTTCCTAGATAGTGCATCATCCATGAATTATCCTTTACTTTATTGTATAAAATCTTAAATTTATACCCTAACATATTAGTGGCCCATTTTTTTGTTTTTATGATGATAACATTTTTTCCAAGAAGTATTTTAAACTATTATTATTTTTATTCATTGTAAAGTGTCTTCTCATTAGATATGGTCACCATTATTTTACTACGTGAAGGATGGAAATCATTTCTTTCTCATAAATAGGATTTATAAAATTATTACCTTTGAGTTGGTGACTTTAAAATGAAATGGTTTGTCATTCCTACATGAGTACCACTCCCATGACATACCCTAAAGAATCACATTCCATCATGGATGTTTTGGAGAAATCTAGAGTATATATAATTAGGGTGGTGTACATGGCCTCCTTAGGCTTTTTAAATGCCCTAGTGGCTTCCTCATTCCAATAAGAGGAGTATTTTTATAATAAGGTTGTGAGTGGTGATTCTGTCCTACCATTTTTTTTATATGATGATAGTAACATGTGAGTCCCAAGAAGCCTCAAAGGTTTTTTAGTGTTTTAAGAACTTTCCATTCTACCATAGCCTTAATCATTTGTTGATCCACCTTTACACCCTCATGTCAAACTATATGGCCCAAATACTTGACCTTATTGACTTGTAATGTTTATGTTCAATAATATCCAAAACCTAAGTCACATTATGTGAGTGTTCTTCCCATGTTTTTTTAATATTAAAATATCATCAAATAATATAAAGACAAATTTCTATAGAAATGGATGAAAAATATAGTTCATTAAAATTTGAAATGTAGATGGCACATTAGTAAGGCTAAAAGGAATCACCAAAAATTCATAATGGCACTCATAGTTTTGAAAAGTTGTCTTATGAATATCCTCGTCTCTAATTTTAATTTGATGATATCCAAAATTAAGATCAACATATACTAAAATATCATCAAATAACATAAAGATAAATTTCTATAGAAATGGATGAAAAATAGTGTTTGTCAAAATTTAAAATTTAGATGGTGCATTAGTGAGGTTGAAAGGCATCACCAAAAATTCATAATGGCTCTCATGGGTTTGAAATTTTATCTTATGAATATTTTCTTCTCTAATTATAATTTGATGATATCCAAAATGAAGATCATTTAAAAAAAATAACACCACGTAATTCATCTAACAAATCATTGATTATAAGAATAGGGACTTATCTTTGTTGGTGTAATTGTTGAGGTCCATGTAGTAAAGACACATGCACTAGGTGTGATCCTTATTATGAACCATCACCATTAGAGAGGAATAAACACTCTAAATGTGATGGATAATACATGCTTCCAACCTCTCTTGTATCATCTTCTCAATCTCACTCTTTTTGACATATGTATATTTGTAATTCCTGATGTTTAGGTGGTTATCAATTTGACACTAGTTGAAGGTAATGATCATGATCCATTTTGGGAGGAATTCATTTTGGCATATCATCAAAAACTATTGAATGCTCCTCCATAATAACTAGTATATTTTGGGGTGTAGACCCCTTTCGTGGTTCTGCCTCTATTGAAAATAGTTGAGCCATAAATCCATCCACTCTCTTGTTAATATTATTATTCATCTAATGAGAACTCACCAATTGGGGGATTTTTCACATACCCCACATAGTTGAAATTTCCTACCCTCATAATGAAAACACATGAATATCTCTTAAAAAATCATCTCAATCATTCTTGATGTAATTAGCCATTGGACTCCCAACATAATGTTTGCTCCTTTTATAGGAAGGTAAAACATAGGTATATTTAGTATATATTATCCCATGGATGTTTTAATACTATGGTGTTTCTTGAAATAGTTGACCATGCCATTATCTATAATCATGACTTAAAACTATAGAGCTAGATAGTCAAAAATAGGTCAAGCGCATAGCAAATATATTTTTGATAAAATTATGGGTATTTTATGATTTAATCAATATCATCACCTTATTTTTTTTATAAAACCCACTACCTTGAGTGTTTGTAGAGTGTTAATGCTAGAAACTGCATGGAAATAAATAGTTGGATGGGTTTCCTATGATTCCTCCCCTAGCTCATCATCATCCTCCCATGTTACTTATTAATCTTCTTTTTCTTTATTGACACCTTCAATAAATTTTTTTTCACATGTATGTCCTTGACTATATTCTATATCACAATTAAAAAATAATTCTGTTGACTTATTTATTTAATTTTTAAGGCATAAACTAGGTAGGTCAAGGGAAAGATGATGTCAGGATGTTCTAATCCCTGATGTTAATAAGTTTTTGCATCTTATTAGATAATAAATTTTCCTCTACCTTGTACAAAATCATAATATAATTAGAAACATTAAGTGGTGTATCTCATGTTGAATGTGGTCCTTAAGACTTCCAAGAAATAGGTCATTCAATTTCTCATCTATAATTGTCTCCTTCCTCAAAGATAGAATTTGAAATTGATAAATATAATCCTTAACCAAGCTTATTTTCCAAAATGTTATGAATTGGTTGAAGAAATTACTTTTCACACTATTTATATAATACTTTTACATCTCCTTTGTACAAAATGATTTTGTGATATTGAGAGCCTTTTCTAATTTTAAGCACATAACCAATAATACTAAATGAATTATTCAAGTTTTAGATATAATTATGACATAGTAATATTATACCCACATTGGGTTTGATCTAAATCAAAAAAACCTCCATTTGGTTAATCAAATTGAGAATATTGTATACATCAAACTCATGCATGACCACCTTTAGTAGAAATTTCTATGATTCAAAATTATTACTAGCCATGGGCTAAGATTGTATAATATTTAGACCAAGATTGAGTTATCCCTTGGATACACCTTGAGTTTTAAGACTAAATAAATTATTTAATTCCTATAAGTATCCATTTATGTAGTGTTTCTATCCATTTTCGTAGAGATACTAACAACATCTCATTTCAATTCATTGCACATATTCTCCATTTTAGACTCTATGCTGTCTATACTTCCATCTAAATTGAGAATTTTCTCATCCAACAAAGAATACATCATATTATAATTCTAACCTATTATAAACTTTGGCTCTATCTCTTCTTCGTTAGGATTTTTTCCTAGTTTAAATGAAAATTTTCCCAGCATCTAGTTTATGGACTTGTCATGTTGAAGATTGATAGTGTAGAAACTAATTTTATCCTTTCACCAAATGATTTATAACTTAGGTCAGTCTCAAAACCAAACCTTTAAATAATAAACCCACACTAAAATTTTGAGAGATTTTTTAAAATGTAAATAATTCAAAAAAATCTTGAAATAGATGCCAATAGAGAAAATTTATTAAAAACCCTAAACTAACAATAAATCATTGAAAATGATCATCAAAACATAAAATTTTAATTGTAGATTCCTTTAAATATTATTTTATATTAACAAAATAATTATATAAAAAATCCTTCTACTTTTTGGTCTTTTTAATAGTAGCTCTATTGGTTTTGTTGATTAAGTTGTCTCAGACTAGTTTTCTTTGATTATCTAGGTTTTGACCCTCTTGTAACAAGGTATGGACCCTTGTCAAAAAAATGACCTTTACCCTTATCTGATAAATTATGTAAAAAATCATTTTTTTTATATATATGTGCTTCTTCCAAACAAGGGTTTCAGCCACAATTTTGCCTAAATTGAATCTCTAATACCACTTGTAATTAAATTACTTCACCAATAAAGTCAAATCATATAAATAGATCATAGTGTGACTATAATATAGAAAAATAAATGAATAAATAATGAGCCACTTCAAGAGGAAACTTCCCCAATATTATAGTAAGAATAAAATTCATAGTATAATGATAAAATACTAATCACTACCTCATATATATATATATATATCCTAATTATGTTATGGAAAAAACCTAGATTGACTACACTACTAATATGAATCTATATAAATGATCATATGACTTAATTAAAAGTTATTATATACATAATTTGGCCACATGCATCCAAATACACACTATAGGCTAAGGGTGTAGCAGATGGGTGTTGAAATCTATGGAAAACCTTATGTTGTCCTTGCATCATGAGTGGGCATCACATGTGTAATCATAGGTGTAGACATAGGAATAGTAGAAATTGTAGTAGTGGTATTAATACCTATTTTAGAGTCAGTACCTTTAAAATTTTGATTAATATAATTTAATGGATTTGGTTGTTCCTTAAATGTGATAACCTTTGCATTTTGTACATTTTTAACCTCAAGGATTACCTTTAACACCTTATCTAGGTCATAAAGTTATTGAAAATTTTAATTTTATAAATTATAAAATGCTTCAAAGTGTACAAGATATACCCCATTAAGTTCATTAGGATGGATTATATCATGTTATCCTGTATTATCTTTATTAATATCCTCTAGATCAATCATTTCCTCATTGAAAATATGTTCCTCTACTTGTATGTGTTCATTAATAACATTAGTAGAAATTATAGTAGTGGTATTAATACCTATTTTAGAGTCAGTACCTTTAAAACTTTGATTAATATAATTTAATGGATTTGGTTGTTCCTCATATATGATAACCTTTGAATTTTGTATATTTTTAACCTCAAGGATTACCTTTAACACCTTATCTAGGTCATGAAGTTATTAAAATTTTTAGTTTTATAAATTATAAAATGCTTCAAAGTGTACAAGATATACCCCATTAAGTTTATTAAGATGGATTATATCATGGTATCCTTTATTATCTTTATTAATATCCTCTATATCAAGCATTTCATCATTGAAAATATGTTCCTCTACTTGTATGTGTTCATTAATAACATTTGCATCAAAATAATAAGAAGAATGAATGTTAATTTAATTTTCTTAGATTTTTTATATTGTATCAAAGGAATGTGATTATTCTCTATTTGGACACCATTTATACTAATATTTCATCTTGCAAGAATAAGGAATCTATCCTTCTTAGATGAGATAGAATAAGATAATGAAAACTCATGAAATACCACAGTGAAGAGATTTTTTTTGTTTCCTTAATGTATGGGGAAATTAAAAATTAGGTGTAAAATCCTAAGCCATAAATTTGATACCCTAAAAATAAGGATGAAACCCTATAGGTTAACCTAGGGTTTGATGTGCTTAAGATAAGGGTTCACCATTATGTTTTAACTAATTTTGGATTTGGTGTTCTCAATAAGACAAAATGTTGGGTCTAATCAAATTGTATAATATGTCTAAATTAATAAAATGTGATTATACTTGAAAAGTATCGTTGATTTATTGAAATTTACTATTTATGGAAATTACTTAGAAGATAGGGTATTTAGCATGTTTAGGCTCTGTGTAGATCTATGATAATTTACAATCATCCAAAAGGATATGTAGGGGATATGTTTTGAATCAAACAAGAAATAGTCTTTGAGCATTATTGGAATGAGTTTAATGTTACTTGGACACATATGGTTGTTGGATTCACCTATGAACTATCATATTCATCCAAGATAAATGTTTTAATTAGTGAAAAATTATATCAATCCACCTATGTATTTATATTCCTTCAAATAAACATGAAAAACTCTATTTTTTCTCTTTGCCTAAAAACCATAGCTTGCACCTTTAACACACATTTGACCCAAGAAAAGGGGATATAAAGAATGGGTTGAGATAAACTCAACCACCCCCATTGAGTGGATAAGTGTAGACACTAGAAAACTAGATATGATGGTTCTATATGTTTAAACACCCTTAGATCAGACCATTATCCAACCTTTGACCATGACCCTGAGTCAAGTTAACAAACTAGCTAAACCAACTCACTAAATTACCTTTTCACCCCTCTTAACATTTAACCCTTGACCATCGATGGCCACCTTAACCATCAAGGATCACCCCAATCATCGATGGTCACCCTTACCATTGAAGGTTAGGTCCCTACCACCTAAGCACTCAAACTCAGTCCATGTGTGAACCCAAACACATCATAAAAATATCATGAAACAAGCTAATGCATCAAGAATTAAATTTTTATAATGAGTTTCACCCCTTCTAAAACCTACACCTCCATCTCTTTTTCCTATAAAAGAGAGGAGCAAGAGGTGAAAAAGGGATTCAGGGATCTAGGAATTTAGCAATCAAGCAACCAAGATATCAACCAATGATCAATCAATCAACATCCAAGATAGCATATATCAAATAACTTCTTCATCAAGATTTTTTTTACATGTCTTCCTTATAACCAACTAGCCATTTTTAGTCATATAAAATGCAAACTTTAGTTACTTGAGTATGACTAATGACACCCAACCCATAGGCCCCTCGTGTTTTCTCTCTTCACCATCTTAGGCTCTTTTTCATCAATTCCTAGACATCCATGGCCTTTTAAACTTAACCCTAGCTGAGCTTGATTACTTTCCCCATGATAAATCCATTCCCTTAGGTCTCATGACCTTCAAGCAATAGTTCCCAACTTGGACTATAACACTAAACTCTAGGGTGTCCCACTTTCAGTGCTATTGTCCAAGTGCATTTTGAGCCCTAATGGTCAAATTATTATGATCCTTATCCTTTTCTTTGTCATCCTAATGCAAATACATCCAACACATGATCAATAGCTTCCTATATAAACCTATTCAAAGCTCATTTATAAGGGTTATCACTAATTTAAAATAGAGAAGCAAGAATATAAGTAAGTACACTCAAGCACTTTTCCCTATTCTCTACATACAATCTTCTAATATTATTCCAATCTTATTCAAACCTTTGCATCAGTCCCTATTTATCTAAAGTACACCTATTTTCACATCTAGTTACATTTTCATACATAATTTCACCAAACACTTCAATGGGAGAACTAAATTAGATTGATCCCTCCTTAGAGTATTTGTATGTAGACAACGTACCCATACATAGGGTGTGAAGTGCATCCAACATATCATTTACACACTAACCCCTTTTCCCTATTTACCAAAGTTTCTTTTAATTTCATAAAATATCTAAGTACATGAAAAATTATCTTTAAATGGAGATTTGTTGATAGTGAAGACCATAAAATTGGGACATAAGCTCACCTTGAGCAAGTGAACAAAACCCAAAAAGATTAAACTCTCAAGACAACTACATCAGAGAATGATTATAATGCTAGAGCCTAAGGTGTCTAATTATAGTTATCTTATCCAATCATAAAATGAAGTCTAAGATCCTATTTATGACAATGTCCTAGTCTTGCATGCAAATTTATAAACCCTATCTCAGACTAGATAGCCTAGAACAAGCTAAGTTACATTTCTCCTTACTCTCTTACTATTTTTAGAAATGTCAAATTGCAATTCAAATTCATAAATTAGTATCCATAATTATGAATATTATTTATTGATTTTCCCTACTTAGACTTGTTTATTAAATAGGAATAAAACTCCAATATTCCCAAAAATAGCAAAACATTTGATGAACCCAACTTCAAATTTTGCATTAAAACCCTAAAAACCCTAGGGTAAATTATTTCTAATTTTTTTGCCATAATTTATTGATTTTTTTGCATATTTAAAAATCATAAATTTTCAAATTAATTTCAAACTTTTAATATATTTTTTTAAAACCTAGTTTGCAGATCTAGGTCCTTTTTGCATACAAACAATTTCCAAACACTAAGAAAAATATATTGCTAATTTTACAAGTATTTTTTGATTTTTCCTAAATTTTTATTTTTAAAAAAACTACAAATTTTCTATAAATTCATATGAAAAATTTAAAATTATCATACTAATTTTAAAAATTCATTCATAAATCCCTAGTTACATTAACTATCTCCCACTTATTTTTTAGTAATTTTCCAATCATTTTATAAATTTTTAGTTTCATATCAAACTCAAAAAATTAATTTTAAATTTAAAAATTCTTAGTATTTTGCATAAATATTTTTAAAAAATCCTTAGTTCCATGTACTAGCACTTTTTTGCTTCTTGAGGTATCACCTAACATGTTTGGGATCTCTGTATCCTTTTTGTGCAAATTCCAATTAGCTATTTTTAGGAATTTATATTTCTTATGTTCAATACTTTCCTTTTCTAGCCCATTTCCTATTAAAACTTATTACAAAACATTCAAACACATTATAAATTATTTTATTACTTTCATAATGGCCCAATATACCAATTTTGATGAAACTAATAAAAGAGAACTTCAATAACTCTTAAAAAACATCTAGATATGCAAGATGACATGCTTACAATTCTACAAGAAGAACAAAAAAAAGTGAACAATGGTCAATATTCTCAAACCACATAGTAACCAATTGAAAATAACACTCTAGGGGTAACTATGTCTCAATAAGCCCTAATAACAGCTCAACCTACCTTTATGCCACCACTTATAGCAAGTACATCCCTCTCTCTTGATGTCACAACCCTTGTGTAAGAGATAAGATATCTTCGATCCAAGGTAAAACATATTGAGCAAGGTACCACTAGACCTATGCAAACTTTGGATTCTTTTACTCTTTTGTATACACCATTGGCACATCACATTACTTCTAGACCTTTGCCACAGGGTTTTATTCAACCTAAGCTTACTCTTTATGATGGTAAGGGTGATCTAGATACACACTTGGGAGCATTTCACGTAGCATGCTTAGACTATGTACCCAATGATTGGTTACTTATTAAGATATTTCATAGAGCTAAAGGATTATGCTTTATAATGGTTCTAGAGTTTATCTAATCAATCATTTCATGCATTCAATCCTTTAGTTGACATGTTCTTAACATACTTCAACATTAACATGGGTGATAAGGTTTCATATGCTCAAATTGCTTAATAGAAATAATGACCAAATGAGCATCTCATAGACTATGTTCTTCAGTATAAGACCATCTTGGCTAAGATGACTAGTCCATGGTAGACTAGGAGTTACAGGACCTCTTCAAATAGAGTCTTCTACCAGCACTTCATGAATCAATTATGTTTAAAATATTCTCTTCCTTCACTGAATTGTTTCATACACTAAAGGAAAGAGAAGTGAAACTTATTTTAATGGGAAAAATAAAGTATACAAGCATTCCAGACACAACTAATAAGAGTAACAACAAAGTCCCATACAAGGTCAAGTTAAATGATACAAAAGGGCAAAATTAACCTACAGTAAATATAGATTTAGAGCCTCCTCAATGTATAATTTTATTATCACCCCCTCAACATACTTTATCACATCTTCTAGTTCCTCCAGCCAGGTTTTTACAATAGCTTTTAGATTGTAATATCATATCTCTCCTTCCTATTCAAAAATTTGATCCAACCAAACTTCTTCCTAAGGGATATGATCAATAGGCATTTTGTAATTACCACAGGGCACCAAGGCACACTACAAACAAATATATCAATTTGAAAGATAAGACACGTGACTTAATAGATGACAACCTACTTGATCTTAGCACTTTAGTTGAGCCTCCATAGGCAAAACCAATATAGGATTAAGCTTTAAAAATATTCTTAGATCCATTTCCATAGTAATCAAAATAGGATATAGGGGACACATCAGGGGTTCACCATGCATATCATACATATCTAGCACTAGTTACATACCAAACACCTTCAGTTGAGTCACATCCTCTAAGTAGTATGATCAGTGTGTTTGATATCCTTCTCAAATTAGGAGGTTATAGAGGGTAATTCAAATTATAATGCACTCTTTATTACATCACATATTCATAATCAACCCATCCATAGTGTTCTCATTGATAATGGTTCTAGTGTTAACATGTGCACCATTATATTATTACATAATTTGGGCTATTCAGACTAGGATATCACCTTGATAGATACAATTATCAATAGATTTAGTGGTCACATATAGAGTTCATTAGGTGAGATTGTACTTCTTTTATAGACTAGTCCAACACATGTGACCACACATTTCACTATAGTTATTAGTGGAAGAGTTTTTGATATGTTACTTGGTCACCCATGGATTCAAAAAATTTGAGCAGTACCATATATAGTTCATATATACATGAAATTCATTCATGTTAATAATGTTATTATAGTTGGTGGAGTTTTGTATGAGTTACCACTACCCACTTCAGAGCTATCCACTTTGCAGTCACCAGTTCTAACTTTTCCACTAGTATCAATTTCCCCACCAGTTACAGTTCTTCCTCCAATATAGATTCAGACACAATTTACACATCCATAACCAGTATAGAGGGTTCATACACCACCATAACTTTTGGATTCTAGATAGCTTCTAGCTATATTTTTCACACCCAAAGTAGTTTCATTGAGATCTCATTGGTCTACACATAAATAACATGTTCAGAGAGCATCTCCTACTTCTAGATGGGTCCCTAAGATCCCTACAATTACATCCACTTCTTAGAGTTATATTGGGACCCCACAATCAATTTCTAAATTAAATATTTCAAAGCATATACAACATATATAGCTTTCAAAACCACAGTCGTAACATTTTCATCATGCTTCACATTCAAGCATGATTCAACTCCTTGATACAAGACACCATGATAAGGAGTCTCCCATGAGAGTCATTGGTTAGTATCATCCTATCCCAACCTACTTGTACATAATATATCCTTCTTGATTGTACACAGTTCAAATATTTCCAAAAATAATACAAAATTCAAAAATACCAAAAAAATATTTTGATTATATGCATCATCCATGCTTTACATTACTACTATCATGCTAAGACTTACATTTTATGTTTCATGTTATTATTTTTCAATTATCTACATTACCATGCTTCACTTGATCTCTTTTGAGTGTGTGCAATGATTTCTATATCTTTGATTGCTTCACTCTACTCATTTAGGGGATATTCCTAATTCTACATTCAAGACACACATCGATATACATACCCACTGGGGTTATCTTCTACATGACAACACCGTCTAGGTTATGCCAATCTTACACCAGACTCTAAGTTATCATATTGATGTACATTACTTACCAGATTACTATATTGACATTTTGGTAGTTTTTATCACTTGTGTATCTCTTAGCATATACCTAGTCTTGTACTAAACATGTCTTACATACTTTCAGTCTTGCTTTCATTAGTTAGACATGATTCTACCTTTCCAATTTACATGATTTCATTTCTTGCTTTATGTAGCTAGATGTGTTTGCATTTCCAGTTCTAGTTTTGTTTCTTATTTGTGCCTTAGGACATTTTTCAGTGTCATTTGCTTATATTCATGTGTGTATATCTTTGGACATTTTTTAATGTCCCTTGCTGGTACTCTTTTATGTGCATGTGGCCCTCATGCCAATCTTTGATTGTTTCAAATTTTATGTGTATGTGGCATTTGAACATGCCTTCTATGCTTGCTTTCTAGTTTGAGTGACATGTGCCCATGTCCCTTGTTTATGTGTCCCCTTGGCCAACCTTTTATGTTTATTGCTTCTTGATTTGTATGCTTGTTACTTGATTGCTTGTCCTTGTCTATAATGTCATGATCTATATCATGCATTTACCTTAATTTCTTGGATGTCATGATGGACATCATGCTCCATCCCTCCAACTAACAACTAACATATAATATTTTTAGTTCTAGTTCAATAATTACACATTATTTTACATTTTTATATCTATCTAGGCATACCCCTATTGATCTTACACTCTCCAAATAAAAACAATGCTATATATAGAGATATCTGGTCAAATTTCATTACTATATCATGTATCTATACAACATAACATACTTACAGGACTCTTTTTCTTCTGAGGGTAGTCATTATAGGTTCAATCATTTCTACCCTCAAAAGAGTGGGGGAAAATAGGGGTTTTGACATAGAGATCAAATCTCCTCATAGTCAAAATACTAGCATTCAGATCACCCAATTCAGAATCTAGAGGTCAAACCAGTAAGAATAGAACAAAAAATAGTGATGATTCTAGATCAACAACTAGTTTTAGCATATAGAAATAGTGCCAAAAATGGATAGTAGCACCAAACACAAGGGTGTACTCATTTTGGTGCTCTTGTCTAGCTAGAAAACCACCTAGGGTTTCTAGTAACATGCAAGAATTTTATCTTAGCTATAGTTTTTTATGCCCAAATCAATCAAAATCAATAGTTTCAATACAATTTTCTTAAGAAATCTAGATATAGGGGGTATCATGCATGACATGATGACTCTCACTTCCAATTTTATATTAGGTAGTTAATATAACTTCTAGATCAGAATCCATGTTTTAGACACTAGTAATTTGGGGTAAAGTACATGTCATATTAGTCTTCTTTGTTTTTGAGTTTAGTTTATTACCCAGGCATTCTCAGTAGTTGCATACCTTACTCTATTTGTATTTGGTTGGCATCATTTCTCAAGTTGAAATTTCATATAAGTTTAACTTCACAAGTACCTGATTTCTTGAGTTAATTTATACATAAGCATATTGCATCAGTTTTGGAGTGGATTTCATACAAACCTAACCTACGTATTTCAAAATGGCCAATAGTGGCCTAGTTTCTAGCATATATTTAGCTATCCACATCACATTATCATACTTTTAGAGCATCCATGGGTTTCATGAGACATCTCATATCACATCTATTCTATACCGGTATCACTTCATAGCTTCACTTCATGGGGCAATGATGGAGCATTAGGTCTAGCTATTCTTTGTATTATTGAGCCACCTATTTAGAGGGATTAGCCACATAGTTAAAATCTTGATTGACACATGTATGATTCATTAGATTCACTCAGTATGTAATGATGGAGCCAAGGGGCCTACCTTTGTATTCTTGAGCTAATTTCTAGGGAATTGAGCACTTAGCTCCATTCATGATATAACTTTTGGTAGAACATCATCCAACACAATCTAGCATTACTTAGGTTACTGAAGATTAGAATAGGTTTTGTATTGGTTCATGTACCTGATGAGGTGTATTCATTCCTTTCTATTCCTTTTCCTTTTACTTATATTTTGTATAATCTTATTTTATATCACATATAATAAGAATTGATCTACTCTTTGTTTAATTTTTTAGATTCACACTTGCACAATGTGCTCTCTATGCACTATCCAACATTACTTAGCATCACACAAGCTTCATGGGCTTCACCTTTGTAAATAAATTTAGGTACAGTTTTTATTCTTTCCTTTATCCTAATATTTTTGCTTTGCTACATCACTAGAACAAAGGGAGGGAAAATGTAATCATATAAAATGTGAAATTTGGTTACTTTAGCATGACTAATGACACCCACCCCACTGGCCCCTCTTACTTTCTCTCTTCACCATTTTAGGCTCTTTTTGATTGATTCCCAAACATCTGTGGCCTTCCAAACTTATCCCCAATTGACCTAGACTACTTTCCCCATTATAAATCCATCCCCCTAGGTCCCATAACCTCCAAACAATAGCACCCAACTTAGATTATAACACTAAAATCTAGGGTGTCTTACTTTTGGTGTTTTTGTCCAAGTGCATTTTGAGCCCCAACAATTAGATTCTTCTAATCCTTTTCCTTGTCAACCTAATGTGAATACATCTAACCCATGATTAATATTTTCCTATATAAACCTATTCAAATCTCATTTATAAGGGTCAGAACTCATTTACAAGAGAGAAGCAAGAATACAAGCAAGATACTCAAGCACTTTTCCCTATTCTCTACATACAACCTTCTAATATTATTCCAAGCTTATTCAAATATTTACATCAGTCCCTAGTCATCTGAAGTACACACAATTTTTCATTTAGTTAAATTTTCATACATAATTACACTAAACTTTTCAATGGGAGAACTACATTAGATTAATCCCTACTCAAAGTATTGGTATGTAGGTAGTGTGCCCACACACAGGGTGTGAAGTGTATCTAGTGTATCCTTTACACACTAACCCATTTTCCCTATTTATCAAAGTTTCTTTCAATTGCATAGAATATCCAAGTATATGAATAATCAACTCTATATGGATTTATTTTGATATCAAAGAATTAAAAATTGGTACACATGCTCACCTTGAGCAGGCAAACAAAACCTAGAAAGCTCAAACTCTCAAGACAATAGTTCTAGAGAAAGGCTATAGTATTGGAGCCCAGGGTGTCTAGGTTTGGTGCTCCTATCTAATCAGAAAATGAAGTCTAAAATATTGTTTATGATAGTGTCCTAGTATTTCATGAAAATTTATAGACCCTATCTTAGACTAAATAACGCAGAATAAGATAAGTTACATTTCTCCTTACTCTTACTATTTTTAGAAAGGTCAAATTATAGTTCAAATTCAAAAATCAATAGCCATAATTAGGAATATTATTTACTAATTTTCCCTACTTAGACTTGTTTATTAAATAGGAATAAAACTCCATTATTCTCCAAAATAACAAAACACTAGTATAACAAAGACCTATAACTTTACCAAAATTGGTTTATAATCATAGGTAATATTACTCTACCAAAAATGCTTCTTAGTCTACCATCAACCATCAAACTACAAACTAGGTACATTTCTTATTTCAAGTTTTGTTTATTTGGTTTCTAACATCTCTACCTAAATTAAACCCTTTTGCATAATATCCTAACCCCCTGACCTTAATTATATCTCCAAACACTTATTGACCCATTCTGTAGCCCTTTTCTTAACACCCTCAAAACCCAAAGTAGCTATCGATGGTCACTCTGACCACTAACAATCACCCTCAACCACTGATGATCATCCCAACCATCGATGACCACTATGGTAGGAAATAAAATCAAGCTATTTCCACCTACTTACCCTCAACCACATTCCATTTTTTGTCTTTCTACCTATTTACAGAGTCCCCACCTATTTTCTAAACCCAACCTAACCTATTTATCATTAATATTGACCCACTTATTACTATAATTATTTTATTTCCTTTATCAATAATTTATTTCTTCTTACATTCCCTTTCATTCTTTTCTATCATTAAATGCAAGTAATTCATCTTTATTTCCTTCAACTTAACTATTCTAAAGAGAGTGGATTGATAGACTCCTAGTAAGCTTATGCTTCTTGGATCTAGCTCACGTTAGGAAATCCACCTTGATATCCATATAAAACTCCCTTTTTTGTATTATTTTCTTATCTACAGGTCATTCTTCCCAAGATAAAGAGGAGCTCTTCATAATCATCTAGATCATGCATGCACAAATAAATAGGTTCTTATACCATACATGTATCTAGTTTCTTACTTATTTTTTTCCAAGAAAATAAATTTAAATTGAGAGAAACAATAAGCATTATCTATGTAATAATTCTCTGAAGAGGGCTAAAACCACACATCATTATTTGATGCAGGAGCATCCTATATGGATGCCAAGTTTTTATATTGTTTGAAAAAAAAATTTAGTTTGATCAAGTGAATAATAATTAATAAGCATGTTTATTATGTTTTATAGGTTTTATGAGTCTTTTTTACACCTTGGAGTGTTTTCTAATTGTTTAGGATTTCTAGAGTAGGTTAGAAATTCAAATTAGTGTTTTCATGCCATTTTGCATAATTTGAATTTTTGAATAATTTGGCCTAGGTTAATATGTTGTAAGAGGGTTTGAAGATGTATTAAAAGTTTAAAATTATTTTTTTAACTCTTTGAAGGTATCTTGTGTTTAATTTTGACATTGAATGCGCACATGTACAGATAAATCAACTTGGATGTTTGTGTCAAGGTGCAAACTCTCTTGTAAGTGATTGTTGGAATGCCAAAAAGTAGTTAGAACAGTTATAAGAGATATCAAACATGTAAGTTTGTATTTTACAGTTATTTTTCATTATTTATTCAAGGATATATGGCTAAATATCTAATAAATTATGAATGGAGACTCTCAAATTTGATAGGGTTTTGACTGTAACTCTATTTTATGTATATGTAAGTGTGGAATGGCTATGTTTTGAAAATTTCATGGAGGAAAATACAATAATACATTGATTATTATATGTGATATGTAATGGGTGAGTCTTTTCATATTAATTAAATGTGTTTGTGTAGTTCAAGTGATTGGTTTTCATTTCACTTTGCAAATTAGTCAATACAACCCTGTTGGAGGATCCATACATAGATAGTCAATAAAAACGTTTGTTGAAAAGGTTTACAGATTAGTATAATGACATACCAAATGATTTAAATAGTTTTATATGTTATTATAATTCTTAAGTAACATTAAAAAACTTTTGGGAACCTTTGTACTTTATAAAACCTCAAAACAGTCCCTCCTAGGCTCTACAAATTGAGTTTGCACATAGAATTAGACAATATTTCAAGTATTTAGCTCAACATAGGTGAAAAAAGACACAAACAATACTTGTAAACATTATATTATAATTATTAATACCTAGGTAAAGCATTATATTCATTTTAAAGTGGATTGAGTGGGTGGTAAAGCCAAATTTCTCCTCTTAGGCACTCACGGGCTGAAACAACCTTAAACTAGGGTTTGAGAAGAAAAATGTGTATGTAGGGAATTTACACTAGTGTAAAATGTTAAAAATCCATAATATAAGAGGGATAAAAAAATTTAAAATTATTTTAAATTTTTTTGTTTGGTTTCATACATTAAAGCACATTTTTTGACAACTATGTGTGGCTAGAGCTGAAGAAGACCTGATTAGGCCTAACAATGAGCTAAAAAGGTATAAAAAAGGTATTATAATTATATTTAGGAATTTAAATTACATGGGGAAGTTTAAAAGGATATACGGTATCTAAATTAGTCATTGGTTTCTCAAAATACATCCATGCAGGGCCATACTAGAAGAAAAAAATGGGAAAAAAACTACAAAGACTATGCATTTAAGAAGGCAAAGTTTTGTAGGAAAGGAAAGAAGTATTGGTAAGTTGGAGAATATAATTATAGGTCTCATGAGACCCTTTTAAACATTATTAAGTTAATAATAACCAAAAAATAATCTAATTAATCCTATAACTCATAATTCTATGTGCAAACTCAATTTGTAGAGCCTAAGAGGGATTGTTTTGAGGTTTTATAAAGTACAAACGTTCCTAAAAGTTTTTTAATGTTACTTAAGCATTATCATAACATATAAAAATATTTAAATCATTTGTTATGTCATTATACTAATCTGTAAACCTTTTTAACAAACTTTTTTTAATAATAACCAAAAAATAATCTAATTAATCCTATGAGTTAGTTTGACTTATCCTATGAATCGTTTGGTATAAAATATTAGGATATATTGGGAAGGTAGGAAATACACGTGGTAGGTAGAGGATGAGGGAAAAAAACAACTTAAAGTAGGTTAAAATTAATGGATGCATTAGTAGTGGAAGTGAGAAACCCACAGGCTAGGTTGCAAGCCATGGAGTTGGCTCAGAGAAGAGAGATGAATAGAGGAGATGTTAGTGAGGGAGAGGATGATATTCCTCATGAATAATAAAAAAAGGAAGGAGATGAAGGTAGAGTTTAAGAGATATTTATTAGAGTAGTTATTGGAGTGACTTCAAATCCTAAGATGGAGGTACCCATGTATGAGAGTAGTCTTAATGTGGATGAATTGGTTGATTGGATCATAGCCATAGGCAAGTACTTTGATTACGAAGAGTTTAATGAGACAAATAAATTGAAATTTTTATGAATAAGGTTGAATGGTCATGCATCTTTTTAGTGGGATGGCATACATGAAGAAAGAAGAAGAAGAAGAGGGAAAGATAAGATAAGGTCATGAGATGGAATGGTGGCTAAGATGAAAGGAAAATTCATGCATAAAGACTATCATATCAAATTGTTTAGGAGGATACAAAACTTGATTAAAAAATATATGATAGTGAAATATTACATATAATAACTCAAAAATTGACTATTTGAGTAAGACATATATAAAAGGATGTTGAGAAGGTTGCCCAGTACATGAATGGCTTGAAGTTTGTCATTCAAGATGAGATAAGCATATTGATACCTATAATATTGTAGGAGGCCTATCAAGTTTCCTAGAGGGTTTAAGATAGGTTTTCAAGAAGGAAAATTCAACTAAATAGAGGTAGAGGTGGTAGAAGTTACAGAGGTAGAGGCCAACAAGAAGGGAGAGGGCAACCAAGTAATAAAAGTTAATGGCAAGGTCAAAGCAAAGAAGTGGGAATCAGTTCAAAGAGTTCAATTTCATCAAATAGAGGTGGTTATGGATATATAGGTGGTAGATCATATGGTATAGGAAGATGAAATAATTGATTTACAAGAAAATGATTTAAGTGTGAAAAATTTGTAGGACATAAATCATATGAGTGTCCTAAAGATGTTCAAAGTGGAATCTATTGAAGTGAGATTAGAAACCAAGTGGTTCAACAAGAAGATGAGAGTGTAGATGCGTTGCCTAACTATGTGGAATAACCTGAAATAGGGGAGATATTTTTTATTAAGAGAATTCTTATGAACACCATACATGAGGGAAGAGAACCACCACAAAGAAAAACATTATTTAGGACCATGTGCAAGAGCAAAGTTAAGTGATGTAAAGTTATAGTTTATAATGGTAGTATAGATAATTTAGTGTCTTCATTCATGGTGTCTAAACTATGCTTAGAAAGAAACAAACATCCATGTCCATAAAAGGTCTCTTGGATTCAAAATAGTCATCAAGTCCTAGTGAGTGAATAATGCTATGTAGAATTACAAATAGGTGGATATAAGGATAAAATATTATGTGATTTCATTCCCATTGATGTGTGTCACATCATTATTAGGATACCATGGCATTATGACAAGATAAATTTTCATGATGGGAGAGATAACACTTACACCATTGAGAAGGATGGATGCAAGCATACATTAAACCCATTGAAGGATAGTAAAGCATGGAAGGAGACACTATGTAGTGTCATGATATTTGGAGAGAAGGATTACTTACCAAAAGAAGTTAGTTTCATTAAGGAGGAAAATAACATGATAGTTGAAATCAAGTTATAAGAGGCAAAAAATGTAGTGCAAGTTTCCAAGACAATGGAATAAGAGAGTGCAACAGTTGAAGGGAATTTTGAGGAACTAAAGGCAAGTAATAATAAGTTGTTACATTCATACCATCAAGGTGAGTTACTCTCAAATGAACATGTATAATGTTTTTTTTCAATTTTATCATATCACTTGTCCTTCATTCAAATCAAGGAGAATCTAGACCACTTTGTTGAGAAGGTGGGTACGTTGTAAGAGTTGTTTATGGAGAGAGAAGACAATGATTAGGTACAAAATAAAAAATAATAAGAGATGGATAATGAGGTTAAAGAGTTTGAAGGAATTGTAAGAGAGAAGAGGAAATAAAAAATAGTACTTACATAAGTATCAAATCTAAACATTTATAATACAAGTATGCAAAATCAAGAGTTTGGTTTCCAAGAAGACAAGTAGGAAATTGTTTTCATTGACTGATGTGTTCCATGTGTAGATTGGTTGTAGGAGAATAATTAAGTGTTGAAGATGATCAGGTATGAGATAAATGTGAAAAAAGATAACCTCAATGGATAAATCAAGGTAGTGTTGGTAAAATCACAAGGAGATATTTATTCTACTTATAGACCTTGGGACCCAAGAGGATGTACCATTGCACACTTGGGAGTAAACATGACCAAGAGATGATGAGGAGCATCCTATATGGATGACAAGTTTTTGTGTTGTCTAAACAAATTTTTCTTTTTCAAGTGAATAAGAATCAATAAGCATGTTTATAATTTTTTATAAGTGTTATGAGTCTTTTTGTACACCTTGGAGTGTTTTTCAAGTGTCTAGGAGTGCTAGAGTATGTTAGAAATTCAAATTGGTGTTTTCCCACCATTTTGCATAATTTCAATATTTGAATAATTTGGCCTAGGTTATATGTTGTAGGATGGTTTTAATATGTATTAAAATTTTATAATTATTGGTGTGACTCATTTAAGGTATCTTGTGTTTAATGTGGACCTTGAATTCACACATGTATAGATAAATCAACCCTAATATTTGTGTCAAGGTGCAAACTCTCTTGTAAGTGATTGTTGGAAAGTCAAGTAGTTAGAATAGTTATAAGAGATATAAAACATGTAAGTTTGGATTTTATAGTTAGTTTTTATTATTTATTCAAGGATATAGGGATCAATATACAAGTAATGATGATTAGAGACTCAAATTTGATAGGGTTTTGACTACAACTCTATTTTTTATATATGCAAGTGTGGAATGACTATGTTTTGAAAGTTACATGAAGGAAAATAAAATAATGCATTTATAATTATACATGATCTATAATACGTGATTATTTTTATCTTCATTTAATTCATTTATTTATTTCAAGTGATTGGTTTTCATTTCACTTTACAAAGTATTCAATACACACCTGTTGGAGGATGCACACATAGACAGTCAATACACAAAGTTTGTTGAAAAGGTTTGTAGTGAGTCTAAGGACATAAAAAATGATTTAAATATGGGTATGGTTTTATGATAATGCTTAAGTAACATTAATTTTTTTTTTAAACCTTTGTACTTTATAAAACCTCAAAATAGTCCCTCTCAAGATCTACAGACTCAATTTGCACATAGAATTGGATAATATTTTGATTATTTAACTCAACAAAGGTGTCAAAAGATATATCCACCACTTGTAAAAGTTATATGAGAATTAGGAAGACCTAGTAAAATCATTACAACCATTTTAAAGTGGATTTAATGGGTGGTAAATCCAAGTTTCTCCTCTTGGGCACTCACAGGCTTAGACAACCTTCAAATAGGGTTTGAGAAGAAAAATGCATGTGTAGGGAATCTACACTAGTGTAAAATATTGAAACTCATTAATATAAGAGGTATGAATGTGTTTTAAATTATTTTAAATGTTTTGGTTTGGTTCTATATAATAAAGTATATTTTTTTACAATTGTGTGTCATTAGAGCTGAAGAAGGCCTAATTAGGCCTAACAATGAGCTAAAAAGGTCTAAAAGAATGTCTTCCAATCAGAGTTAGGAATTGAAATTGCATGGGTAAGTGTACAATGATAGATGGTATTTAAATTAGTTATTGGTTTCTCAAAATAAATTTGTATGGGACTATAGTAGAATCAAAAGATAGGAAAAAGGCTATAAGGACTATGCATTTAAAAAGATAGAGTTGTATAGGAAAAGAAAGAAGTGTTGGGAGTTGTTGAATAGACTAAGATTTCTCATGAGACTCTTATAATAATTATTAAGTTAATAATAACCATAAAATAATCCAATGAATCCTATAACCCTATAATGAACAGTGACCCAGTGAATCTTAGGTAAAGGAGTGATTCTTGAAACAAATGAAATGTGAGTTAGTTTGAGTTATCCTCTGCATCATTTGGTATCAGAGATTAAGATATATTAAGAAGGTAGGAAATACACATGGTATGTAGAGTATGAATATTATAATTATTTCAAAGGATTTTACAAGTAGTGGATGTATTGGTAGTGGAAGTGATAAACCTACAGGCAAGGTTGCAAGACATGGAGTTGGCTTAGAGGAAAGAGATGAACAAAGGTGATTTTAGTGAGGGAGAGGATGAGATTAATTATGAAGAATAAATAGAGGAAGGATATGAAGTTATAGTTTAAGAGAGATTCATTAGATCAGTTCTTGGAGTGACTTCAAAGCCTAAGATGGAAGTGTTTATGTATGAAGGCAGTCTTAATGTGGAAGAATTAGTTGATTGGATCATAGCCATGGAAAAGTACTTCAATTATGAATAGGTGAAAGAGATAAATAAAGTTAAATTTAGTGAAAGAGATAAAGTGAAATTAGTTGATGGCATACAAGAAGAGATAAAAAGAGGGAAATATAAAATAAGGTCATGGGATAGAATGTTGGCCAAGATGAAAGGAAAATTCATACCTAAGGACTATTAGACCCACTTGTTTAAGAGGATAAAAAACATGAGGTAGAAAGATATGATAGTGAAAGAGTACATATAGGAATTATACAAGTTAACTATTTGAGTAGGACACATAGAATAGGCTATTGAGAAGGTTTCTCAGTACATGAGTGGCTTGAAGTTTTTCAATCAAGATGAGATAAGCATATTGATACCTAAAATATTTGAGGCCTATCAAGATGCTTTGAGGGTAGAAGATAATTTTACAAGGAGGAAAATTCAACTAAATAGAGATAAAGATGGTAGAAGATACAGAGGTAGAGTCCATCAAGAAGGAAGAGGGAAACCAAATAATAGAAGTCAATGGAAAAGTTAAAGAAAAGAAGTGGGCATCAGTTCTATATGGGTTAATTCAATCAAGAAAATATAATTTTTTTTGAGATTTTGCACACACAGGTTGTAGTCACGACATTACATTGGTAGTCATGACATTAACCAAGTTAGTTGTGATATTTCCCCTATGAGTCATGATATTACTTTAACTGCTAACTATTTGCTTGACTACGTAGTTCTCTTATGTCCCTCAATAATACCATGATTTGATAATAGTGATATTTTCAGGGTAGTTATGATATTTCCTAACCAAGTTGTGATTTTTTAAACTACTAATGGTTTGTACTGTATGTACTTATTTTTGATAATACCATGACTTTCCTAGTCATGACTTTATCTTTAAAGTCATGATATTGTTGATGATATTCATGATATTATTGGGTCTAAATGTAGGAATAGGGTTATTGATGTCTTTGGATGATTATCATCCTATTTAAACCCTTGTGTGCTTATTGTGTAAGATCCTATGTGGTTTGTCAAAATCTAAACTATCTATGTGTAGGAACTAAGAACAAGAAGGGGTTGGAAGCAAGATTTTCAGGAAAAATCTAAGCCATAATATCTTGACTCTCCTAGTAGCAATAGTATCCTAGTGATCACAAGATTTTGGCTATAAGTCATTGTATTATCCTTTGTCACAAATCTCCTAATGATTTACCTCTATCATTTGATTTGTTGTATCCTGATCTAATAGTTTGTGTTTTCAAAAGAGAATTTTGGCATCAATATAATCTATTATTTAATAATTTAAGGATTTTTATGTTATACTCATATCTATCACCAAACCCCAATTTTTTATCACATTTTTGTCTTGTTATTGTGTGGTTTGAGTGTTGTATTGGGTCAACAAGAAGGTTAAGGTAGGAGGAATCAACTGAAGACATAGATAAACACCAAATCTTACCCATTTTTTGTTTTTTTACAAACCTATGAGTTTCAACCTTTTTAGAGTTGTGGTATTGTCTTAGTAAATAGTGATATTATGTTGGCAGTCATGACTTTGTCATAGTTTTGTCAAATTTTATCCTTTTTGAGCTAATTATATTTGTAAAATTATCATCTATAATCTTACAGAGTAGATTTAGACTAAAATTTCTCCTTTTAACATTCTGTATTCTACTCAATTTTGGGTCAATATAGCATCTTAATATCTTTTGGGCCAAAATTCTAAATATATTATACACATTAGTTTGTATTTCATCATGATCATCTAGATATAATCATTTGTAGCATTCAGATCAAACTATTATCTATATGGTCATCTTTTTTGGATCCACTCTTTTAATATTTTGTCATTTCTTGAAATATTGTAACTCTAGATTTATTTATAGTAGTGAGTTTATCATCCGTAGTTATGGTTTTGTAGTTTATCACAAACCACAATTATTGATTCTATAGTAAAATAGAAATATTATCTATCATAATCATGTTATTATCTTGATAACCCTATTTTTTTAGGTAATTATCATGTTATCTCTTAGTTACACTATCATAACTTGTAAGTAGTAATTTTGACCCCCAGTCATGATATTGTAGTCTATAGTTGTGGGATTGCCCTATGTATTTACAGGTTTGTAATGATTCATGGTTTTTTAGAAAGTCATTGGAATTACTAATCCTTTTGTTTTAGGACCTTATTTTGATTGCCACATTTAACTACTAGCCAGTGTGCTTGCAGGCCATCTGTCAAATATCTATTTGGTACTTTTTAAAATCATTTTTGAATCATTTTTCATCTTGTTGTATATCATTTTGCTTATATATTCATGTCTTTGCTTCTTTTATATAATCATATATCAAAAATATAAGAGGTAAATTAATCTTTTTGGCTTGTTTATGTATTGCCTGGGGCTACAATTGGTGTATGCTCTCTCTATTGCATCCTTGCAGTGATTCCTAAGAGATCAAAAATTTCCTATAAACCCCTTCCATTTTTTATTTTCATAGGGGGTTGGTGATGTGGATTTAAACACCACATAATTCCCAAACTCTATGTTCCAATAGAGTTTAAATATTAGGATAGCTATCACTATAGCCTAAGTGGAACTCCCATAAAAGTTTCTATGGAGTGAGGGGTGATTAAGATTTAAGACCCAGGGCAATCAAACAATATCCTACATAGAATTAGGCCCTAATGTACCATCATGTATATTGAGGATGTACCTAGATAGCCTTGTGCAACCTACCATAAGATCCCTCAACCATAATAGGTGTACCATTGTAGGAGTTAATATCAGCTTTGAAGTAACCATCATGTGTGAGCAGGGTTGAAAGGGTTTGGTTGATTACATAACCAGTCACTATCCTAAAGCCTTACCTATGCTTTCATTGGATAGTGCGAGCATCAGGTTACACATCCATTAGTTTACCAATCCTAGGTTGTGGCTTGATTACTTGGGTGTGTGTTGTGATAAACCCATATTATTTTGTGAGTTGAGTTAGCCTTTACCTATCCATATCTATCTAGGTCTTTTGCATGTACCATCTTGTACATCTTTGTCACATCATTCTATCATATCATCATTTGTATATATCTTAGTCATCATCCCTATCATCCTATCATTATACATATTGTATGTATCCCATCTCATCTCCCATATTAACCACTAATCATTAACCACATTCCCATCACCCACATCTTGTCTTTTACATCTTTGTCCTCTTATATCCTTATCCCATCCCTCAACTTATTTATCTTCCTATCCTAACTATATCCCCACATTATATGTCATACCCCCAACTTACCTTCTACACCCTTGTCATATTGTCTTTGTCATTATCCCCCATCCACCATATTATCCCTATTCCATCATATTTTAATTATAACCATTCATCATTAGTTCTCAACCCATCTACTTACCTATCCTAATCATCATCATCCCCTTATACCTATTATTTATCCCCCATCTACCATTTTGTCCCTATCCCATCCTATTCTAGCCATACCCATTCATCATTATTTCTCACCCCATCTACTTAGTTTTCCTAATAATCATAATCCTTATCATCACCTTATACCTATTATTTATTTCCCATCTCCCATCTTGTTTTCATCTCATTCGAGGTCACATCCACATCAACATATACCTTATATCTTGTACATCCTTAACCTATTTACCTTTTTTACATATCAACCTATCATCTTGCATACCCTTGACATCATCCATTTATCCTATCCCCTCTTATCTTGTATTCATCTTGTCTTAGCTTAATCATCCTCCCCTCATCACTCAATCGTTATGTTGTGCATCCTAGTCATCATACCATTCTACATATTATATTTGTATATCATTTACCATTACCTTATATCATCCCCTATCTTAATATAGTCATATCCCACTCATAATTATCATATATCCTAGTCACACTTTGTCATCCACATCTTGTCCTAAGTCCATTACATCCATAAATCATAATCATCATCTTGTCTCATTATCCCATCACCTACATTTCAACCCATATTGTGTATCCTTATCAAATCATCCTTTGTACATATCCTTGTCATCTTACTATCTTGTACATACTTCTCTCATTATCCCATAATACAAACTAATCCTTTGCACATCTTTTTATCCAAATCATCTTTATAAAACCACTCATGCCCCTCCCATCACCAACATATCATCTTGCACATATTATCCTTTTGTATATATTTGTATTAATATCCATCTAATCTAATTATACCCACCAATCCCTAGTTATCACCCCATCACTCACATATCCTAATCATCATCTTGTATATCCTAGTCTTACCCTCTTTTATATATTTTGCTTCTATTATACATTCTACTAGTCATATATTATCCTAGTCTTACTTACCATTTGTCATCCCCTTACCTTCCCATAATCACATATTATCCCATCATCCATATCCTATCCTAGGTCTACTCTATCTCTTATCATTTATCTTGACCTTGTCTTTATAGACACCTAAAACTAGCCACCAATGACCTCCAACTAGGCTTTTGACTAATTCTTACCAAAATGCACAATTTGGCCTAAAAACACTAAAAAATATTAAATGAGTTGAAACTGATATATCCAAGTGCTGATTTTGGACATGGTATCACTAAATGGGATAATGGATTTTATGGGCCAGGTAACTTTGATCAGATCATTTCAAGTCAAAGTGTTAATTTTGCACCTGGGTGCTCTAGATTTCCCTTTTATATCAAATGTCTTATACGAGACATATGCCTTTTTTATTTTGTGTTGAAACCATCCTAAATGGGATAATAGATCCAATGCATCTGACATTGACTTCCAATTCCAATCCAATCAAATTTTGGACCAATAACAAGACATTTTGATCAATTTGAGTAATTTGTGCATAAAGTGCTTAATCATGATTAGAGCTAATTAATCCAAGTTAAGGCTTTAAGTTAATTTTCCATGAAACTTGTTTAATACTTGTTTTTAAAAATAAATATTTAATATCTACATCATCAGGTGATCTCATTTCTTGGGAAGGCATCCCTAGGCCATAAATGCCACAAATATCTGAATCAAGTCACCCCATGCCTCATCAAAGATCTTCCATACCTATTCAATGCCCCTCTATCCAAAATATTGATGAACCTATTTATACATTTTAATTACATAATTTTATTAATTCTTATCCACATATCTAAGTCTTGAGATGGATGGTTTAGGTTGATTCTAGCCATTTTCCAAAATCTATAAATAAGAGGCCTTGCCACATGAATTTAAAAGATCTCATATGCCAAAATTATAATGCCTAAATTCATTCAAGAATCATTGAATCTTATTGTTATAATTCTAAAATATTTAACTAAATCCACACAAAGTGCCAAAGAGAGATGGAGGTAGCCAAGCTTCCATTGATGCAAACTTCATGAGAATAAACCAAGCAAGCCATTATAACAAGCATTTTGGAGCATCTAAGGAAGGTGAAAGGAAGGTTTTTTTCATGTTTTATTTGTGTTTCCACTTTTTTTGTTAATTAATCTCACCCTAGTAACTAGGCCTAGAGATGTGATGATAGTGTGTTTATTTCAATTTTGATTTCATTTTCGAACTAACACTAAATTAACCATCCTCTCTTGAGTCAAATTCTTAGTTCATAGTCTTCATCACCCATCTAGTCTAACCACATTCTATCTTATCCTAATTGGATCTTTAAGTCACATATAAGTCTAGACCATCACCATCCCATTTAAATCATCCCTTATCATCATCCATCATCATTATCTTATCCTAATCACCTTCATTACATAATCACTTACTATTCTACCTTTAGCAAATTAGTCTAAGGTTTGAGATAGTCCTATTGCCCTATCCATACCATCCTATCATCCTAATCATCAAATATCATACCTAGTCAATATCTTGTTATCATCTTGTCACCTTATCAGTCTCAATATAATAAACCCATCAATATAATCTATTCTAATATCCATTACTAGCACCCATCATATCATCTTCTTACTAGTTTTGAATTTAGGCACCCATCACATCTCCAATCCTTTTGCTATCTTTACTACTAGGCATTGTTGATAGGTTGTTAGCGCCTATTGTATTATTGGTTTGAAATTTTATCATATTCTTTAATCCATTAGTCTATCTCATCCACATCATCACCTATCATCCTAGATTGGTCCTTTCAATCTATTTTACTCAAGAACTCATACCTAATCCTTAACATACCTCCATCATCTGACATCTATCAACCATCACCATATAACTAGACCTCATGTTCATAGACCAATATATAGTTTCCCATAAGGATGAGATCTTCTTGAAGTTCTTTATGATGTGTGTTCCACTCCCTAAAGGTGTTTATCCCCTTCAACTCATTGCACCTCCCATCCAAGTCCCTTCATGTGAGCCCCATACCAATCCTCCATCTGCTAGTCATTAACCATCAACTTCCCACTCCCATACTAGCAAAGGTAATCTAATCTTAGCCACCTTACCTACTTCTAGTCCATCCACCCAATCACATCAATAACTTGTTGATCCAAAGTCCAATGCTTCCTCATATAAATCACAAAGTGAATTAGGTTCTTATACTCCCCTTCTTATGTCCTTGGAATCCCTTTTTAAATAATTAGTCACCACCAACATGATGGTATATCCACTTATCCGACATCTTGATCCTACTAAACCTAAGCCATCTTGGTATAAAGACAATCAATATTATGAATATCACCAAACTTAAGAGAATACTATTAATCGATATCAACCTTTTCAAGATTTTGTCTAAAACCTCATTGATCATGGTGATATAGTAATTTATGATGAACTAGATGCATCCACATCCCTGGGTGAACAAAAAGAGGAATGTCAAGATTCCCTTCCCAATAATGACCAATCCCTTCCTTTTCTAAGCCAAGTTCAAGACATCTTATCCCTCTTTCATAATACCCCAATTGTTGAAAAATCCTCCATCACAACAAATTTTATTGTCGAAGAACCTAGTACCCCCATCTCTCATGAACCCTCTCACCCATCATGACAAACACCCCATGTTGAGAGGTCAATTATGTATAATGAATCTCCTATTACAAACATTACATCTTCTACATTAGAGGCAACATTAAAATTATTATATTCATCAGGATCATGTACAACACCAAAATCTAAATTAGATTCCTCATCAGAAACATCATCCCCCATTGATATTATAATTGATGCTAATAATGCTTGTCTTGTTGAAGATACCTCCAATCTATTAATAGACATACCTTTGGATCTCAATCAGGAGGATGAAGTCATAATAGAGTCATTACAATATTTATCTATAGAATATTATCAGAGTGAATCTGACCCTCCTTTAGATGTGTCTACTCCAAATATTCCTAGTGATCCTTTTGCTAATTTTGAGGAGATTTTATATGATGTCAAAATTAGGTCTCTTAAGAACCCCTATGAATATTATTTTTCCCCATCACCACTCATTGACCTCATCATTCCTTCACCATAACCTTCATCCATCATGGACCCTTTTTTCCCCATCTATGATCACTTAATCACCTCCCTCTATAACGATGAACAAGAGCATGCATCATTTGACTCTTCTTTGAGTAACACAATGTGTGTCAAAAATATAAAGGTCCAAGACTATATCTTAGAAGTCAGTCATAATAATCAAATTATCTTTGATCCCATAAGTCAAAATCAAGAAAAATTAAATCATTAACCTATTTTAAATGTATCCTCCTCTAGTGAATCTAAAAATCAGGCACTAGGGGAATATCAAAGTCAAAATAATCATCCTCCATCAAGTCAAAAATCAATCTCCCTTGGTGAAGTCCAAAATTAGTAAAAATGGGGAAGTCAAAGTCAAATATAGTTAGAAAATCAAAATGATATCAAAAGCATTATTAATACATCCAATCATCCATCAAATAATTTTATCAAAGATGAAATACAAAGTCAAATGTCTTAGATCTCTTACATTATTTTATCACTTGGCACCAATCAAATAAAGAATGTCTAGATCCTCTAATGATGTATGTGACTTCTAACCCTAATCCTCCATCCTCCATCACACCATCCTATCATCAATCCATAAACCAATCAAGTCCTATCATCCATTCTAGTCATATCCATACCCATCAAGATCTAATCCAATCCATACCTCCCATCACATCCCCAGGTAGCACCATCTCTCATAGGGGCAATGAAGACACCTGGTCTAGATATTTGGAGTTGTCTTCATCAAGCATCATCAAAGGTCACATGGACCCCCATACATCAAACAATAGTAACATGATCCTAACATCACACATCACTAGAAATGGTGTTGGCTAAATAATCCATCAAGTGTCTACACCTTTCATCTTACCCATCAACTAATAAATCGAGATGACCAATATATATTCAAAAACTCTAAAAAAAATCACTCATATAATAGTGAAAATAGTCTTCTAGCATCTTGGCCAAGTACTATGATGAAAACTAATTTCCAATGTCATGGTAAAATAATCTATTATCTGCATTGTACCTCAACACTTGGGGGCAAAATCCATCAATCCATCTATTGTCCATCATCATCCTATTATGTCCTTCCTTTATCCCTTTCTTTGCCTTTGTCAATAATGGAAGGTGTCTTGAGAACTAGTCACAAACCATCTTGGCATATCCTCTAATGGACACTCAAGCAACTAAACATTTTGTTCTTTCATGATGTGGTCATTGGCAATCCCTAGTCCATTCCTTCTTTGGTCCTTATATCTTTTTTTTCATCATCCCTATCCTTTTATCATACAATTAATCCTTTCATCCACTCTCATCCTAGTTGCTAGGTGATGTAGAGCTAAAAAACGTTTCTCCAACACTAACCTTTTACTTCATTCAATATTATCTTTCCTTCCTTCACTCATTCCCCATAGTCCTTTTGGGGAAAGCATGCAACAAAGGCTATAATGTTACTTATAATGATTCATGGTTCTTGGCACATTATATATACTTCTCACAATCTATTTAGAATTTTTAGTTCAACCACAGCCTTCTTTAATGCACTAAGATAACTCTATATAACTTTGTCCTGCCTTTTACCAATCCTTGTAGTCTTTTTTTCTTATTTTCCTCCTTGTACATAGATGTACGATAGTCTAATGAAAAAATGACACATGTTCCAAGTACCATTTTCCAAGATTAATCTGCATATGAAATCTTGTTCCTCAACTAATTTAATAAACCACTTTTCCAAATGTATTTAGGCCCCTGTTTAGGCCTATTAGGTATTTGAAACCCTATTTGACTCTCAAAGTCCTAAATAAGTAAGGACATGTAAAAATGTATTCTAAAAACCACAAAATATTTTATCTCATTGTTTTTCACATCAAATATCAAATAATTGGTCTCTTATTATGGTATATTCACCTTATATGATCATTTTCTTGTCAAAACCCTAGTATAGGTTAAACTAGTCTAAGACTACCCAAAACTAAAATTAATTTCTTATCTTGATTTTTAAATATTTTCACATTACTATGAGTATTTTTATAAGTTTTCATATACCAAATATACCTTCTCCAAGCATTGGTTGTCCTTTTGCCATTCTTTGTTCAAAAATTTATTGGCAATTTATTACCTCACTATGTGTATAGTTAGGGTTTGTAGGGTTTCTAAAATTAGTTCTTAAGTATTATCCTCCTCTTGATGACTTGAAGATTGATAGGACCCTAATTTTAGGTTATCACACTCCTAAACATATTTCACAAATAGTAGGTTTCATTTTGGATACTCTTTTCCTAATCTAATGTGCACATTTTTGGTTTATTACTGTGTGTAGTCATAGAATATATAAGTAGAGAGGGTTTGTTTATCAGTTTCATATCATTACCCAAATATTCATAGTGTCTTGGAAATACCTTAGGTTTTACCAATCCTTAGGAATATATTTTAGTCTTTGGATAGATCCTTGAATTCATTTGAAACCTTTCATATCAATCTTTCTAATTTATAAACATAGATTTCATGTCATTCCTTCTATATAGGAAATAAGGTATCTTTGTTTAGTTTTAAACTCACATTACTTGAACACAATATGAAAATTTATTTAAACAATAATAAATTTAAGCTTTCACTTTTTAAACATAAAGTTCTTCAAAAAAATTCTTATACAATTCCTTCACATTAACTAATGCCTTCTCATAGTTCTTAAACAAAGAAATATACAAAAATGTAGGGTAAGTAGATTCATTAATTAATTCTCTTGTTCTTAGTTCTAAAAGTAAATTCTTATCATGTAAAGACTATTCAATACTCACTAGACTCAACATTTCCATCACTATTGAATTTATATGAAGCTTTTAATCATTACAAAATGATTCACAGTCATACATTTATTTTGGTAGACCTTCTTTCTTTCTCACTCTTGTTTTCCATGTTTTTCCTCATGCATGCTACCTCAAACCACATACACTCCATCCTTTATATATTCAAACTAGACTCTTAAAACATGAATATAACTATTATTTGATTTAAGAAACTCTCTCAATAACCCCTAGACCTACTTAGGGTGGTGGACACTATGACTATCACCTCATTATCTCACTTAACATATGTATCCATAACTATCTTAAAAATACCTTTCATGAGACCTTAAAGGTTTATTACAACATTTTTACCATTACATATATTTTCCACTCACCTAGACCACCTAACCATCTTGTAAATTTAAAACTCCCTTTTGGTGGGAAAACTAACTTTGAATTCAAATTCAAATGACTCAGATTCATGACTCTTCAGACACTTCCTAGACCAACTTTGAGCCTTCTTAAAATTCCCCTACATCATACTCCCAAAGGAAGAAAATATCTTGACCCCAACATTATTCTTCATTTAAATTTTTATATAAATTGGAGTGCCTCTGCTTCCTCATCCATGTGATCCTTTACTCCTACTTCTAATGCTTCTTATAATATTGCTTGTACCTAGAGTCACTCTTCTTGTTTTGATTTCTTTCATGTTCCTCTTCAATCTTCATGGCATTGAAGATGAATTTCCATTCTCTATCTATTGCCTCCTCTAACATTGTTATTTTTTATTCTTCATTAGCATACCTGATACACATCATCCTTTCTTCCTTATTTGACCATTCCAAGGTCTCTTGATTGTTCATAATCTTATTATCAACATCCTCTATCCTACTATTATCCACTATAGCTACTCTTTCTTTGACTTTCCAATCAACTAACTCTTTACTTTTTATCTTCATTCCATGGACTATTAATTTAGTCTCATCTTCCTCTACCTATTCATCTCTTTCCTCAAGAACTTCATGTACTTCTTGATTCCTAATTGATCCAATGAAATCCTCAAAAAAATTTATTGTCTTTAAACAACACATCATCTTCATAATATTCATAAAAAATTACATACACTTCATTACTTATTGTTTGCTTCTCATCTCTCCATGCTTCTTCATCAAGTATTTCACCATCTTGAGGGTAGCAAAACATCTCATCTTCAATTGTACCTTCACACTTCCATGTATCATCTTCTTATTCCTAATCTTTCACTTTACTTTCCATATCTTGACCTCCATTCAACCATGACAAATCAATTTTAGTTTAAAAATTTTGAGGCCCAATTTCCTCTCTTTACTCTTCCATGGCAAGTTATGTTGTTATCTTCTTAAACTGCCTCTCTATATATTCAATTACTTGTCGATTCTCTCTCTCTTGCATTCTTTCTCTAAAGTTACACTTAACTCTTTTCTTGATCTTGATTCCACATTGAAAATTATATAAATTTCACATCTTCAATAACTCATTCTCCATCATTGCCAATGCATCTTTCATTTCCTTTATCTCTATCTCCATCATTCTCTCTTTGTGGCTTTTATACTTAACCCTATCTTTCACTTTCCTTTCTACATCTCCTTTCATCTTCATTGAGTACCTCACTTGGGTACATTCTTCTCTTTTTATTGGCTTAACTTACATGACTTACTTTTGGTTCACACTTATAACCCTTCTCACTTTCTATTTCAAACCTCACTAGGGCCTTTCCATATCTGGTCCTTCACACTAAGACTACCTTCTCTTTTTTTGAGCTCTATTTATGAGCTTTTCTTCTTTGAGATTATTAATATCTCTTCTTATTTCAAGGTTACCACCTTAATCCTCTATTATCTCATTTTTTATCTCACCTATCACATACCATTAATTGTGCATTCAAATAAAATAATCAACCATAAAATAAACCATACCTTCTCTTTATTTGCCTTCTCAATTCTATCTTGTAAAAGACTCCTTGAAATCTACCTCCTTTCTTGCTTACCTATAAATTCATGCAACATGCACTATAAAACATGTATTCATCAATTATATACTTGCATATACCTATTCCTAAAGCATCTATATGGATTTGATACCAAAAATGATGTAGATCTAAAACACCTTTCTCCAACACTCTACCCTTTTAATTTATTCAAGATTCTCTTTCCTTCCTTCACTCATTCCCCATAGTCCTTTTGGGGAAATCATGAAATAATGGATATAATGTTCCTTACAATGATTCATGGTTCTTGGCACATTATATATGTTTCTAATAATATATTTAGACCTTTTATTCAACCACAACCTTCTTCAATGCACTAAGACAACTCTATACAACTATGTCCTACCTTTTACCAATCATTATAGCCTTTTTTCTTATTTCCCTCCTAGTATAGATAAGTACAGGAATCTAATGGAAAATTGACACCTAGTCCAAGTAACCTTTTCCAAGATTCATTTTCATATAAAATATTTTTTCTCAACTAATTTCATAAATAACTTTTCCAAATGCATTTAGGCCCCTATTTAGGCCTATTAGGTCTTTGTAACCCTATTTGACTCTCAGAGTCCTCAATAAGTATAGACACATATAGATGTATTCTAAAAACCACAAAATATTCTACCTCATTCTTTGTCACATCAACTATCAAATAATTATTCTCTTCCTCTAGTGGATTCACCTTATATGATCATTTTCTTATTAAGACCCTAATACAGGGTTGAACTAGTCTGAGACTACCTGAGACTAAAATCAATTGTTTATCTATATTTTCAAATATTATCACATTATTGTGAGTATTTTTATAAGTATTCTTATACCTACTACACCTTATGTAATCACTAGTTTTCCTTTTGTCATTTTGTATTCAATATTTTCTTAGCAATCTATTACCTTACTATGTGTATAGTCAGGGTCTGTAGGGTTTCTAAACTAAGTTCTTAAGTCTTGTCCTCCTTTTGATGACTTCTTGACTAATAAGACCCTAGTTTTAGGTGATAAAACTCCTAAAAATATTTCAAAAATAGTAGGTTTCCTTTTGGAGACTCTTGTCCTAATCCAATGTGCACTTTTTGGTTTATTACTATGTGTAGTCACAGTCTACAGAACTTGAGAGGGTTTGTTTAGAAATTTCACGTCATTAACTAGATATTAATAGTGTATTGGACATAAATAAGGTATTATCCAATACTTGTGCATATTTTAGTATTTTTATAGATATTTTAATTCATTTTCAACCTTCCATATCAATCTTTTTGATTAATAAACATAGAGTTAATGCCATTCCTTCCATACAGGAAATAAGGTATCTCTGTTTAGTTTGCAACTCACAATACTTGAAATCGATATTAAAATTGCTTGAAATAAAAAGAAATTTAAGATTTAACTTTCTAAACACAAATTTCTTCACAAAAATTTGTATAAAAATCATTCACATTAACTAATGCCTTCTCATAGTTCATATATAAAGAAATATACAGAAATGCAGGGTAAGTTAATTCATTAATGAATACTCTTGTTCTCAGTTCTAAAATCAACTTCTTATCATGTAAATAATATCTAATACTCATTGGACTCGACATTTCCATCACTATTTACTTCATATGAATATTTTTTCATTACAAAATGGTTCATAGTCATACATTTGTTTTGGCAGACCTTCTTTCTTTCTCACTCTTGTCTGCCCTGTTTATCCTCATGTATAATACCTTGAACCACATACACTACATCATTTATATATTCAAACGAGACTCTTAAAATATGACTATATTTTTTCTTGACTCAAGAAACTCTCTCAACAACCCCTAGACTTATGTAGGGTGGTAGACACCATGACTGCCACCTCATAACCTCACTTAACATATGTATCTATAACTATCTTAAAAAGACCTTTTATGAGACCTTAAAGGTCTATAAAAACATTTTTACCATTACATATATTTTCCACTCACCTAGACCACATAACCATCTTAAAAATTTTAGAACTTGTTTTGGTGGGAAAACTAACTTTGAATTCAAATTCAAATTTGACTCACATTCATGACTCTTCAGATACTTCCTAGACCAACTTTGAGTAATGCCCCTGCATCACTAGGCTTGGTATTCCCTTTTCTAGTAACCTTATTTGTATAGTGTACATACATATCCCAAAAATCCCTAAATATTCAAATATGTCAAAAAACCTTAAAAAAATCATAAAATTAAAAAAATCCAAAATAGTCCATCATGTCTTATCTTATGCCTAATTCCCTAGTCACATTCATCTCCATTTTATGTCATATTATCCCATATTTTAGGTACCACATTTTGTCTTGGAACCAAATTAGAGGGTCAACCATCCCTTCGTATCTTTAATCTCATCCTTGGCCTAGGTATTATTGAAATGCATCACCTTGTCAAAGAATTTAGTCTGACACCCATCACTTCCTATTAGGGATTTTTCATACCTAAAACCTATCCAATTACCCTTTTCTAGTATGGAAGGTACTTTATCCCATCACTATCTTATCATTGCCTCTTAATACCTAGCACCCATCTAATTACTCTTTGTTAGTGTGAAATGTATTTGATCCTTTCATCTCCTAGTCTTCTTGCTAGATTGGACTGCTGTAAGGCCTTATCTGTTAGTAGTCCTTAGTAATCACTTTGTCTAATCACATTCTTTGACTAATTTTTTATTCTATTTCAATATTAAATCAATATTCAAAGACCTTATCACACCCCATCATGTCATCCATCCTTCTATCTTAAACTAGGGGAAATACCTCATCTTAATTGTAATCCTCATCATACATCTTATCCAAATCTAAGGCCATCTTATGTATCTAATCACATCATGATCATCATAGTCCACCATCACCTAATCACTCATCTCATCATTAGATAAAACATTGGGATACTGTATGCAGATACTTAATGTGTGTTATTTGTTTGTTCTATTTATCTTATTTACATGTCTTTTATATATATATATATATATATATATATATATATAATTTGAATTTTTTTTATTTATATCATGTCTCTTTTTATCTAATGGGAAATGAACAAGGATGTTATGAGGATACCAAAAGTTCCCTTGAGGATGTAGAGTTCACTATTTTCCTATGCATTTTGGCACAATGTGCTCTTAGTAATGTTTATATCAAGGGCATCTTATCAAGTACTATATTTTTGGATTATTTAAACTATGATAAGCCTTATGAAATTTGTGATGGATTGATCTTATAATTTATCTCATCATATTTCTCCCCATCACAACTCCTCTAACTAACATCCAATATTTTATCCTCATCTCATCATCTGAGCCATATCTTTAAATCACTAACAAGTATAATCATCCACATCATCATCACTTTTTAATCATTCATCCTTATCTTTATCATCATCTTCTCATCAGAACTACATCAACCTAAAATCTTTATAGACTATGTAGGCAAAACTTGGCCACTTTTTAGTGCCTAAAGATAGCTTAGCCTCTATCTCCTCTCTCAATCCCTTGTATGTGTCTTTGATAAGGGCATCATCACTACTCATTGGTCACTTGATCATATCAATTATTATCTATCATCATCAGCTTTAGCTTTTAGCTAAACCCATCATTAATCCTATCAAATCATCATCTTATCTTGGCCCAAAACTCTCCCTTGCATGTATCCTTTTTTAGGATATGTTTAAATCTTTTGTATTTGTAATCCTATCATCATTTTTTTATGGTTTATTCCCCCTTGGGATGTGTCAAAAACTGTAATACCCATCATATTTATTCCCTATACATGTGTCCTTATCATATGCATCATAAGTTTTTAGCTCACTACTCAAGTTGACTTCATCTTCTTCATCCTCTATATCAAATTTGGCATCCCATCCCCTCATTTATCCATCATAGTCCACCCTTCCCTTCTTCTTTTGAGTGGACACCCATCTCATTATTCTATTTATGTCCCCTCGAAGGGGAATCATATCCCCTAAAATCATCAACTAAAATTCATCCATGGCATGGTTTTTATTTAAAATACCATTACTCCTTCCACTTTATCCACTCACAATGCCATTTCAAAGAGGGGGAAAATATATGCACCTAAAATCACTCACTTCATTATTATCAACTAATATTCCTATTAGTTGACACTAATTCTAATTAACCTATTTTATCCCACTAATTTATCCTAATCTCAATGTTTTAGATAAATTTTTCTTATGTTCTTTATAAGGAATATAAAATAAACTTGAGAAGGGCATGGTTGAAAAACCTAATATATTGTGCATGCAGTGATCCAGATGATTGCAGATACTCATCTTTGGCTTGGGAAGAATGACCTGCATATAATAAAGCACTCAAATAAATGGTTTGATTAGTTAGATAGTAAGTTAAATTGCCTAGCAATTTAGATCCAAGAAGTATAGGCTTCTTTGGAGGCTATTGATCCACACTTTTAGACAATCAAGTTTTAAAAGAAAAATATAAATTACTTGCATATATCATAAAATATACTAAAATGAAATACAAGAAGTGTTTGATAAGATAATTTAACTAATTATAACAATAAATGGGTAAATATTAATGCTAAATAGGTTAGGTATGTTTCAAAAAATAGGTTAAGGGTTCTATGATTAGGTAAGGAATCTGAAAGTAAGATTTGGTTAAGGTCTGATGGGTGAAAATAGCTTGTTATTATTTTATCACACAGTGACCATCCATAGTTGGGGTGACCATCAATGATTAGGGTAGCTATTGATGGTTAGGATAACCATCGATGTTTAGGATAGACCATCGATGGTCAGGGTGACCATTGGTGGTTACTGTGGGTTGAGTCTAGTCAAGAAAAGATTGTTTTGATAGGGTCATAAAATGGAATTTTGAGAAATGGGTTTGGGTTGGGTTGATTGTGAAATAGAAAAAAAGTACCTAAATGATTGAAAATAGATACTTAACTTATTAATTATTGATCTAATGAATGGTTGAGGGATTGGTGGAGTCTAGAGAAATTTATATAGAGTTACGGTACTTGACTATTGGCCAATGAGTAGTAGTGCTTCAGATCTATGTCATACTTGTTGCCTCACTGGGAGAATACTTATAAAAGAGAATGTTGATACAAGAGGCTCTAGCTTTGGATGTGAATGATGATCACTTGATTCTTTATTTGGAGTCACCCTCTCTTCCTCTCTTTTCATAATAAAGAAGGAGAGGTGTAATAATATGTCAAAAAGAGGTTTAACAAGTAGTTTAAATTTATATTTCACATGAATTAGTTCATAGACAAATTAGATGATATAAATATAAAAATGCAAGCTAGAGTTTACTAGATTTTGACTATTCAGGTAGTAGAAACTTGATCATCGATGGTCAGGCCTAACCATTAACTGTTAGGATGATCATCAATGGTTGAAGGTCAAATCCAAGTTGGGTCTAAAGGTAAGTTATTTAGTGGGTCATGTTGACTTGGGTTTTCAATCATAAGGGGTGTAGATGGGCCATAGGGGGTCCTAAGGTAGTCTAGGGTTATTTTAGCATCTAAAATCATTATGTGTAGTTTTTTAGAGTCTTTATTTTAGTCTTGTTTGTTGTGTAGTTTGTATCAACAAGCATCAAAATAAAAATGTAGTGTGGGTCAAAGGTATGGTTGTCTTTAGCGTGGGAGGAAGTGTTCCCCCTTAAATCGAGAATTGATCAGGTGAAATAGAATTAGGTGTGGGTTTGATAAGTGATTAAGTTGATGTTGAGTTGGTGGTTGATGGGTTAGGCACTAAAGCACAAACATATGCACAAAGTATGACTAAGTATGATAGTTAAGATCATGCATTGACTAAATATGATTAAGGTCAATACTAAAAGGACAAGTGACAAGTGGACCATGTGACCATATGTGATGGTTGGGCTACATTCCTAAATGCAAGTCTCCTAGACAAAGTTAGTGTATTCATGGGTATCCAAGGTAGGAAGTACTCCTATGAAGCCATAAATTGGTCAGGTGTGTACAAGGTAGCACAAGTTAAAAATGTGTAACTTAGAAATTTAATTGGTTCAATCAATAGGACTAAGGTAAGGTCATCACAAAACATGAAAAAGGTAAGGTCATCATAGGGTATATGTTAAAGTTTAAGGATATGTTAGATGTTTAGATGTTAGAAGTAGGAGTGAGGTTTGGTTAAATGTTGTAGGATAGAGGGTGTGAGTATTGGTTTTTAGGGTTCATAAGATTGTTGTGTATTTAGGTAAAGTTATAAGGGATAGATAGATGAGGTAGTGTAGGTTGAAGAAAATGATACAGTTTGTATAGGTGTTTTTTGGTAAAAAGGTATAGTTCATAGGCAAATTGTGTCAGTGAAATAATGTTTTTTTGTTATCAAACCTTCCAAGCCTAGAAGAGGATCTAGATGCAATATTGGGTACCCCATATCTTTTACAAGATTTACTAAGGTATGACTACTAATGATTGGGCCCATAAGGAGGAGGTAGGTCTCAATGTTATGATGCATTACCATCATGTGCTATGAGACATGGTGATGATGGTGACACTCATCAAGAGATGGGATCCCATCATTAACACCTTCCTACTACCTATAGGTGAGATCACCATCTTACCTAAGGATATCCATAGGATTGCATGGCTACCCATATGGGGTGATCTAATTTACCATATTAAGAGGGAGGAGAAGGATGATTTTATGGAGCTTTTATATGAAAATAACCTCAAATTTTTGAGGTGGAATGCAAGAGGCTTCAGTTATACTCCACTATACTATAAAACTAGAAATGATAAGCAACTACTAATGATGATGATGATGATATCAGTCTCATACTATGTTGTATTAGATTTGAGTAGTGAGAGGTTCCCTTATTTGTTTTTGGGCATGTTGGTTGAGATGTTTTTGGATTGCATAGTATTTTGGTGGGTGCATATGTTGTTAGTGTAGATTTATAGGAAGCTATGGGGATTCTAAGCTCATAAGAGGTAGGATATCAGTCTCAAATTTGTCCTCCACTACTGGGCCTATGAACACATCTAGGAACTAAGGTCGATAGCTCTCATGTGAGAGGGGTATGCTCAGATGGGTTTTCAAGTTGGATTTATGTGGTGAAGATCTAATTTTTCCCTCTTAGGACTAGGTAGAGGGGTTCATTATATTGATTAGTTTAAGTGTTTACTAGATGGTTTAGTCATTAGAGATGTGATTTGGATACCATATGTCAGGTCTATAGAGTGGGTAGACTATAGGAGATAGACACTATCATTACAAAGCTATCGATGGATCTATGACAAGAGGGATGGTGAGATATAACTCATCCCTTTTGATAGGGTGTAACAATAGTTTAGCCTTGCATAAGATATTATGGGTCCATTTTCAATATATAGGTAGGAGGATGCATAGTTGCTACTACCTAAGCCATAGCTAGTTCACATTGTTATTAATCACAAGGAGTTGCCTACAAGGATAGATAGGGATTATTCTAGTATTACATAGGCCTAACCTACATGGTACCAGACACTCTACATGGTGGTTGATTTTGTGGGTGATGATGGTGGTTGATAAGATATAGATGTTACCCAATTAGTGGAGGTGGTCAAAATTTATAGGTATAGGGGGTTACCCAAAATATGTAGTTAATGATTAGTTAGAGGGACCAGGCACAAGTGGCACTAGCCATACCATAGGCTTCCATGATAGCATTATAAGCATTGTTGGTAGTAGTACATAGTTAATTGGCTACTATTATAGGTAAGAGAGATCAGGCCAAAGCTATGCTAGCTCTAGTGACACAAGAGAGAGATTCTCTCTGATAGAAATGGGGTAGAGTACTAATAGCAAGGGGATTAGTAGGGACTACCTTGATGTAGAGATATATAGAGACTATGGAGGAGCTATGGTATTATGAGGCCATAGTCTTTAGGTATTATCTAAATGAGCCTTGATGGGGTGAGTATAGGGTTGGGATTTTAGGAGGTGTAGGTACAAAGACACTAGGTTAGTGTGTTGCATCTATAAGTAGCCAACTAGGTACAGGAGGATAGGCTCTAGGGGGCAGTGGTGCCTTAGGTTCTTAGTTGGTTTAGGAGACATTATACTTATTATGTATATGATTTTTTATACTAGCCTATGAGCCAATGTAGTGAGATCTATATTTTGAGAGAGATATGTAAATTTTTATACATGATTATGTTTATGTGATTATAGACTCATGATTTATAGATATGGTCTTTGCCTATGGATTGTGGTTGATGTTTATGATGTTCATGTTGAGCAGTGTAGATTATGGTTATGCCCATGATGATATGAATGTCGACTCACCTAGTTAGTCATGTGATGATATGTCTCTTTATTCATGTTTATGGTAATGTTTGGTTATGGGTTTGATGCTATCTCATGTGATTATGATGATAATGTGATGTTTTTTGATGACTAGGATGATGTTTATGACACTTATGATTATAGTTATTGATGATGTTGTGTATGGATGTGATGATTTAATTTCATGTTTGAGATGATCATGTTTATGACATTGATATGATGATGATGATGTTTATGATAAAATTTGATGAGTATATGATTCCTCATTTAGCTTCATACATGTGGTGAAAGTGGTTTACTACTCATTGTTCATGATGTTAGTATGATGCTAATGGTTGTGATTATGTTCATGGATATGGTTTATGCTAATGTTGTTTATTTTTGTTCATGATATGATGATGATGTTATGTGATGTGGTTATGATTATGGTCATTTTTTTAAAGTGAAGCACATAAATTAAGTTAAATAATAAAACCAGATGTGAGAAAGAGAAGATAATCAAGAGATAAATGTCTAAGTGAATATATCAACCAGTATGAGAGGATTAAGAAGAGGGCATGATGCTTCTTCTTTGGCAAGGACTAAAACAAATGAAGTTAGATTTTCTTAAGGAATATAATCCCTTTGAATGCTTTGAATTAACATTCATTGGTTGGTTAAAAAGGTGTCTTGATCACATAATGTCAAGTAAGCTCATAAATCTCTTGCTTATAGTGTACAAAGTGGAGATAGATGAAGATGGAACCTTCTTGTGAGACTAACATGCCTATTATGGAGGTTACCAAAGACCCAGTATAAAAAATTCCATGTCATATATAGTGTAGATTGATCAATGTGGGAAGTCTACTCATGATAGCTGATTATGGCTTTCAAAATTATTTTGCTTTTTTTTATGTTTGATAATGGGTCCTTTGTTATTTTCTTCTTTGTTAGGGAGGGTTTGAGAAGCTGATCGATGTAAGAAGTTTCCAATAAATTGTTATGATTTGATAAATGCTTTACTTAGCCATCCTTCAAGGGAGTGGTTTAAGTTTGTGTTTTTTTTTAATGGTTTTGGTAGCTATCCTTCAAGGGAGTAGTCTACCTTACTTTGAGTAATTTTTGATATGTTTTTGGTAGTTCTCCTTCTATGGAGTAGTCTATGAATGCTAGGAATGACCCATGATTATTTTTGGTTATGAATTTTCTTTTAATTTTGCTTGACATAGACTTGCTTATATATACTTAAAGGTTCTCCTTTGATGAAGGCAACACTAAAAGCTAGAGAAGATTAAGTAAGTTTGAAAGAGGTTTAGGTGACAATGACAATGGTAATCCATCTTAGGAAAGGGGTATAAAGTAGCATGAGAATCATGCCATGAGTAGAACTGTGGTGCCCATTGTTCAATATTAGGCTATGATTGTGATGGATAATTTCATGATTCAATTTTAATCAGTTGCCCCTAAAATAGGGAGATGAATGTGGTTTGAAAGCAAGGGATGAGCTTTAGTAAGACAAAGGGTGAGTTTGATCCTTTTTTATAAAATAAAGGATGCAGATGTGAAGCATTGAGGGCTTAGGCTCTAGGTTTCCCTCAAGATAGGATAATTGGTAATCTCTTGATCTATACTTGTGAATTATTATATAAGGTCTAATCCAATTGAAGGAAAACTTGCCTCACTTTATTTTCTCCATATTGGTGACTGTTGGTTTTCCTTTAGGATGAGGTCTCTGATATTGAATTCTTTCACTTTAAGATGTTTATTATAATCATGTTTGATTCATTATTGATAGACATGAAGATGGGTAAGATTGGATAAATGATGCTCATTAGGTATCTCAAGTTGGGCTAAATGTTCTTAATGGTAATCATCTTTATAAATGATTTCTTGAATGGATATGTCAAGAGAAGGAATTTGAAATTCAAGAGACAAGATAGCCTCCACTCAAACACAAGAGAGAAAGGGGTAACACCCATAGGGGTTTGATTTCTAGTACAATATGACCATAAGGTAAAAGGGATGTGTAAATACCAATCCCAACTTGATGTGTTAATCATTTTAGTTAGCATGATATTGAGAGTTTTGTTAGAAGCTTATGTCTATCCATTTTTTTGAGGATGATAGGGTGAAGATAAACTTAACTTGATACTAAATGCATCATAAAGACTTTGGTTTTTTTTGAAATATTTGCCATTATCAGTGATGATTTTTTGAGTAACATCAAAATGATAGATGATGTGATGGTCAATAAAGTCGACAATCTTTTCAGCTTTGGTCAAGACAAGAGGAATAGCCTCTAGCCATTTTGTAAAATATTTGGTCATAGTGATGATATAATGATATCATTGTGAATAATGGGGGTTAATTTCACCAATAAGGTCCATACCTCATTATGAGAAGGGCCAAAAATTGGTAGATACATAAAGACTATGGCTAGGTGCATGATGCAAATCAACATGTTTTGTCACTTGACACACTTTTTCACATAATCACAATAGTATTGGTTAAGGGTAGGCCAGTAATAACATAGGTGAAGGATGTGTTTAGTGATGGCTAAGCCACTAAAGTGTCCCCCATAGATCCCATGATGCATTTCCCAGATAGCATAAGAGGCTTCATGACTATGTAGGTAACAAAAAATGAGACCATCAAAGCCACATTTATAAATAATCCCCCCCAAAATGGTATAACATGAGGTAATTTAGATAAATGCTCTTTGAGAATTCTTGGAAAGACCAAAAGGAATGATAACAAGGTTAATATATTGAAAGTTATGTCAATATCAAGGGTTAGGTTAGGCCTCTTCCACATTTAAGATGGTTGGAGAGTCTGATTTGACATAAGACGGATAGGTAAGTCTATGTATAATGATAAATAGCTTATGTTTAGAGGGTGAAGATGGGATTTGAGAAGTGAGGGAAGCCATCATATTGACAAAATTGTTCATAGATCATGGAGTGGTTTGGATATGATAATCTTTGAATGATGCTAAGAGTACATCAACTAATTATTTGTATTGTTGAAAAAAATCATTTTTATAATGGTAAGAGCCATTGATTTGATTGACCACAAGTTGAGAGTCATCAAAAATGTTGATCATTTTAACTTCTAAGGATAACAAAGTTTGAAATCCTATGACTAGGGTTTTGTACTCAAGCATATTGTTGGTACATTTAAAATCTAGCTTGAAGGATAAAGGAAGAGGCTCATCATAAAAGGGGATAAGGATAATGCCAATTCCCCCACCATGTTGACACTTGATCCATCAAAGAACATGGTCACTTGATAGGTGAAGTTTACCTGAGAGAGGGTCATGATGGACTCATCAAGAAAATCAAGAGGAGGAGGTTGATTTTCTGTTAAGGGTGCATCATCCAATTGGTTGACAATGACTTACCCTTTAATTTAATTCTATTAAAGAAACTCAAGGTCAAACTCAACTAATATCATGAGCCACTTGGCTATACAATAATTTTGGTATGGATTGGAGTGCATATACTTGAGTGGTTTGATATTGTTTATGAGATAAGTCTTGTGGTTGAGAAGTTAGTGGAAAAGTTTGGTGGCCACAAAGACCAAAGCTAGGTAAAGCTTCTCGGTATGTGTGTACCAAGTTTTGTATTATATAAGAATGCAATTGATGTAGTAAATGGATTACTCTTTATGTTGTTCATCTTGATGTAGCAAGTATTGCCCATAGGGAGTGGTTAGTGGTGGAGATATAGAGGTAGAAAGGTTGATTGTCCTTGGGGGGAGTGAGGATAGTGTTGGAAATATTTTCATTGATGTCAAAGGTCTAGAATTATTGGTAATAAAGGCCCCATTGCATTTAATAGTGTTTTTAATATTCAAATCTAAGCTAATGTGTTTAAATATTTATTTTATATTAATGAATATATTTTTGGTTGCATAAAAGTCAAAAGAGGGCCCATGGAGAAGTCAAAGAGTCACGGGGTAAAAGATGAAAGAGGAATGGGATGAAATTTCTTATGAAGAGTCACCTTGAGGAATTCCAAAAGTCACCATATGAAGACAAAATAGGTATGACATATTTTTCCATGAAGGGACACTTTGAGGAATATAAAAAGTCACCAAGATAAAGATAAAAGAGGAAGGGATGTGTTTGCTTATGAAGGGTCACCATATGACTTTTCAAATGAAAGGATACAAAGGGTCATGCAAGTTTGACACCATTTTACATGAGGATTGAAGGGTCACAAAGGGTGAAGGCCAAAGTTCATTTGGAAAGATATAAATAAAGGCTTGATAAGACATTTGTAATATGCAAGTGTGTGTATGGTTTTTATTTGTTTTCAAAGAGAGAAAAGTAGGAGATATTGTAGAGTTCTATCATTTTTTGAATAAGCAACATTGAGAGATAGTTATGTTTTATACATAAGAGTGGTTAGAGCTCCTGTGGGTTAGTGCTCATGAATTTTTGTAAGGGGTTGGTGCTCTTGTAGGTTGGTACTCACAAATAATTATTGTGTTTGTGCTCAACAAAGGGGTTGGTGCTCCTACAAGTTGGTGCTTTTTAACTTTGTAGTCTGAGTTGGTTCTCATTCATATACTTGAGATTATTCTCCATGGTTTTTACCACATTGGGTTTTCAAGTTAAATCTAGTGTCTCTCTATCTTGTGTGGTGTTTATTATTTTAGTTTTATTGCATATCTTAAATGTATGGTTAAGTGGAATTGAATTAATTAAAAGTTTATAAGATTTATGATATACTGATTCACCTCCCCCTTAGTATATCTTGTGCTTAACAATTGGTATTAGAGTAGGTCCCTTTTGAAAAAGTTTTACAGCTTAAAGGAAGATCAAGAAAGCATGATGGATAGATCACATGAAGGATTTTATACAAATAAGGCACCTTTGTTTTATGGAATGAATTATGTTTTTTGGAGAATAAATATGAAGACTTATTTGATGGCCCTTGGATTTGACATATGGCAAGCAGTGGTGGAAGAATATGAAGAGCCACAAACACTTGTAACTACTTTGATAAAAATTAAGGCAAGTGAAAATAATGTTAAATCTTTAAATTCTATTTTATGTGGTTTATGTGAATAAAAATTTATTAAAGTTATGCAATGTAAGTCTACTCATGAAACTTGGGTAAAATTTGAGAATATTTACAAAGGTGATGGAAAGGTTCAACAAGCTAAGCTTTAGATTTTCAAATGATAGTTTGAGAGTTTGAAGATGGAAGAAGAAGAAAATATAGCAAGTTATCTCTTGTGGGTTGATAAAATAGTCAATTAGATTCAAGGTCTTAGAGAAAATTTAGAAGAGTCAATTGTGGTTCAAAAAGTTTTGAGATATCTACCATTGAGATATGATGTAAAAGTTTTAGCAATTGAAGAGATGAAGAATTTATCAAAGCTAAAGATGGATGAACTTCATGGTATTCTTATGACATATTTGGTGCAGACTGAATAAGATAAACCCTCAAAGAGATAAGTGGCTTTCAAGATAGAAAAGAAAGAGAAAGCTAAGATTCAAGAAACAAGTGATAGTTCCAGTGATGATGAAGATGACAATAGAGCTCTTTTCATTCACAAGATGGAAAAGGGCACAGGTAAATATCAAGGAAAATTACCTTTCAAATGTTTTAATTGTGGAAAGATTGGATATTTTGTTTCTAAATTCCTAAATAAGGGTAATGATGATAATGAAGAAGGAAAGTCTACATATAATAAAAATTTCAAAGAAAAATTCAAGAAGGGATTCGAGAAGAAGAGTTTGTATTCTAAAGATCTTAGCTCAGCTAAAGATAATGGAATCAGTGACTCAGAAGAAGAAGAGATTCTATTCATGGACAAACATAAAGATACCTTTGTAAGTAGAAGTATAGATGATCAAGAAGAAGAACAAGATGAAGCTGAAGTGAATCTAGAAGGAGAACTCATTTGTGCCTTAGAAGAGTTAAAATCTCTTGAAAAGAAGAATCAAATATTGAAGCTCTAGATCAAGAAAAATGAAAAGGTGTCAAAGGAAATATTTGAAGATATACAAGCACACTTTGAAGAATCCAAGAAGAATGAAGAATATCTAACATCATAGTTGAAAATAGTTAGTAAATAATGTGAAAGGTATGTTATTGAAATTACTTCTTTAAAAGTAGATCTTGATAAAACAAATAAAGCAATCAATGATAGAGCAGCCAATGATTCAAAATTTAATAATAACATTAATATGTTGAATAAGATATTAAAAAATCAAAGATAAATGTTAGATAAGATAGGTATTGGATTTGAAAAGGAGAAAGAGGAGGTCACTACTTTCACAGACAAGGAAAAAGGAAAGAGCTATGTTGAAACTCTTACAAAAGAAGAAATAAAAAGTGAAGAAGTTAAGAATATAGAGGACATCTCAAACAAAGAAGGCTGGAGGGTGTAAAGCTAAAAAATGAAACCAAGTCAAAGATACACAAATAGGTCCTATTTTTATGGTTATTATTTTTATTGTAATGAATATGGTCATAAAAAATTATAATGTCAAAAAAGAGCTAACAGTTTCAGAAATAAGAAGGAAAGTCATACAGAATCAAGTAGAAGCCACAACTCCTTTGCTCCTCTATCAAGCTTTCATGAAGAGGCCATAATATGTTACAAGTGTAACAACTTTAGATATATAGCTCAATATTATAGAAGTGTGTTCAAGTTGATCAAGAAAGACCAGAGTTTCAAGGCTCCATTCATTTAGAAGAAAGTTAAGATAGGTTCTTGGCAAAAGAAATAACTTGAAAAATCTATGTTAGTGTAGATAACTTTGCATGCAAAAAATAAATAAAATCCATGGTTCATTGATAGTGGATGTTCAAGTCACATGACAGGAGATAAGATCAAGTTCATAACCTTGAAGAACATCAATGGTGGCACAGTGAAATTCAGAGACAATACTACTGCTAGAATTACTAGAAAAGTTACACTAAGTTTGGATAATGGTAGAACTAAAACTAAAAATGTTTTATATATAAAATGTCTTAAGCATAATATTTTGAGTGTAAGTCAAATGTGTGATCAAGGGAACACACTTAAGTTTTATGTAGAATGTTGTGAAATTAGAAGAAAATATTTAGATGTATTGGTTATAGATGCTTAGAGAATAGGGAATAACTTGTATATGCTATCAGACATCAAAGGTCAAAGATATTGTTTGAGTCAGATTGAATAAATTTGGCTATGGCACAGGAGAATAGGGCACATAAATTTTGACAATATTGTCAACATCAAAAAAAAAAAAAGTAGTCAAAAATATTCCAAAGATTACAAAGCCATCTAACACACTTTATGAACCTTGTCAGCAAGCAAAGCAGGCTAGAAGGTGGTTCAAAACAAAAGAGTACTCGACCACTCAAATGCTAGATCTTGTTCACACTAACATATGTGGACCAATGAGGACTCAAAGTAATCAAGGTGAGAAATATTTCATGTTTCTTTTTGATGATTTTTCACATATGACTTGGGTAATGTTTTTAAATAAAAAATTAGAAGCTTTTAGACATTTCAAAGCATTAGCTGAGAATGAAACCAATTTGAAGATTAAGTGTCTAAGATCAGATCAAGGAAGATAATTCATGTCATATCAATTTATTTATTTTTTTAAAGATCATGGAATAAAGAGACATTATTCAGTAGCCAAGACTCTATAACAAAATGGAGAAGTTGAACAGGAAAATAGAACAGTTCAGGAGATGGTAAGGACAATGCTAAATGAATCCAAGATAGTAGATAAATATTGGAGAGAGTTAGTTGCTATAGTAGTGCATATTAATAATAAATCATTATTGAGAGTAAATAGTGGTAAGACTCTTTATGAGATATGGAAATACAAACTAGCAATAGTTGATTATTTCAGAGTTTTCAATAGCAGATGCTTCATATAGAGAACCGATGAAAAAATTGGTAAGTTTGAATCTAGAGTAGATGAAGGTATATTTATTGGTTATTCTTGAAAATGTAAAGCTTATAAATTTTATAACCAAATAACTAAAAAAAAATTTGAAAGTGCAAGTGTCAGGATAGAAAATAGAACACAAAGAATCAGTGATCTAGTAGACATTCCTAAAATCATTGAAGAAGAAGGTTGTGAAGAGTCAGATGAAGATGAGGAGAAGGAGAAAAAGGGAACCAAAACTCCATACAAATATGTTCATATAAATCATAATTAAAGTGACATCATCAAGGACATAAATGAAGGAATTCACACCAAAAGAATGATGGTAAGTGAATCTGAGCAAGTTAATTTCTCTTTGTTATTTAAAATTCAGCCTAGAACTTTTTCAAAAGCTAGACATGATAAGCATTAGGTTAAGGCTATGGATGAAAAATTAAATCAAATAGAAAATAATGATTCTTGAGAATTAGTTCCTAGACCAATATATCATAATGTGATAGGAACAAAATGGGTTTATAGAAACAAGTTGAAGTAAAATGGAGAAGTGACCAGAAATAAAGCAAGATTAGTATGTAAAGGATATGCTTAGATTGAGGGAGTAGATTTTGAAGAAACTTTTACACCAGTGGAAAGGTTAGAGTCTATTACAATGTTTCTTTCATATATAGTGTTTAAAATTTTCAAAGTGTTTTAGGTAGATGTCAAATCTACCTTCCTAAATGGGAATCTTGAAGAAGAAGTCTACATTGAGCAGCCTAAGGGATTAACTCTCTAAAATATTAGTAACCATGTATTCAGATTGAAGAAAGAATTATATGGATTGAAACAAGCTCTTAGAGCTTGGTATGAAAGACTTGATAAGTACCTACAATATCAAGGATTCAAGAGAGGATTTGTTGATAGTAATCTCTACATCAAAATAGAAGGTGAGCATCAATTGATTATTGTGGTATATGTTGATGATATTATTTTTGGAGGAAATATTGAAAAGATGACAAAATAATTTTTTGATAGAATGCAAAAAAAATATTAGATATCTATGCTTGGAGAATTATCATTTTCTTAGGATTACAAATACTTCAGTCAACTAAATGAATTTTCATATCTCAAAGTAAACATGCCAAGGAAATGTTGAAAAAATTTAGTTTTGAGGATTGTGCATGAGTTGGCACACCAATGTATATAGGAAATAAGGTGAGCAAGGATGAAGATTCACCTATTATAGATCAATCTTTATATAGATCTATGATTTGTAGTTTTTTATATTTGAGAGTATCAAGGCTAGACATCATGCATGTAGTAGGTATGGTTTCAAGATATCAGTCATCTCCAAACGATAGTCATGTTCACTTGGTGAAGATAATATTTAGATATATCAAGGAGACATTGGATTATGGATTATGGTATCCCACATGTAGATATTTCACTTTGGTTACTTATACAAATTTAGATTGGGTAGGGTTCTTAGATGATATAAAAAGTACAAGTGGAGGATATTTCTTTCTTGGTGATAGCTTAATATCATGGCTAAGCAAGAAGCAAAATTTAGTATCACTTTCTACAGCTAAAGCAGAATATATTGTAGTAGTATTATGTTGTACTCAAGTGCTTTGGATGAAGAAAACTTTGGAAGATATCAAGGTAAATTATGATGAACTTATTTTTAATTTTTGTGATAACACAAGTGCTATAAATATTTCAAATAATCTAGTGATGCATTCAAGAACAAAACATATTCCCATTAGATATCACTTCTTGAGAGAGTAGGTTATAGATCAATAGGTTAATATGGAATATATCAGTATTACATAGTAGATTATAGATATTTTCACAAAGGCACTACCAAAAGACACATTTGAGTATCTACGAGAGAAGCTGGGAGTAATTTCTTTTACTTCCTGCCATTGAGATTTAGCATCAATTGAGGGGGAGCTAAGTGTTAGCTCCAAGTAGGCCCTTTGCCATTGATTTCAAAAGGGGAGAATAATAGGTACAGGTATAGGGAATAGATATAAGTTGCTACAATAAGAGGGAGTTACTGTATATTTTTTAGATGGTAGTATGTGCAAGTTTCAGGATGTGACAATTTCAGTTTGAGGTTACCATCAATGACAAAGGGGGAGATTGTTGGAAATATTTTCATTGATGTCAAAGGTCTAGCATTATTGGTGATAAAGGCCCCATTGCATTTAATAGTGTTTTTAATATTCATATCTTGGATAGTGTGTGTTAATATTAATTAATATATTTTTGGTTGCATAAAAGTCAAAGAGGGCCCATGGAAAAGTCAAAGAGTCATGGGGTAAAAGATGAAAGAGGAATGGGATGCATTTTCTCATGAAGAGTCACCTTGAGGAATTCTAAGAGTCACCATGTGATGACAAAATAGGTATGGTACATTTTTCCATGAAGGGACACTTTACGGAATACGAAAAGTCACCAAGATAAAGACAAAAGAGCAAAGGATGCTTTTACTTATGAAGGGTCACCATATGACTTTCAAATGCAAAGATACAAAGGGTCATGCAAGTTTGGCACAATTTTCCATGAGGATTGAAGGGTCATAAAGGGTGAAGGCCAAAGTTCATTTGGAAATATATAAATAAAGGCTTGAGAATCCATTTTTAATATGAAAGTGTGTGCATGGTTTGTATTTATTTTCAAAGAGAGAAAAGCAGAGATATTGTAGATTTCTATCATTTGTTGAGTAAGCAACATTGAGAGATAGTTGTGTTTTATACATAAGAGGGGTTGGTGCTCCTGAGGGTTGGTGCTCACAAATTTTTGTAAGGGGCTGGTGCTCTTGTATTTTGGTGCTCACAAATAGTTGTTGTGTTGGTGTTCGTCAAAGGGGTTGGTGTTCCTACAAGTTGGTGCTTGCAAACTTTGTAGTTTGAGTTGGTTCTCATTCATATACTTGAGATTATTCTCCATGTTTTTCCCAAATTGAGTTTCCATGTTAAATTTGGTGTCTCTCTCTATCTTGTGTGGTGTTTATTATTTTAGTTTTATTGCATATCTTGAATGTATGGTTAAGTGGAATTTGATTAAGTAAAAGTTTATAAGATTTATGATATACTGATTCACCCCCCTCTCAGTAGATCCCATGATTAATAGATAAATGAAGACAAAAGGTACTTTTAAAGTATATCAAAGCCTTTTTGTATTCATTTTTCCACTTAAAAGAGACATCCTTCTTAAAAATGTGAAGGAAGGGTTGGCACTAGTTTGATAGTTGAGAGATAAAGTGATGAATGGATTGGAGCTTCCCTTGCAAGCTATGGAGTTACTTAAGGTGGCTAAGAGGAGGCATGTCAAGAATTGCTTTGATTTTGGCTAGATGGAATTCAATTCCCTAAAGGGATATAATGAAGCCAAGGATATTTCCTAACAAAACCCCAAAAATACACTTCTTTGGGTTAAGGCAGACATGGTAATGGATGAGTCACTCAAAGATAATCTTGAGAATAGATAAATGTTCCTTATGATATTTGGATTTATCAAGAAGGTCATCAACATATTCTTATTTGATTTTGTGGATAAGGTCATGGAAGATTTTGGTCATATCACGTTGGTAGGTTGTGCCATCATTATTTAGACCAAAAGGTATGACCCAATAGTAGAAAGTCCCCCATGAGATGATAAAGGTGGTTTTATATTAATCTTCAGGGGCACTTAGGATTTGATTGTAACCCAAGAATCCATCCATAAGAGAAAACATCTCATGGCTAGCTATGAGATTAACTATCTAGTCAATGCTTGGTAGAAGAAATTCATCTTTTAGGCAAGAAAGGTTGAGGTCATGAAAATCTATAAAAATGCATAGTCCTCCTATGGATCTAGTGATAGGTATGACATTTGAGACCCATTGGGGGTAGTCAATGTGTTGAATGAAATTAGCAAATAGGAGATGTTGGAGCTCTTCTTTGATTATAAGGGATATGCAAGGGTGCATTTGCCAAAGTTTTTTTCTAACGGGCTTGGAGTCATAGTTTGTAACTATGTTTTGGGTAGTGATGGAGGGGTTGATTCCTGGCATGTCACTATAAGACCAAAAAAAATTTGACAATGTGAGGGTTGTTTGGAGTGACCAAGTTGATATCCATGGTGGAATCATTCAACATGGTTAAAGTCTCAGGAGGAAAAGATTTATGGATAAATTAATCTTGTGCACTAAGATAGGTGAGAATGGAATAATAATCCTAACATTGAATGGTATTAATGGTAGGAGATTCATCTCCTATCATCTCAAGATGGGTCAGAGGAATGGTTACAATCACCTCATCATTTTGATAAGTCAGAGGTCTAAGGCTGATCATATTGATTAAAACAAGTTAAGGGGGATAATATTAGAATCATCAGCTATTTATGGTGGATTGGATGGTGAGGATGGGATTACCTTGTCAAGGATGGTAGTGGGAGGTGGATTGGTTAGTTATTTAGGTGGCATGAAACCAAGACCATGATTTTTGTGAGGTTTTTAGGTTTTGATTGGAAGTAACTCATGTGGCCCATGTTTGTATTGACCCAAACCTAATCGCTTCTAGGCACACTTATAGAGGTACATTTTGGTAAATTATGGTTTATCTAGATAGGAAAAAATAGAAGTGAATAGTCATGGTGTAAAGGATGTGGTAAAAGTGGCAAGGGGTTTATCAAGTCCCCTATAGATGAAGTTGGTTTGATGAGTTGAAGGCTTGAAAGGAATAATGGTTTTGATATTGGGGTCATAACTAAGTTGGTGTTGAAGATTCCCATACTCTTGGGGAGTAGGGAAAGCATCAAGGGTGAGAAGGTGATACTCTCAATGAAATATGTTGGAAGGTTGATTCCAAAGGGTCTGTTGTGGGGATTTGGATGAAAGGGATGGAAGAACAAGTGGATGCTACATTAGTAGAAGGAGATGAGATTTCATCTTTTATTGGTGAAGGTTTGTTAGATAGATGAAGTATAACATCATTAGGTTGTTATGTCATATTGCATGATGTAAAGGGACTGGGGTCAGCTTGTATGGTAACAACTTGAACTTCTCAAATTTGGCAAACTAATGTAGGGTGGATGACACATAACTTATGGAACAATTCTATGGGTATCCCAATAAGACATTATACTATAATTATCCTTCTAATACATATAAGAGCTCAAGAAGTGTGTGGGATCCTAGGTGAATGTGAAGGACAATAGTTCTTAAAGTCATGGCCATGGTATCATTAAATGATCAAAGTACCACATAGGTTTTTGTCATGATGTTCTTAGGTAGTTTGAGTTGGTTGTAGGCATGGGAAGATATGATGTTAATATTATCTCCCCTATCAACCATAACCCTCTTGATGTAGGTCTAATTGATATAGGTGGTAATGAAGAGGGGATGATCTGGGTCATCTAGATGGATGGAAGCTATTTCCAAATCCTTAAAGGTAAAAATGTTGGAAATGTGAAGAGCTCTAACAAAGGATGCTAAAGGTTGAGGGTCCTTCAGCCTAACCTCTATATATTGTAATGATTCTATCATTGTTTGGTGATGATGAGGTGAGGTTTTGATCAGTTCATACAAACTCATCTTCATTGATGTTTGGTGAAGATTTTTTGGAACTACTCATTAATTGATTTAGACAAATTAGAGTTAAAAAATCCCAAGATGGACACTTTGGGTTTGGTTAAAGGTAAAGGTGATTGGTGTTGGTTAGGTGGTTGGGTAGAAAAAGAGGGATATGTCTATGTGATGGACACCTTTATCTTCCACTTATCCTTTGGTTGGGAATATGATCATGTGACCACATGGATGTCATAGATTGGGGGAGTAGTTGGGATAGGTGATTTATTTGCTTCCTTCTCACTCTAAGGTAAAAGTGGATGGGTAGGTAGGTGTTGGTTGATGTCTATTATTTATTGAATTAGTGTCAAGCTCAAAGGGGGATAATATGATAACAAGTCATCCTGGTGATACAGCTAATGGGCTATCACTTTGAGAGATTTATATTTATTTATGTCATGCCTAGGTGTCCTATGATATTGTTGGGTGAATATTTTGTCAATCAGTGTACTGATCAACAAAATAGATTTGATCAACCACAATAGGGAGATTGGTCAGCTAGGTGTGTAGCTTTACTACATCAATTGGAGACAAATCTCTCCTCTCATCAAGGTGAGGTTCCCTATAGATACATAGGAACTATATACAATATAAATAAGAAAAAAGTAAGACACAGGGGTATAATACATCATCCATCTCTCCTCTTTTAGATATGATGCTCATAGACAAAGGAGAAATCCTTGTGTAAACACTAAAGGTACTTCTCTTCTTTTAGAAGTGTTCTTATAGGAAACAATATGAGTTTCTTTTAGGTAGCAAGATAAGAAACCAGTTAACCAGAGGGTGTAGTAACAACAGGATGAAGCAGAACACAAAGTTTCCACCTCAACTGCCCAAAGAGTATATCACAAAGGATAATGGGGGCACAAAGTCACCCAAAAATCCTTAACATAAAAAGAAAATAAAAACACAGACTAAAAGTAATTGTGAAAGCACAAACTCTTCCCACAGTTGGTTACAGGACACTTCCCTATTACCTTCACTAATCCTACTTACAAAATTAAATGAATAAGGACACCTTTAAAAGATAGACGTAAGAATGATCTTTTAAAATGACACAAGTTAGAATAGCACAAAGTCTATGAAAAACCTACTTTTTTATTCAGATAAAAATGAAAATGAAATTACAACCTGAGCTCAAAGTCTCAGTCTTCTTCTTTCAAAATGGGCAGAGTTTTGCTCTTGTAAAAATGAAAAGTCTCCTTTAAAAATGAGAGATACGATAATCTTATAGCAACTACGTAATGATTGGTGCTTTTTTCCATGGGTTGGCCCATGCTGCAGTCAACATCTTCAATACGCCTTCAGTCTTGTCTAGAGAGACCATGCTGAGAACAGTGCACTACCATAACTATGGCATGTCCCTTCATCTAATCTGTTTCTTCCTTGGTATGGACCGTCTGGTCCTTTTCCAATTTGTCTTTACCTCATGAAAGAAAAATAGGCTACGTCCTTGGTTTGGTGTGCTCAAAAGTCTACTCGATCCACTATTTCACCTACTAGAAATAACTCTTTTAAAGATATTTATGATCATTTGGTCTCACTCCTCTCTTCACTGCTTAATTGCTTCTTTACTCTTTATATCCCTTCTTGCCTAAGTCTTTGGGGGGTCCTTTCTGTGTCTTTGACAAGTGGCAAGTTATACTATTATGAAACTCATTAAAAACTTATGAAAAATGGGGTCCACGACACATTTTGCTCGAGCAACTCCAAAAGGGGAACATGGATGCAAACACTTGTCACATTTCACTAAGTCATAACAGGACACGTGACATATTCCACTTCACTTATAGAATCTTTAGAAACCTTTGGGGGTCCTAGAGAACATGACACGTGGTGGCCTCCACTTTGCTTTATAATGGACATGTGTTGGCTTCTGCTGCACTTTGTCTTTTTCCATCAAGCATTTTTTTCACAAGCTTTTCTCTTTAGTTAGGCTTTTCCTTCAGATGAAAGTCTAAAGGAATTCCTTTGGGCTCTGCCTTAGTCATTTTCCCATAGAAAATACTTCTGAAAGAATTCTAATGGCTCCTTCTCTTAATAATTTCCTTCGAATAAAAAGTTTGAAGGAAATGTTCTCTATTAGCCTTTGAACAAACTTGAAGGAATTCTATCTTTTTGGTCAATCACTTGGTTCTTCCTTTGAGTTATGTGCTTTATTTTAATTTCAATGGATATTCCCTTACTTTAAATTTGATGTCTGTGGGGCTATCAATGGTCGCTAGCCACTTGAACCATGTTGAACCTTAAACCTTTGAACCCACTAAAATTACATTAGTTCATTAGTTCATCAGTTCATTCTATCTCTTTTGTTCCATCGCTTCCTAGTTCAATCACTTTCCCACTCCTTGGTTGAACCATCCATTGAACCACCTATTTGCTACTTCTCTCTTTGATAAAGGCTGCCTTTAAACCTTTGAACCCATGAACCATTGAACTTTGAACTCTTTCAGTTCAAGGTTCAATTAGTTCATTTGTTCATCCTTTTGATTTCACTAAGTCTCTTTGATACCTTTGAACCAAGCACGTTGAACCAATTGGTCATTGAATCTGTTGAATCGATGAACCAAAATGGTTCAAGGTTTAATGATTAAAACCTTTGAAACTAGTTAAGTGTTTGGAGCCATGGAACCTTTGAAATGGTTGAACTTTGAACCTCTTACAAAGCGTGGCTAGCTCTTGCAGATGACATTGAACCTTTTAACCCACTAAACCCATTAAACCAAAATGGTTCAAGGTTCAATGGTTCAATGGTTCAATCCTTGCTTAGATGCTTGCCGATGGACATTTTTCATTGAACCAAGGTGCCAACCCAATCTTGAAGATTGCCAAGTATTAGAAACTAGTTCTTTTGATTGAACTCACTTGCAAATGCCTCTGAACTTGTTGAACTTGCTAATCCCTTTACTAAAAAAGCTTGAAAAAAGAGGAACTTGAAAGCTTAGAACAAATTTTGAGAAGGGAAGAGAGAAATTTTGGTCCTGTAGGACCAAGATAGCTCATATGTTGTTCCAAAAATGAGTGACATTTTTAGGGACCAATAGTTGGCTCTATTTGGAGAACTTCCTTTAGATGAAAACTTGTAATAGCTAAGGGGAGTAGAAACTAGAATCTCTGGTGCCTTGAAGTGTGCCATTGGGCTACGGAGTCATGCTACCCAAAAAGAAAGGATCTAAAAATGAAAATGAAAAGAACAAAATAAAACTAAAGACTATACAAATATACATATGTATAAGTGAACTTATCTGATACTTCAAGAATTAAAGTACTTCAAATGTTGCTCCTTGTGCGGCAAAGAAAAGGGGATGTTATCCTGATAAAATAATAGGAAACCATTTTATCCCTAGAAATGGTGACAGGCGAATGGAGCTCTCCATGAGGAAACCAATTTTCTACGTCTTCCTCTTGGCTCTTTCTTCTTCTTGCCCCATGGTAGGACATGGTCTTCAAACTAAAAACCATAACTCTTTGCTCTCTTGGTGAAGAGTTCTTTTTGCTAACTTTGGAGTACAGTAGTATGGTCCACCACCATAACTTGTTGTTCTACTGGTCTAGTCTAGCACATGCTTTCATTGTCAGCATCAAACTCCTGACAAACCATCAGCTCAGCATCTCTTTTGGTGTGAAGGAGTTTGATATCTTCATCCTGAGCAGTCTTCAATCCAAGAAATAGAGATCCACATCCAGTTGTGAAAGAATTATTGCCATCAAATTCTAGGATCCAAGCATCATCAGAAGCTGATCTTTTATCAGATTTATCTTCATGGGAGATGGAAGATCCTTCTTGATTTGTACTATGCCCTACTAATTCTTTTGATGCCTTGTTTGGATGAAATCCTAGATTACCAGCTATAGGACTTTCAACAACTGGGACATGAGCATCCTCTATGGTCAAAAAGTAATTACCCCTGCCTAAAGGCTTAAATAAAATTTAAGTAGTAAGGGCTGATGTTTGGGTAACCACAATCTTTGCCTCAAATAGGTTTGCACCTAGTTCTCCACCAATGTTTAATTGCTCAGGATTGGCTTGTAGGGATTCCAACTTAGTCTTTTGAATTTTAGATTTCTTGACATGATCAATCATGTCAAATGACTGAGATGGACTTAGAAGAGAGGATGGGAGTTCATCCTTTTAGTTTTTGGGAGGGGGAGGACTAATATGTGAATTAGAAGTAGAAGGTGCAGAGATGTTTGATGTACTTACTTCTTTGGAAATCATCAAGTCCTTTGACTAGAAAGGAAGAGGGGTTCTCTGCTCAGTAATTGAAATTATTAGCTGGGGTCACTCCTCTATCTTCTCTTTTTTGGCTTGTTGGGCTGACTAATTCTCAGACCTGGTGAATACTATGTATGATCCTTTGATTGCTTCACCTTCACTTTTGGGTTCATCTTGGTAATTCAGGAAACCAATGTGGGAGTTGCCAGTTAATTCTTCTTGATCCTCCATGATGAGATTAGCATCATTTTCTTTCTCAAACTCAGGTTGGAAATAGAAAGCATATTCTATTTCTATATATCTAACTACTGAGTTGGTTGGAGGTGCTTTAAGGATAAGGTTTCCTCTATGGGGGAGGAAGATGATTTGGTTGCCCTTGACTTCTGGCAATGTTGCCTTGATATGGCTAATTCTAAAATGCCCTCCTTGGTATACCTTTATATAGAGGAGTAGAAGACATACCTTGTGCCATTTGCCTTTTCAAGGCTAGCAATTCATTTGCCAGCTTTTGTACCATTGGGTCAGTGGTGACTATGGGTGAGTATTCAAAAGATGAAGAGGGTTTATCTTTGTTAGGATCTCTCCTTATCTTTCTTGCCAAGATAAGGTCATCTTCTAGCTCAGTAGCCAAGTCTTAAGTAGCCTCAAGGTCTATGTGTCTAGCCCATCTCAATAAGAAACTCACTTCAGGCAATTATGAGTTGATGAAGAAACACTTGAGATTTTGAGGTGTCGGTTGGGCGATCATGGGAATCATGTGCCTCAGCTTGTTAAACCTAGCAATAAAATCCCTCATAGGCTCATGAGGTTCCTTATTCATCTAAGTGAGCTAGGCCAGCAAAGCATGTGCATCCTCTGTAGGCTTGAACCTGGCTTAAAACTTGGCTTTAAGAGTATCCCAGTCAATCACTGATCTAGCTTGTAAATGGTAGAACTAGTTTGCAGCAGCACCTTGTAGTGTCTCCATAAAAAACATGGCTGCCACGTCTTCAAATTCCAGCCCTATCACACCATAGGATATGTTGAAGGCTGCAATGTGATCATTAGGATGAGCCTTCCCATCACCAAAGAATTTGGGGAAACTCTTTCTTAAACTACATGGGAGTTCATGCAGAGGTGGAGTCAAGTTGAGTGGGCCAAAAGAGTTACCCCAGGGGCCTTAAACTGCCATGATTTAATTATGAAAAATAGGGATAACAAATCTAGGTGGAGTGGCTATATTATAGAACAAAAATGGAAAAGAACTGGCCCTACTTAAGCTTGAGGCTTCAAACTGCGCACTCTTTCCCAATAGCTCTAGTTTTGCAAACCAGATAAAATAATGAAAGTGGAGGAAGATGGTAAGGCTATAATGATAATGGGTAAGACATAGAATAGAGTCACCAGAGTCTATAATGGATAAGGGTTATAATGATTATGGGTAAGACACAGGTGATGTTTCAATCTAAAACTTGAGGTTCCAAATTATACAAAATTATTGTCCTCAGTGGAGTCGCCAAAAACTGTTGGGTGAATATTTTGTCAATTAGTGTACTGATCAACAAAATAGGTCTAATCAACCACAGTAGGAAGATTGATCAGCCAAGTGTGCAGCTTTACTACATCAATCAGAGATAAATCTCTCCTCTCATCAAGGGGAGGTTCCCTAGAGATACGTAGGAGCTATATACAGTATAAATAAGTAGAAAGTAAGATAGGGGCAAAATACATCATCCATCTCTCTTCTTTTAGAGATGATGCTCGCAGACAAAGGAGAAATCTTGGTGTAAACACTGAAGGCACTTCTCTTCTTTTAGAAGTGTTCTTATAGGAAACAACGGGAGTTTCTTTCAGGTAGCAAGATAAGAAACTAGTTAACCAGAGGGCGTAGTAACAGTAGGATGAAGCAGAATGCAAAGTTTCCACCTCCATTACCCAAAGAGTATATCACAAAGGATAATGGGGGCATAAAGTCACCCCAAAATCCTTAACACAAAAATAAAAGAAAAACATAGACTGAAAGCAATTGTGAAAGCACAAAGTCTTCCCACATTTGATTTTAGGACACTTCCCTATTACCTTCACTAATCTTGCTTACCAAATTAAATGAATAAGGACACCTTTAGAAGACAGACGTAAGAATGATCTTCTAAAATGACACAAGTCAAAACAGCACAAAGTCTATGAAAAACCTACTTTCTTATTTAGATAAAAATGAAAATGAAATTACAACCTGAGCTCAAAGTCTCAATCTTCTTTCAAAATGGGCAGAGTTTTGCTCTTGCAAAAATGAAAAGTCTCCTTTATAAATGAGAGATATTACAATCTTATAGCAACTATGCAATGATTGGCACTTTTTTTCCATGGGACAGCCCATGCAGTAGTCAACATCTTCAATGCACCTTCAGTCTTATCTGGAGAGACCATGCTGAGAATAGTGCACTGCCATAACTATGGCGTGTCCCTTCATCTAATATGTTTCTTCCTTGGTATGGACTGTCTAGTCCTTTTCCAATTTGTCTTTACCTCATGGAAGAAAAATAGGCTGCATCCTTGGTTTGGTGCACTCAGAAGTCTACTCGATCCACTGTTTCACCTACTAGAAATAACTCTTTCAAAGATATTTTTGATCCTTTGGTCTTGCTCCTCTCTTCACTACTTAAGTGCCTCTTTTCTATTAATATCCCTTCTTGCATAAGTCTTTGGGGGGTCCTTTCTATGTCTTTGACAAGTGGCAAGTTCTGCTATTATAAAACTCATTAGATACTTATAGAAAATGGGGTCCACGACATGTTTTGCCCAAGCAACTCCAAAAGGGGAACACAGATGAAAACACTTGTCACATTCTAAAAAGTCATAACAAGACACGTGATGTATTCCTCTTAACTTATAGAAGCTTTAAAAACCTTTGGGGGTCCTATAGAAGATGACACATGGCAGATTCCACTCTACTTTATAATGGACACATGGTGGCTTTTGCTGCACTTTGTCTTTTTCCATCAGACCTTTTTTTGCAGGCTTTTCTCTTCAGTCAGGCTTTTCCTTCAGAAAAAATTCTAAAGGAATTCCTTCAGGCTCTACCTTAGTCATTTTCCCAAAGAAAATACTTCTAAAATAATTCTAATAGCTCTTTCTCTTAATAATTTCCTTCAGACAAAAAGTCCAAAGGAAATGTTCTCTATCGACCTTTGAACAAACCCAAAGGAATTCTATCTTTTCGGTCAGTCACTTGGTTATTCCTTTGAGTTCTATGCTTTATTTGAATTTCAACAGGTATTCCCTTACTTTAAATTTGACGTTTGTGGGGCTGTCAATGGTCGCTAGCCACTTGAACCATGTTAAACCTTAAAATTTTGAACCCGCTAAAAGTACATTAGTTCATTGGTTCATCAGTTCATTCTATCTCTTTTGTTCCATCACTTCCTAGTTCAATCACTTTCCCACTCCTTGGTTAAACCATCTGTTAAACCACTTATTTGCTTCTTCTCTCTTTGACAGAGGCTGCCTTTGAACCTTTGAACCCATGAACCATTGAACTTTGAACTCTTTCGGTTTAAGATTTAATCGGTTCATTGGTTCATCCTTTTGATTTCACTAAGTCTCTTTGATACTTTTAAACCAAGCACATTGAACCAATTGGTCATTAAACCCATTGAACCGATGAACCAAAATGGTTCAAGGTTCAATGGTTCAAGCCTTTGAAACTAGTTAAGTGCTCGGAGCCGTGGAACCTTTGAAACGGTTGAACTTTGAACCTCTTACAAAGCATGGCTAGCTCTTGCAAATGACATTGAACCTCTAAACCCACTGAACCTATCAAACCAAAATAGTTCAAGGTTCAATGATTCAATGGTTTAATGGTTTAATCCTTGCTTAGATGCTTGCCGATGGACATTTTTGATTGAACCAAGGCACCAAACCAATCCTGAAGATGGCCAAGTATTGGAAACTGGTTCTTTTGATTGAACTCACCTGTAGAAGCCTCTAAACTTGTTGAAATTGCTAATCCATTTACTAAAAAAGCTTAAAAAAAGAGGAATTTGAAAGCTCAAAACAAATTTTGAGAAGGGAAGAGAGAAATTTTGGTCCTGTAGGACCAAGATAGCTCATATGTTGTTCCAAAAATGAGTGACATTTTTGGGGACCAAAAAATATGAATATACTAAGTTGTCATTATATCAAAATGGTTTAGGATTGTGTGGGTCAAATGGTTTGATTTTTGGGTGAGGTTAATCAAGATACCTATAACAACCTCTGAAAGATGGTTGAGTAATACTCAGACAATGGTGGTAGTTGGGGTGGAAACCCTTTTATGAGTGGTTTTAATGGTTAGAGACTTGGGTGAAGGGGTGCCTTTATTTGATGGTCTAGGTTCTGTTAAAGAGGTTGAGGGTTTGGGGTTTGAAGGTTTTGAGGTATATGTTCAAGAGATAAGTGGTTTGTTTATAGCCAATTAGGAGATAGGAGGTATGCCCATGGGTGGCTCAATGAAAATAAGTATGGATGAAAGTAAAAGTGATTATGTAACCAAAAGTGGTGGTTGGGTTTTGATTGGGATGGTTGGATTTTTGATTGAGGTAAAGGAATGAGGTCTAAAAATAGAGGGAAACATGGAGAGGGGAGGTAGAGTTTTGGATTTTGGGCCCTTAGATGGTTTTACCTTCTTAGTTGTCTTAGTTTGGGGTTTCTTTGATAGGTTTAGTGGGATTAAATCCAACCGTACCGATGGGTGAGTAAGGTTATGAGTAAGAAATATGCTAAAGTTCTTGGTGGGTTTGGTTGGGATGGTAGGGGGTGGTTTAGTGATTTTGGGTGAGTTTGGTTCTGATGGTGCTACCATATTTTGATTAGTAGAGGTGTCTAATGGTTAGGTTATGGTGATAATGTATTTGAGAGTGGAAGGGGTAGGTTGGTCTAATAAAGAAGGCTCTTTTTTGGTTTTATGAGAGATTCTAGCTATTGCCAAAATATGGCCTGATCGAGGTTAGGATAATATATGAATTCTAGGTTTTTAACTAGTTTGGAGAAGGGTTTATAGATGGGTTTGAATCCCTTGGTAGTGGATTCAAAGGATAGACCCATGGTTTGAAAGGGAAGAATGGTTATCTCATCCTTTTCCTAATCAAGAGGTTTCAATATCTATAAGGGTGATTCCTTGGAGGGAGCTATAGATAAAGTGGTTTCTTCCTTAGGTGTGATTATTAAAGGAAGAGTGGATTATTGTATGATTTTTGAAAATGATAAAGTAGGAAGGGTTTCCTCTTTTGATGTACATACCAAAGGAGAGGTTGGTGACTCCACTACCTCAATAAGTGGAGTGGGGGAAGGGGTGATTTGGTCAATGATTCCCTCATTAGTGAGTGCACCAAGAACCATATTGATAGTATGGGCATCATGGGTATGAGAGAATTTTGCTTTGTTTTCATTATTGGTGGAAGGAATGTGGTTGGGAAATGGTTGTCTAAAGATCTCAAGTGATTAGTTTGCGGTACATTGGCGTTATCCAACACAAGATCCCCCTTGCTAATTAGGGTTTGGATAATGTTAATGAAGGTATTAAACCTACTAATTTCATGTCTAATGACTCAGTGGAAGGTACATAATTTATTCTCTTTATACTAATCAGGTGTAGGATGAGAAGAATTGAATTATTGTAGAGGTTTGATGAGGGGAAGCTTTATTTGGATTTTAACAATTTCTCCAAGACTAAAGCATATGACGCTCCAAGTGGAGTAAATTATTTTTGGGTGTTACAACTTGGGTTCCTTGTATTTTGATTGGAGGAATTTTAAGAATTATATTGGTTAACAATGGGTAGAGGGGTAGTCTTAAGAACAACCACATTTGTAGTTCCCCTATTTTTGGGGTTAGTGTTAGTTTGATTGTTGGGTTTAGAGGAGGAAGTCTAATTTGATTTTAACGTGTAATTCTTGTTTATCAATTTCAAATTCCCCTCATCAATGGCACTATTTTCTAGTTTTTGTGCCATGGTGAAAGTTTTAGCAAAGGTCTTAAAGCTTTGGACTTGTAAAGTAGAGGAGATGTGTTTGGTGCAGGCCTAGGCAAAGAGTTCAATCAACTTGGGGTTGGGTAGAGATAAGGAGAGTTAATTTACTATACTTCTCCAATGGGCCACAAAGCCAATAATGGATTTGTCATCAAATTATTGAATACATTATATATCAGAGATGGAGACTTTCTTAGAGATGTTTATGGAAAAGTGATATAATAAAATCTAAGCTAGTTAGGTAAAAGAAAAGAGGGTGTGCTTTGTAATATCACTATACCAATCTAGTGATATAATTGATAGAGGCATGAGGAAGGTATAAAAAAGTAGAGCATCATTAGAGGCAATCATATAGCATGAATTCCTAAATGCTCTTAGGTGATTTTAAGGGTCCTCCTTACTTTGAAACTTCAAGAACTTCGAAAGTTCCCATTGAAGAGGGCATGGTTGAATGGGGATGGATGGGTGAATTGGTATTATATATTTGGTCATATGATAAAATATTATGAGCTCTAGAAATTTGTGAATCCAAAGTAGTCATTTTATCCATTAAGATTTTGACAAGGTTAGTTTGGGGTTGTGCACCCCTGTAGTTGTAAGGTAGGTTATGTTGGGTTTGGGGAGTTGTAGTATATGGGTAGCTTATGGGGGGATGAGAATATACCACATACTAGTATGTGGTCATGGATTGTTTAGATGATGCCACATATGATAGTGGAGATAGGTGGTTGGGTGAAAGGTAAAGGTACATACCTTTATGGGTTAGGGACGTAGCTTAGGTTTGGTGTGATGGGATCTTGTTGAGAGATTATGCAAGTTGGGTAGGAAGTATGGTTGGGTTAGTAGATAGAAGGTAGCTAGTAAATTTGGTAGTGATGGTTGGAAGGGTAGAAGGTATGGGAACCACCAAGATTTGAAATGGAGTGGAGGTAGGTAGGTTGAAAATGGGAGGAATAGTAGTGGCACTAGTAGAGGATACTCCTATAGTGAGGGAGTTGCTAGTGACCAAATGTTGGGTTGATATTATATGAGGAGGGTTATTAGTTATGGAATAAGGTGCTTGGGTGTTACTTGGTTTATGGGTTGGTTCTAAAAGGTAGTATTGGTGGGGTTATTGGTAGAAGATGACGCCTAGGTGACTAGAGGTTGGGTGTAGATGGTGGCTACAAAAGTGTCACCCATAAGGTGGGATGGCATGTTGTAGGGCAAGTCAATAGGCAAAACCAAAGTAGGGGTGTGGTGGGATATGGTGTTAAGGTAATGTTGGAGGGCTATGGGGTTATTATCTAGAAAGGTGGTGAGATTTTCATTGCTTTGGGATACTATCCAAGAGATCGTAGGACTTCCAAAAAGGTGGGGAGAATTTTTTGCATCTGAGATGTACTCCATAGATGAGGGAGAAGAATAAGATGGATGATTAGTGGGGTGGGTCTTGGTTTTCTTGCTTTCTTAATTTTTGCCTAGTCAAAACCATGTAGATGAAGTAAGGAAGAAGCTACAAACAATCTCACAAATCAAAAATAGATAAGACAAGAAAAATTCAAGGAAACAAAAAAAACACTAAAGCACATTAAATCCTAGTGTCTCTTTTAGTCTCTTTTGTGGCTTATACCTTAAGCTTTAAAAATTGTGGGACTCAAATTGATTAGTAGAGTAGGTACTAGAAAAGAAGTCTATGGTTTGTTTTACATTGTGTTTAGGATCTCAAAAAGATCTATATTGGAAATTAGTACATGGCTTGATATTGGGGCCTACACCCTCACTTCACACACCACAATGATAAGGGTGTCAGGTGCTTATCCAAGATATATTGATTGCTAAAAATTATACTCAACTAGAGAGTTGAGTTGATTCTCCCCTTGGTGATGAAATCCAAGTAGGATAGCTAGGAAAAGTGATGACTAGGTAGTGAAACCCCAGTTGGGCCTTATGTTAATGTTTAATTCTTGATTAGATGTGAGTGATTTGGTCTTATGTGCGCAACAAGAGTGAAACTATGGTTGAATTACTTTTCTTTAATTAAGCTTTGTGAGTTAAAATCAGCAATAAAATAATGGATGCAATCAATTTTAAGCCCAAAAAAGAACTTTTATTTCATTATATGAGTAGAAAGATAAGAAGAAGCACATGTTTTCAACTATGAACCCAAGAAAAGACTCAAGGGTCCCGTGAGGTGTGCCAGAATGTTTCAGAGAAATTTTGCTTATGTTTTTTAGAAGGAAGAGAAAAGAAACTTGAGAAAGGTATGGTTTAAATACCTGATATGTTGTCACACATTGATTTAGATGAGTGTAGATACTCTTATTTAGCTTGGGAGGAATGACCTTTAGATAATAAATCACTCAAAGAAATGATTTGATAAGTTAGATAGTAGGGTGGATTACCTAGCAAGCTAGATCTAAGAAGCATGAGCTTCATTAAAGGCTATCAATCCACACTTTTATACAATCAAGTTATAAAATAAAAAGATAAAGTACTTGCATATATCACAAAAGATACTAAAATGAAATGCAAGAAGTGCATGATAAGAGAATTTGACTAATTATAACAATAAGTGGGTCAATATTAATGTTAAATAGGTCAATTATGATTCATAAAATAGGTTAAGGGTTCTATGATCAGGTAGGGGATCTAAAAGTGAGATTTTGTTGAGGTCTTATGGGTGAAAATAGCTTGTTGTTATTTTGTCACATAGTGACCATCGACAGTTGGGGTAACCATCAATGGTTGGGGTAACTATCAACAGTTGGGATAGACCATAAGTGATAAGGGTGATTATTGGTGGTTAGTGTGGGTTGATTCTAGTAAAAAAAATGATATTTTGATGAAGTCACATAATTAAATTCTAAGAGATGGGTTTGGTTTGGGTTGATTGTGAAATAGAAATAAAGTAACTAAATGATCAAAAATAAATACTTAGCTTGTTGGTTGTTGATATGATTAATGGTTGAGGGATTTGTGGATCCTAGAGCAATTTTGTCAAAGTAATGGTACTTGACTATTGGCTAATGAGTAGTAGTGCTTTAGATCTCTATCATAATTTTTAGTTCACTAAGATAATACCTACAAAAAATAATGCTAATATAAGAGGATCTAGCTTTTGACATGAATGATGATCGCTTGATTCTCAATCTAGAGTCACCCTCTCCTCTTATCTTTTTATAGGAAGGAAAGAAAGGTGCAACAATATGTCAACAAGAGGTTCAACAAGTATTTCAAATTTAGATTTCACATGCATTAGTTAACACATGAATTAGATGAGCTAAATATAAAAATTCAAGTTGGAGTTGACTGGAGTTTGACTATTTAGGTGGTGGAAACCTGACTATCAATGGTCAGGCCTAAATGTCGATGGTTAGGGTGACCACCAGTAATTGAGGGTCAAAGATAATTTTGTTCAAAAGGTGGGTTAGTTAGTGGGTCATGCTGACATGGGTTTATGGTCACAATGTGTGTGGATGGGCCTTAGGGGGTTCCGAGGTAGTTTAGGGGTATTTCGACATCTAAAACCATTATGTGAAAAATTTTAGTGTCTACACCCAACTATTTATCTAATATCTCACTTATATTATTCTAAATTGACTAAACTTATTCATCTCATTCCTTCATTAATTCTATCCTAATCTATATTATCCTAATCTAATCCTAATTACCTATTTATTGGGAATTTTAAATTCTCATGACCCCACCTAACCACATACTAACATACACCCTATCCTTTCCTACATCCCTATGTCCCTAATCACCTACTTAATCCCTATCTAACCCCCACCTAATCCTCCATTATCCCTAAACTAATCAAGAAGCCTCTAGAATTGGAGAAGATCCTCTAAGACTCTAGAAGTCTCTAAACTAGAGACTTTTAAGGAATTTAATATTCCTTGAATAATCCATAGCCATTGATCTCATCCTTCTAACTTAAAATTTCAACCCTTGATCTTCCCTCATAAAATTTATATAATCAAGGATCCTCCTCCATGGAAACTAACCAAAATTTTCATAACATCTTCATGTCAAAATTAGTCCTCAATCAAGCATCCATCATCATTGATCAAGCATCCATGTCAATTTGAGTCTAAGGTATCTATCTCAATAATCTTATCTTTTCTATCTTGTTTGATCATGATGTGAAGCACTTAGGATTTAAGATTTAAATGTAGGATTGAATGTTACATTCATCCAATGGCATTTAGATTCTAATGGATTTATCATCTTACCTAGTGATTGATATTTGAGTTTGGAATTTGCATGGTTAAATATCTATAGAGCTCATATTTCATCTACAAGTTCAAAGAGTTCAAGTTAATCAAATAGAGGTGGTTATGGATAGAGAGGTAGTTGATCATATAGTAGAGGAAAAGGAAATAATTGGTTTGTAGGCAAGTGCTTTAAGTGTAACAAATTTATAGGTTATAGGTTATATGAGTGTTGTGGAGATGTTAAAAGTGGTATCTCTTGGAATGAGAGTAGAAACCAAGTGATTCAACAAGAATATGAGAGTGTAGATGCATTGCCTAACTATGTGGAAGAACCTAAAATAGGGGAGAGCTTATTGATGAAGAGAGTCCTTGTGATGACCAGCCATGAGGAGAGAAAACAACCATAAATAAAAATATTATTCATGACCACGTGAAAGAGAAAAGGTAAGTGTTGTAAAGTTATAATTGATAATGGTTTTAAGGATAATTTAGTTTCTTCAATTATGGTGTCTAAACTAGTATTAGAAAGAAATAAGCATCTAATTCCATACAAGGTCTCTTAGATTCAAAATAGTAATAAAGTATTAGTGAGTGAACAATGATATGTAGACTTGTAGATAGGTGGATATAAGGATAGAATATTTTGTGATGTCATTCCCATTGATGTGTATCACATCATTCTTGGGATACTATTTTAGTATGATAGGAGATATTTGCATGATGGGAGATCCAACACTTATACCATTGAGAAGGATGGTTTTAAGCATACATTAAACCCATTAAAAGACAATAAAGCATGGAAGGAGACACCAAGTAGTGTCATGATGTTTGGAAAGAAGGATTACTTACCAAAGGAAGTCAGTTGTATCAAGGAAGATAAGAACATGATAGATGAAAACAAGTTCCAAGAGGGAAACAATGTAGTAAAAATTACCAAGATAATGGAATAAGATAGTATAGTAGTTGAAGGGAATTTTGAAGAATTGGAGGCAATAAATAAGAATTTATTATAATCAAACTAGTAAGGTGAGTTACTCTCAAATGAACATGTGGAAAGATTATTTGCAAGTTTATTATATCACTTGTCCTTCATTCAAACAAATGAGAATATATACCACTTTATTGAGAAATTGGGCATGTTGAGAGAGTTTGATATGGAGAGAGAATAAAATGACTAGGTAAAGAATGAACAACAATAAGAGATGGATAATGAGGTTGAAGAGGTTAAGGGTATCATAGGAGAAAAGAAGAAATAATCAATATTACTCCCACAAGTAGTGGATCCAAACATAGACAAGATAAGCATGCAAAATCAAGAGTTTGGTTTCTAAAAAGACAAGTAGTAGTTTATTTTCTTTGAATTTTGTGTTCCATGTAAAGGTTGTTTGTAGGAGAATAAATAGGTGTTGAAGATGATCAGGTGGGAGTTCAATGTGTAAGAATATAACCTCAATGGAGAAATAAAGGTAGCATTGGTAAAAGAACAAGGAGGTCTATGTTATACTCATAGACATTGGCACATAGGAGGATGTGCCACTGTACAGTTGGGAGTAAACATGAGCAAGAGATGTTAAGGAACATCCTATATGGATGCCAAGTTTTTGTGTTGTCTGAATAGATTTTGATTTGATTAAGTGAATACGAATAAATAAACATGTTGATAATGTTTTATATGTGCTATGATTATTTTTTTACACCTTATATTTTTTTCCAATTGTTTAGGAGTGCTAGAGTAGGTTAGAAATTCAAATTGGTGTTTTCCCACCATTTTGCATAATTTGAATTTTTGAATAATTTGGCCTAAGTTAGATGTTTTAGGAGGGTTTAAAGATGTAATCAAAGGTTCCAATTATTTGTGTGACTCCTTGAATGTATATTGTGTTTAATTTGGACCTTTAATGCACACATGTATGGATAAATCAACCTTGATGTTTATGTCAAGGTGTAAACTCTCTTGTAAGTGACTATAGGAAGGTCAAGAAGTGGTTAAAATAATTATAAGAGATATAAAAAAATTAATATTTTATTTTAGAGTTAGTTTTCATGATTTATTATAGTTTATAGGGCTCAATATCCAATAAATAATGTATGGAGATTCTTTAATTTGATAGGGTTTTGACTACAACTCTATTTTATATATATGCATGTGTGGAATGACTATGTTTTGAAAGTTTCATGAAAGAAAATACAATAATGCATTAATTATTATAAATGATATAACATGGGTCTCTTTTAATATTAATTTAATTTTTTTGTGTAGTTCAAGTGATTGGTTTTCATTTCACTTTGCAAAGTAGTCAATACAAACCTGCTGGAGGGTGCACACATAGGCAGTCAATACACAAAGTTTATTAAAAAGGTTTGAATATGAGTCTAATGACAAAAAAATGATTTAAATAGGTGTATGGTGTTATTATAGTTATTAATGAAAATTTATAAAACTTTTTGGAACCTTTTTACTTTATAAAACCTCAAAATAGTCCCTCTCAAGCTTTATACACTGAGTCTACACATAAAATTGGATAATATTTTGAGTATTTAACTCAATAGAGGTGTCCAAAGTCACACCCAATTCTTGGAAAAAATTTATTATAATTAGGTAGACCCAAGGAAAGCATTAAAGTCATTTTAAAGTGGATTGAATGGGTGGTAAAGCCAAATTTCTCCTCTCAAGCACTCACAGGCTTAGACAACCTTGAACTAGGGTTTGAGAATAAATATGCATGTGTAGGGAATTTACACCTATGGAAACTATTCAAAATCCATAATCTCATAGGTATGCATGTGTTTAAAATTATTTTAGAGGTTTTTGTATGGTTATATATAATGATTTACATTTTTTGACAATTGTGTGTGGCTAGAGCTGAATAAGGCCTAATTAAGCCTAACAGTGAGCTAAAAAGGTATACAATAAGGTCTTCCAATCATATTTAATAATTTAAATTACATGGTGAAGTTTAAAAAGATATAGGGTATCTAAATTAGTCATTTATTTCTCAAAATATTACCATATAGGACCGTACTAAAAGAAAAAGATAGGAAAAAGGCTACAAGGACTATGCATTTAAGAAGACAGAGTTGTGTAAGAAAGGAAAGAAGTATTAGGGAGTTGGTAAATAGACTGATAGGTCTTTTGAGACTCTTATAAGCATTATTAAGTTATTAATAACCACATAATAATCTAATGAATCTTAGAACCATAGAATTAATACTGATCTAGTGAATCTTAGTCAAAGGAGTGATTCTTGATACAAAAGAAGTGTGAGTTAGTTTGAGTTATCCTCTGCATCATTCTCCAACCTAACTATGTGTAATAAATGTAATGATATAATATTGTGAAATTCTATGCATTTTTTTCAAACTTTAAAATTTTTGATTTTGACTTTACACTGGTATTCAAACTTAGTTCAAAGCCTTCTCCTTTTATGGGTTTCATATTTTGAAGCTTTATAATAGTTCCTATCAATGTGCTTATCCTTTCCAATGATATATAAGTGCTTGCCATATAAATAATAGATAATAATGGGCTTAGGCTATATTTATATAATTAACTAACACTTTAGGTAATTTTCCTTTAAACTGACATGCAAAACATATAGGCTGACCCATAAGATGGATTTAAATATGGGAAAATAGTCATAAAAGGCATTTGAACAAGTTTGGTCAAGGTAGATGTATCCAAAAGCTAGATATATCAAACTATGACTAGAATTCTCCATAAATTAGGAAATAATGATATGAGATCAAAAAATAATTTAATTCTGATAATAATCTATTTAGGTAGATACTAGGGAAATCATGTGTATCAATAACGATAACCTAGGAAGGTCTAGCCCATTGATAATAGAATGGTTTTGAGAAAATGTGAGAAAGAGTTAGCTAAGTGGGAATGAGTCATGTATACTAAGGCTTGGTCAAAACTAACATTATCAAGTGTCTAATACCAAATATGAATGTCTACATTTTCCTCCCTTTTATTCTAGTAATGGAATTTCTAAAGTAAAAGGATAGAGAGAGATAACTGAGTGTAACCATGGTATGTGTATTCACATAGGGTTTAGTGCCTACTTTCTCCATGAAAAACCTACAATGAAACATTTGTAAATCTATTTTCACAAATGATATAAAATATGAATTACAATAATTACACATATTTGAATTTGAAATTACAAGGAATGTTGGCCTTAAACTATAGCCTAAGTACATATTTTTGCACATATATTAGGAGATATTCAAAGGTCATAAATTATCAATATATTTTTAATACTTGTCATGAAAGTGGGAGAGACACAATATAAGTAAAAAATTTAAAGCCTTAGTTTTGATAAAGTCTAATAATGTGTAATCAAAATAGAGGTGCCTAATAATGAGGCTGCATGGATATACCAAGAAATGCATGAGTGATCAAAATAGAATATGTATAGGTCTATTATTGCACCAATGATAACAGAATGGTTAACATATAACTAATAACCTATGGAACAAGAAGGATGTCACACAAACTACGTAGTGTAAAATAAGGAGAAATCTACTAGGTTGGTAGAGCACTTCTATATGGGTTGACATTAACACAAACCATTTTAATAAATTATGTTTGAGTGAATCTAGTGAAGCGTGGTGGAGATATAGGGGTTTGTTTGGTTGATTTCATTCATTTTAAATTAATTAACCTTGATAATCATATAGATTAGTTTTGCATCGTATGGAGTACACACTCAATATTTGTAACTAAAATGTGTTGGCTTACAACTATAAAAGCCACCCTTCTTTCTTGGAATTGGAATTCAAATAATTTTTTTTTGTTGAACTACAAAGTCATTTTAACCTAGGTTATTATTGTTTTCCTTCATGGTCAGCTATATTTAACTATTACCACATTTTGAAGGAAAGACATTGTCATATATGTAACTTTGTGGACTTAATGAAGAGAGAAACATTTTTTTCTTATGGTCATTATTTATGTGTTTTTTTTACCGACAATAATGGTATCTAGGCTTAGCTTTAGATAATGGATTTGAATATCATATTCTCAGTCATATTCTTGCATGTTTACTAATGTTAAGTATTGGCTTTAATTTTTTACATCATAAATTTTATAATGTGATAACTATTGGTTTTTACAAATAACTTATAGAATAAATATGGTTAATATATCTCTATACAACTAACCCAATTATGACTTGGTGATCTCTTTGTGCCTAAAGTAAGCACACAATTATATTTCTTGATTTGTTAACACAATTATTTTTAATTATTTAGGTATGCATGAGTGGCATAGACCTAATGTGAAAACATTACCTAAACATTTTAGTTTTGTCGCTTGGACCTAGTTGAACTAGTTGTGAAATATGGTGAGCAGAGATGATTTGTCGGTTTTCATTGGAGAGTATTTAGATATGAATCAAGGATTTTAATTGTGAATTTAAAATAAAACACTTGAGTTTAGAAATAAAAATTCCAAAGGTGTGGGTAGAATAACATTCACATGATTCTCTATAAAAAGGCTTTTTCTATGAGCTATTGAAACACTTGCATGTATGGCTAGCCACCTATGTTATGGGTAAAAGTATAAACTATGGTTAAAAATACCCTTGGAAAGAATTATGTGATGAATATTTAAAGTTCATATATATTATTTGGACCATATATATGGATGTGTGGTGGAGAGATACCTTGAACAATTATTTTTTGGAGTTTAAGGTGTCAACATATTCTTGTCTAGAGGAAGAAGATCATTAGTTTTACACAAGCTGAAAAAATCTGACATAGAAAAGTTTCCCTTAGATTAAAAAATTAATGGTAGATTATATAAATGAGAATATACACATGTAAGGCTGAGTCATCTCATGCATGATCTAAGTGGATGGTTGATAGTTAGGGGTGGGAAAGGTTTATATGAATATTGTGTGAAGGAAATGGAGCCAAAAAAAATTAGCATGGACTTCCTAGATGCTCATGAACTATAAAGTGAAAATATGATGAATAATAGTAGAGAGTGATTTATCCCATGAAACCTAATAATATGGGGGATATAAGTCAAGGAAATTCCATGAGTACCCATGCATAGTAAGGATGGTTTGAGGATAAGTCTCATACTAAGGATATGTTCTTTAGTGAGGAAGATACATACACCATGGAGTAGGATAACATTGTGGGGGAAATAGTTAAAGTCTTTTGGGAGCCTAATAACATGTAAAACCACACATATGATGAGGTTCCTACCTATTATCTACAAAAAATTCAAGCTAATATGTTTCATTTAAAACTAGAAGGTAGTGACAAGAATAGAGTTGATTTGTCTCAAATAGTGAAGTTCATAAGACAAGAAGAAAAAAATAGTGTCTTGTATCAAATAGTACCTTACAAACCCTTAGAAAAAATTTTAAAAAATAATGTATATGAAGATCCCAACCATGAGGTGTTAATCCACCTACACATATGAGTATTAATACTTTAGGAGGAATAATGACCATAGTATTAGTAATCCAAGATATCAATCTAGATGTAGCACAACCTAGTGTTAGGTATAGTTCAGTTTCACCCCAAATGGTAGGAAATATGGGTGGCATGGGAAAAGGAAACTTTAGAGGTATCAAAATTTCAAGCACCTAAGGAATGACTAGTGTAATAGTCACACAAATACCAACCACATAAATTCCAACACCTCAATATTTATTCTATAAAATGCTATTGAGCTTACCTAAGTACCAATACATATAAAATTCCACCAAGAAAATTCACAAGTGTAAGCTCATTTGGCACACTAAAGGTTTCATCACATATTAAAGGAAGTAAATTCAGTTCATAACCATTTTTTAGACTATGTACACATGTGGTACTCAAATTATGATCCAAACCAAGCCATTAGTGACTATGATTAACTAAATAAGGTTTTTTTTAAAGAATTTTACATTCTAAATTTTGAGAAAAAAAGAATCTTTGTACTGATGGAGATCAAACTATAACTAAGAGCCTCTATGCATATGATATAAGGTTTAAGACCTTGATTTCTAAGCTCTCATCCGACATTCACCTAGTTCAACATGAATAGTAGTTTTTTTGAGGCTTATTATTATATTTTAGGTGTTCCCTATATATAAAAACCTTTAGAGAGCCTCAAGAGACTCCAAAAGTAGCACCAAGGGTTAAATTAGTTAAAAGTGTGTATATAAGGATTATTCCATTAATGAATACATAAATCACCAAAATGGCTTTATAATTATATAATTAACCAAAAATACTACACATGAAACTCACAATGGTTTTTGGAGTATAAATTATGAAGTGGAAGGCTACAATAACAATGATTATATTGGCTTAGTGTTAAGAAACTACTTAAGCCTTACAATATTTTCCATGAGGACCATGATGTATATAGTTCCCCATATATTCATATGAAAACACATATAAATATCTCCTTTCACTATACAAAATTTGATATTTCCACCCTTAATACTTAAGTATTTTCAAGTGATGGATGAAATCCGTGAGTGTGGATAGGGAACATGACAAATAAGAATTGGCCCTTAAAATTAGAACTAATGACACTATGGTGGTTAGAAACCCTATAGAGTATGATGTGGTAGACATGATGTAAGATAATTTTTCCCATGGACATGCTACATGTGTGGTTCACTAAACCATTACCAAAGAGATTTCCCAAATTTTCCTAGTTGTAGGTATCATCAAGGAAAGCATGTAATTGAAGAATACCCTAACCTTTATGCAAAGATAATGAAAAAGGAAAAATGTTAGAATGGGGTAGGGGTAATCCACATCATCTACCCAGATATATTTGGGTGTCTAAGGATGGAGGGAATAGGTTATCCCAATGTCCTAAGGTTAATATCACTACACTTAGTGTTTCCTTTAGTTAGCCATATGTATGAACCACCCAAATAGAAGGTAAATTAAGTATAACACTAAAAAAAAATTATTTATCTAGATGGCATCAAATATATCCTCACTCTATATGAATAATTGGATGTGATACATAAATGTTAAGCAGAGCTTAACATGCTCTTTATTTAGAGTCCAAGTCTAGAGAAGCAATCTATGAGATGACACAAGAAGTAGAGGTGGATAATGACATTTATTGTATTTTAAATCCATTACACTGGGAGAGAATGATCCCATGATCAATAATTGGTTGGTATAGCATTCCATAGGAACAACTTAAGATTCCACACCATTCCAAGCAAGAGGTCATGAATTTATAACTATATAAAACATTGTCTATGACCAAGAACTATTAATTGATGAAACTATATATGGTTGTTCAGTGTGTGACATTATCAATGACATGTGAGGTAAATATTATTTCATAATATGCTTGGTGAAAAATTAGTATCCCCACACTAAGGCCTTCACCTCATGCTTTGTTTATGGAAAGTAAAACCCCCACATAACCTTTGGGGATTCTCAAAAATGTATTTTTTGGTAAAATGGGGGTGAATATTAGTGTATATTTCAAAGTCACTGAGTTAGTTATGGCTGAAAATTAGGTATATTTTCTTGATATGCCATGATGCTACACAAACAATGTAAACATGCACCTCGAAAAGCACTAAATGAGTTTTTAAAATTGATGACACTACATGTTTTTCCCCCTTGAAAATGAAAAAGAGCTAGCCTATTTTGAAAAGATAGATATAACTTATGAATTAAACTATATTTAAAAAATAATTTTGTAGGACTTAAAGCTTATAGATATTGACGGTGAAGGATTCTTTAGTTGGGGTGACACAAATTCTATTTCCAACATTACTAATGTCACCTATAATCATTGGGTATAGGAGTCCTAAAAAGTAGCTAGGTATAAATATGGCATAAAAAATTCAAAGCAAACACAAACTCCTGCATCAAGACCATGAAGAATTCCAAGGACATTTATATCGATATTTTCAACACAAATGCTTGGATTTCACTCTCTACTTATAAAATTAAGAAAGTTTTTATATTGAGAAAAGGGAGATTATAGTGATTCCACATTACAATGGCTTATAAAATGTAAATTAATATTTAAAAAACATGAAGGGTTATGTATGAAATAGAAAGATAAAAATAAATGCATTGGTGTATAATATTTTAATCATATTTGTGTGTGATGGGCACCACATAATTCCACCCTACCAACATGGGATATTAATAAGGAAACCATTTGTAGCCATTTTTAATGAAGAAATATCAATTGGGGGTTACCTCATTATAATAGGCATTGTTCCCCTAAAAACATTTTCAAATATATGAGGAAGTGTTGATGATGAGTGTACACCATCTTCCAATAAGATTGTAGGTCCATTCATAGTATGGAACATTGAGGACTTGGGCTTATTCCTAGTACATTTTCTATAAGAAATGCCTAGAAAATACTAAGTGTTAAAAAGTGAAGGTTGTGTTTTTTAATATATTTTACTTCTCCTCACCCAGGCCTAAGATTTATAAATTCTATTTATGGATGCATTAGAACACTATGGATGATGATGATATCAAGGAAGAATGTGTAATGAAAATGCATAGCTAGAAGGACATGTTCATAATTTGGCCTCTTAGGCCAAATATAAACTCCTACAGTTCAAAACCTTCTACTAAGGCCCTCTAAGCTTGTGTATGGTTACCTTATATCTTGTCATGGTCCTCAAAATGGTCTTGTCAAACCTTGGTTAACATTGTGTAAGGTTGTTTTAACAAAATTAAGGTAAATTTCATTTTTTACCTTATTTTGTCTTGTCACCTTATTGCATAGTCAAATGGGTTCAAGTGTTTTAAGAGGTCTTTGAAAGTCTTTTAGCATGGTTTAGAGAAATTAATGTAGTTTTGGAGAGTTTAAGGTATTATTTTCTTCTAGGTCCCCAATTCCTCAACTAAATGTTGTTTCCACATGCATGACTTATGTCTAAATGATGCCTAGGATAATTTGGAAGCCCTTATGGAAAGGTCTAGCCCATCAAATGAAGTCATCAAAACATGGTTATGTCTGTCTAAGCTTAAAATTCATAAATATACACTTTTAAGTGTTTTTAATAGGTTTCAAGGCATGTTTGAAGGTTTTAAATCAATTTATCTTTATGTCATGCTTGATTAAGACTAATGCAATGTGAAAGTGTTGGTGGGGCCCAAAAGAATGAAAAAAGGTTATTTAAAAAATCAAAAAACTCTTGTCAAAGATCATAAGAATAGGTTTTAATGTGGAAGAGTGGTGATTTATATCATGGGATCATGGTATCACCCCTCTCAAAGGTTTTCAGAGCATTTTCAAGGTTAGATAATGCAAAAACCTACTTGCCTTCTCCATTGCCCTTCTTGGTAGCTTGAAGAGGCCCGGTGGTTTTCATTCAATACATGAAGCAAAGAGAGTGTTTAGTCCAATTATATTATGTGGAATAAGTAGTATCTATCCATTTTCAACTTGTGTCATTAGGGGAGAGTTAAAGGCTTTGTCCTCTATGAATCATTGTTTAGAACATAGGAGCCTCTAAACCCTCCTTAAACCCCTCATAGTGACTCGATGGAGGAAATATTATTATTAGTACCTTAATTAAAAAAATTTAACCTTTTTAATTATTTTTTTGATCTCCATAGGTCTCATGGGAATCTAGGAATAGTTTTTTGTGGTATGTGCAAAGTACAAATTGTATAGATAAGGGCAAAAATAACTAGTACAACCTATTTAGGAGCATGAAAGATGGTACCAGACCATAAAATTAAAAATTGGGAATGTTGATAAGGTCCTTAAACTAAATCCAACATAATTTTTTAGGTTCACGTGTGTGGGGAAGTTTTAGATCTAAAACTCAATTTTCTAGGCCAAGAGGCCTACTTGAGGGCTAGTAGAAGGAAAAACAAGTGAAGAAATTACACTTATACTTGAACTCTTGTCATAAAATTTAATAGAGGGATATGAGATCATAAATAATATTCAAAAAATTTCTTGGTTCTCTAGGCTAACCTACATATTCTTCTAGATAAGGAGCTTTGCCTTTTGGAGGGCTATAAAGAATTGAAGAGCTAGAACAGGTTTAGGTGCAAAATGTGTTATTGAAGAGTAATTTATGCTTCCAAGAGGGTTTATACAAGTATTTTAAGGTGTATATATTTCATCCACTTATAAATCTTACCTTCATTAAGATAAAAACAAGATTTTTAGCCAAAAGGGAGAAGCCTTGACGAGGTCAATAATAACATGGAAAATTTCCAAGAGAATATGGGCTACTACGTGATAAAAAATTAGTGGATCATAATGGTTCATGGAGGTAGCATGGAGGTCAATATTTCAAAGGAATCTCTTGCTAACTCATCACTTAACTGTTAGGCCACCTTGTATTAAGGCCATTATACCACCATGTTAATGCATGTGAGAGATCATGGAGTTTTACTAGTCCTTATTCATTCTTATAACTGATGGTTAAGTGAATGAGGATCATTATTTCATCTCATCCACACTTTTACACCACTTTATCATTCTCTCCCCTTATCTTTTACTATAAATTGATGCTAAAAATCCATTGTATGGATCCCTCGACTGGGTATGAAGAAACTCTACCCAAATTTTACCTTGTAAACCTCTGAATTAATATAAGGACTGGTTCATATTATATATTTTAGCTTAGTGTGTTATATAACTATTGACTTACACAAGTGATTGAGTTTCATCTTCCTTTTCAAGATCTGTATTCTCACCTAGAATCTAGGAGATTGTTCTAAATAGGTCATATGGTGTTTGGAAGTGTTAGTGGTGGTGCTTAAAGTGAAATCTAATTGGTAGTGTCTTTAATTAAACCTCACATTCATCAACCTCAAGTTTTAGTCATCTAGCATAGCCTCCATGTGAATTATTGATGTTTAGGAGTCTCTTGGAGAGATTTATTTAGTCACTAGTCCTTGTCTAGTTCATAAGTGTTGTTTAAGGGTTAAATAGAGTGGATACAACATGTTGGTGCATCACCTCCCATATCTTAGGTTTTTTTTATGTAATTTTTAGCCATCTAGCATATCCTTCATGTGAATTATTGATGTTTAGGAGTCTCTTAGAGAGATTTATTTAGTCACTAGTCCTTGTCTAGCTCATAAGTGTTGTTTAAGGGTCAAATAGAGTGGACACAACATGTTGGTGCATCACCTCCCATAGATTAGATTTTTTTATGTATCTTTTATCCCTTTTCATCAATAAGTTATTAGGTTTAGGAATTGAGCCATAGATGATTCATCATAGGAGATAGCCCCCAAAATATAGGTTCATCTCACTCAATATGATACCCACACCTAGAGGTGATCCCATTGTATATGATAAATGAGGCAAGTATGAAACACCTTTGACTCAAGGGTGCAATCTAGACTGATAATAAATTTTTTCATGCCTAATGGGGCCATAACTCAAGGAGGTTGAAGTACTCACTCTCGTCATTTAGTGACCTTAAGGAGATGCAAGCATTCTAGTGGCATAATATCACTCAAATGTCATGCTAAAGGGTGTCATAAGGTCTTCATCTAAGGGTAAGAACAACTTGTTGTTGATAGCCACTTTTTTATTCATTTATCTCATGATGTTTAATGAATGGATATGAAGGAAAATTCTATTCCATAGCTCCTTATTAGTAGCATTATGACCTGTGCCAGCCTCACCATGAGCCTTATCAATCATATATTGACCCCTATCAGTAACCCAATGAACCATATCAGTCTTACATTGATCCACATCAGAATTATGATGAGTATTATTCTCTGCATGAATTCAATCATCCACAATATAAGCCTTACTATCAGCCTCCTTGGCAAGCTTGTTATCAAGATTACTACCCCTCTTTTCTCCCTAATCACCCTTTCAAGCTACACCTACTTAATCCAATGAGTATAATGAGATAAAGATAATTAATCAAATCATTGAGAATGTATTATTGGCTTTGAAGGAGAAACAAGCTCAATGCAACTAGTCTTATAATCCTCCCACTACCCCCCATCAAGGTTCTTGGACCACTACTCCCATGCCAAACCCAAAATAAGAAGAGAAGAAGGTTGAGAAATTTATAACAAGGAGACTTCCAAAATTTCAAATCCCCTCACCTCTTCCTCAATCTCAAGTTGTCCATGGATGTGTAAGTATGCAAAGAGAGAAATAAGTTATGAGTACCAATCTTAGGAAGTTCCCAAGGTTTTAGAGTGCCTCCTCACCCCCTAAACTCACTCAATAACATATTATAAAGGATTATGTTCCTAATCCACTAGTTGGATATTATTTCCCTCCCATCATCTCTCTATTTGAAGGAGGACCTATGGTTTGGAGAGTAGATGAGGAGCATCTAAATGAAGAGAAGTGTATGGGGGCTAGTTAAAGATATATTTAAAGTTTTTCAGGTTTTCCATCTATATTTCATACTAAAATCATTCATGAGAATCAAGATACACCTAAGTGTGACAAAGAAATGTAGGAGTGGAAAAGTAAGAATGTAAAATCTTCAACAAACTATCTTTCTCCATCTCTTCAACAACATCATGATCAACCTAGTACTCTTAAGGCTCCAAGTTGGAATAATACTCTAGTAGCTATCAAGTAAGCCAATGAAGCATCTTTACCTCCCACCCTCTCCTTTTATGAAGAGAATCTAGTTTCATTGAAGGCAAAATTAGATTGTGTAAATGTGAGAGTAAACTTGATAAAGAACATTGATGAGGTGGTAGTCCTTCAAGAGCTTGATTATGTTGTAGCTACAAGTGAGTTTGAAGAACATCTTGAAAAGGATACTTCAAGTACCTATGATGAGGAGACCACTATTGATACACATTTTCATCTCATTAGATCAGAGTTTGAGCCTAAAGAGAAATTATATGATCTAGAGCAATCACAATGGCATGACCTTGAGGTGGATGAAACACAAATAACTCCTCTAGGAGACAGTCATGAAAATAACCCTCATGAACCCATCATTGAAGATAAGATAACTTCAACTAATTTGGATGATCCTTATCATTAATTATACCATGAATCCTTAGATGAGATTGAATAACTCAACATGATATCTTTGAATAATGGAATAGAATAGCAGGTTGAGGTCTCAAGTGAAATTAACACTAATGTTTTGGAACCTAGAGAGGACAATTTAGATTTAGAATCAGAAAATCAAGATGAACTAGAACTTTCATTCTCCATAGAATATAAAGATGATCAAGTTGTATTAGAACATGAGCCTTGCCATGACCCTGTTGGAGAGTTAGAGGCACTTGATCAACATGCTTCTCCAAAAGTAAATGGTAAGAGTGGAAATGAGGTTCATGTTTTTTTTATTGATCATGAAAATATTTAATTTTTAGAATACCTAGACAATTCTTCTTCAATTTTAGATGATACATCTCCACCTCATCAAGAGAATACTAAAATTGTCAACTTAGCCAATGAGCATGGTGAAGAGCTTAAGAAGTGTCTTAAGGAGAATACTATGGTAGTTGGTCTTGTTAATTCTTAAGAGTAGATCCAAGGTCCTAATGACATGAGGTAGTCTCACTTGGACATGATCAAGGAGCTTGAAGATATTTTTAGGAAAGTAACTCAAGAAGAACAAGATGAATTTGTTGAAGAAGAATTCAAGGTTCCTAGTGAGCTAATATGTTTTGGAAATCATCTTTAGGAGGTTTAGTTTCAAGGTCCACTAAGGTATGATGAATATGGTACCTTTTAGGATGAGCAAAAGATTATTTTTGAGGAACCAATTTAAACAAAGGTTGAGGTTTTTGCCCTTATCAACACAGATTTAACTTGCTTGGAAAACTCTCACATTACCAAATATAGACAATAGTTTGAGGTGAAAATTTAAAATCAAGATGAATATGTCTACATTGGAGACATGATATCTATTGGAGAGGCATCTAAAGTCAAGATAAAGAAAATGGTTGTCAAAGAAGGAGTTGGTCAACAATAATAAAACTTAATCATAAGCTTGTACTTCAAATTGGCTCATCTCATGGAGTAAAGAATCTAAGAAACTTCCCCTTTGATCCAAGATGAGGAAGATATGTCCAGGTTAATTTTTTGTGGTATTTTGACCTTGTCTTATTTGTAATAAGTATTTGTCAACACAAATGTGGTGTGTTTTTTTCCTTCTTTGTTTGGTTTCTTATCCTTTATTGTGTGTGTGAAGTTGTTTCCATTCCTTAAAGGTTGATTGTCAGTATAAGTAGAAGGACCATACTAGTTGGGTCATGATTGTCATGTGTGAAGCACCCTATTCAAAGGATGAGATAGTTGGTTCTCTTGACCAGCAAGTAGGATAACCCATGTGAGTCACCAATAATGTTGATAATTTTTCCTCCCAAGCCAAACATCAACCTCTATAGTTCAAAACCTTCTACTAAAGCCTTTCAAGATTATGTATGGTTAACTTAGATCTTGTCATAGTCCTCAAAATGGTCATATCAAGCCTTGGTTAGCATTGTTTAAGGTTATTTTGACAAAATTAAGGTAAATATAATTTTTTACCTTATGTTATCTAGTCACCTTATGGCATAGTCAAGTCTGTTTAAGAGTGTTAATAGGTCTTTATGTCATGATTAAAAAAGAATATACAATGTGAAATATTTGGTGGGGCCCTAAGAAATGAAAAAAGGTTGTTTATAATGTCAAAAAATACTTGTTAAAGATTATAATAATAGTTTTCAATGTGTAAGAGTGGATATTTACATCATATATTGGTTCCATCTCTTTCAAAGGTTTTTATGTATAAAAAAATGATTTGGAAGCACTTTCAAGGTTAGATAATGCAAAAACCTAATTATCTTATCCATCACCCTTTTTGGCAACTTGAAGAGGCCCAGTGGTTTTCATTTGATATAAGAAGGAGAGAGAGTGTATGGTCCAATGATATTAAGGATAATAAGTAGTCTTTATCCACTTCCACCTTGTGTCATTAGGAAAGATTTGGAAGCTCTGTGCTCTATGAATCATTGTTAAGACCAAAGAAGTCTTTAAACCCTCCTTAAACCCCTCAAAGTGATGATGTGATGGAGGAAATATGATTTTTATTTCCTTAAAATTAAATGTTATAACCTTTTAATGGTTTTGGTTATCTCCATAAGTCTCATGATAATCTTTAAATGGTTTTTGGTGGCACATGTAAAGTACAATTTATATAGACAAGGGTAATTTAAATGACTATTACAACCTTTTAAGAGCATGAAAGATGGTTTCAGACCACCAAATTAGACATGGTGAGTTTTAATAAGGTCCTTCAACTAAATCCAACATCATTTTATAGGTTCACATGTGTGTGAAATTTTTAGATATGAAACTCAATTTTATAGGCCAAGAGGCCTAATTAAGGGCTAATATAAAGAGAAACAAGTGAAGAAAATACACCTGTACTTGTAATCTAGTCATTAATTTTTACACAAATATATGAGATCATAAAGGATATTCAAAACTATGATTTTTTCTCCAAGATAACCTACAAATTCTTTTAGATTAGGAGATTTGCCTTCTATAGGGCTGATAAGAATTAAAGGGACAGAATAGGTTCAGGTGCAAAATAAGTTATTGAAGAGTAATTAAAGCTTCCAAGAGGGTTGATACAAGTCTTTTAAGGTCTATATATTTTAACCATAGATAAGTATTACCTTAATTAATCTATAAATAATATTTTAAGCTTTTATCCGAAAGAGAGAAGCCTTAAAAAGGTCAATAATAACATGGAAATTTGTTACGATAATATAGACTACTACATAGTAAAAATGTAGTGGAGAATAATGGTGCATGGAGTCAATATGGAGGTTAATATGTCAAAGGAATATCTTGATAAATCCTCACTTAACCATGAGGCCACCTTGTATGAAGGCCACTATGCCACCAATTCAATGCATGTGAGAGATCATGGAGCTATTACTAATCCTTATTCATGTTTGTAATGATGGTTGAGTGAATGAGGATAATCATGGCCTCTCCTCCATAATTTTACATCACTTTATCCTTCTCTCTCCTTTTATTTTTCTATAAATTAAGGATAAAAATCCATTATATGGTTGGCTAGGTATGAAGAGATTCTACCCAAATTATACCTTATAAACCTTTGAATGAATAAAAGGACTAGTTTAGATGCTTTGTGCTAGCTCATTGTGTTCTATAATTATTGATTTTCAAAAGTGATTAAGTTTCATCTTCTTTTAAATGTAATTATTCTCACATAGTTACTAGAAGATTGTTCTAAACATGTCATATGGTGTGTGGAAGTGTTAATGATGGTTATTGAAATGAAATTTGACTGGTAGTGTCTTGAAGTAGACATCCCATTGATCACCCTCAAGTTATATCCATATAACATAACCTCCATATGAAGTATTTATTCATAGGAGTCTCTTGGAGATAGTTATTCAGTCACTCATCCTTATCTAGTTCATAAGTGTTGTTGAAGGGTCAAATAGAGTGGACATAACATATTGGTATGTCACCTCCCATAGCTTAGGTTTGTTTTATGTATCTTATATCCCTTTTCATCAATAAGTTAGTAGGTTTAGGAATTAAGCCATAGATGATATATCAGGGGATCTAAACCAAAAACTAGAGGTTCATCTCACTCAATAGGATACCGACACCTAGAGGTGATCCCATTTTATCAGCTAGATTAGGTAGGTCTGAAACACCTCTACCTCAATAGTACAATATAGACTAATAATAATTCCTAACATGCCTAGTGGGATTATAATTAAAGGAGGTTGGAGAACTCAATCTCATCATTCAGTGACCTCAAAGAGATGTAAGCATTCTAGTGGAAAAATATCACTCAAATGTCATGTTAAATGGTGTCATCAAGTCTTCATCTAAGGGTAATAACAATATTTTACTGATATTCACTCTGTTCTTCACTTGTCTCATGATGTTTAATGGTTGGATATAAAGGAAAATTCTATTTTACACCTACTTATCATCAGCATTATGACATGTACCAGCCTCACCATGAGCCTTATCAATCTTATATTAAACTCTATCAATAGCCCAATAAATCATATCAATATTACATTAATTCACATTATAATTATGATTATCCTTACTATCAACCTCCTTAGCCACCTTTTTATAAAAATTACTACCCCTCTTTCCCTTCCTAATCAACCTTTCAAAATACATTTAGTTGCTTCAATGAGTGAAATTGAGAATGAGTTATTATTTTGAAGGAGTGTCAAGCTCAATGAAACTAGTATTATAAGCTTCCCACTACCCCACACCAACCTTATTATACCATTACTCCCATGTTAAACCCAAAACAAAAAGAGAGGAAGTTTGTAGAAGTTATAACAGGGATATTCCCAAGCTTTCAAAGCCCCTCACCTCTTCCTTAAGCTCAAATTGTCTATATATGTTTAGGTCTATAAAGAGAGAAATAAGTTGGTAGTACCAAGCCTAGGAAGTTCCCAAGATTTCATAGTTCCTCCTCACCCCCTAAACTCACTCAAAATCAGCTTATAAATCCTTATGTACCTACTCCACTATTTGGACATTCTTGTTCTCCCACCATATCTCTATTTGAAGGAAGACCTATGGTTTGGAGTGCAGATGAGGAACATCTAAATGAAAAGAAGTGTATGGAGGATAGTTCATGTGATCTTTCAAGTTTTTTAAAATTTAACATTTTTCCTTCATAATATAGTCATTCATGAGAATCAAGATACACCTAAGTTTAACAAAGTAATTAAGGAGTGGAAAAGGAAGAATGTAGTGTCTTTAACTGTTTATCTTTCTCTATCTCTTCAACAACATCATGATAAACCTAGTACTCCTAAGGCTCCAAATTATAATAATACTCCAACAAATGTCAATAAAACCAATTAAGCCTCTTTCCCTCCCACCCTCTCATAACATGAAGAGAATCTAGTTGCATTGAAGGTAGAATTAGAACATTCAGATGTGAGAGAGAACTTGATAAAGATCATTTATTAGGTGGTAGTCCTTCAAGATCTTGAGTATGTTACAGTTGTAAGTGATTTTTAAGAACACATTGAAAAGGATTCTTCAAGTACCTATGATGATGATACCACTATTGATACCTTTATTCATCTTAACAAATTAGAGTTTGAGCCTAAAGGAAAATTCAATGATGTAGAGAAATAAAAATGCCATGACCTTGAGGTGGATGAAACATAAGAAACTTCTCCTCTAGGAGATAGTCATGAAAAGAACCCTCATGAACCCATCATTGAAGCTAAGATCACTTCAACTAATTTGGATGATCCTTGGCAGCAATTGTACCATGAATCCGTAGATGAGATTGAAGAAATCAACATGATGTCTTTGAATAATAAAATAGAATAGAAGGTTGAGGTTTTAAGTGAAAGTAACACTAATGTTTTGGAACTTGGAAAGGATAATTCAGATTTAGAACCAAAAAATCAAGATGAACTAGAAATTAGATTCTCCATAGAATACGAAGCTGGTCAAGTTGTAGTAGAATATGAGCCTTGTCATTACCCTATTGGAGAGTTAGAAGCACTTGATCAATATGCTTATCCATAAGGAAATGGTAAGAGTGGAAGTGAGGTTCATGTATTTTTGATTGGTCATGAAGAGATTTCCTTTTTTAAAGACTTAGAGAACTTTTGTTCAAGTTTAGATGATACATCTCCACCTCATCAAGAGAATGTTAAAATTTTCAACTTGGTCAATGAAAATGGTGAAGAGCTTAAGAAGTTTATTAAGGAGAACACTATGGTAGTTGGTCCTATTGAGTCTCAATACCATATCCAAGGTCCTAAAGAGATGAGGCAATCTTATTTGGACATGATCAAGGATCTTGAAGAGCTTGGTAGGAAAGTACCTCAAGAAGAACAAGATGAAGTTTTTGAGGAAGAATGCAAGGTTCTTAATGAGCCAATATGTCTTAAAGATCATCTTTAGGAGGTCTAGTTTCAATGTCTACCAAGGTATGATAAATATGGTACCTTCCAAGATGAGTAAAATATTTTTTTGAGAAGTAAATTGAAATAAAGGTTGAGATTGTTGCCCTTATCAACCAAGATGTAACCATCTTGGAAAACTCTCACATTGCTAATGATAGACAATAGTTTGAGGTAAAAATTAAAAATCAGGATGAATATGTCTACATTGGAGACATGTTTGATACTAGAGAGCAATATGAATTCAAGACAAAGATAATGGTGGTCAAATAAGGAGTTGATCAAACAAGAACAAAACATGATCAACAAATTATACTTCAAATTGGCTCATCTCATGGAGTAAAGAATCTAAGAAAATTCCCCTTTGATCTAGGAGGAGGAAGATATGTCTAGGTTAGTTGTTGATGGTAGGTTAACCTTGTGTTATTTCTAATTAGTGTGTGTCAACACAAGTGTGGTGTGTTTGCCTCTTGATTTGTTTGGTTTCGTGCCCTTGTTGTGTGTGTGAAGTTCTTTTTAGTCCTTTAAGGCTGATTGTCAATCTAAACAGAAGGATCATACTAGTTGGGTCATGATTTTCATGTGTGAATCACCCTATTCAAAGGATGAGATAGTTGGGTCTCTTGAGAATTAGGTAGTTTAACTCCTATGAGTCACCAATAATGTTGATAATTTGGCCTCCCAAGCCAAATATTAACCCCCATAGTTTATAACCTTATACTAAGGCCCTCTGAGCTTGTGTATGGTTACCTTAGATCTTGTCATGGTCTTCAAAATGGTCTTTTCAAGACTTAGTTAGCATTGTTTAAGGTTATTTTAACAAAATTAAGTTAAATGTCATTTTTGGCCTTATATTGTCTAGTCACCTTATGGCATAGTCAAGTGGGTTCAAAAGTGTTAAGAGGTCTTTTAGAGTCTTTTAGCATGGTTTGGAGAAATTAAGGTAGTTTTAGAGAGTATAAGATTTCATGTTATCCTATGTCCTCAACTCCTGAAACTAAATGTTGTTGTCACATGCATGACTTATGTCTAAATGATGCCTAAGATAATTTTAAAGTGGAAAGATATACCCCATCAAATGAAGTCATCAATACATGGTTAGGTCTCTCTAAGCTTAAAAGTCATAAATTAACACTTTTATGGGTTTTTAATAGGTTTCAAGGCATGTTTAAAGGTTTTTAATCAATTTCTATTTATGTCATGCTTGAATAGTACTAATGAAATGTGAAAGTTTTGGTGGGGATCACAAGAATGAAAATAGGTTGTTTATAACTTCAAAAAACACTTGACAAAACTCATAAGAACATGTTTCAATGTGTAAGAGTGAAAATTTGTAATGTGGGATCTTGGTGGCAACCCTCTCAAATGTTTTCAAGTATAAAAAATGATTTAGAAGAATTTTCAAGGTTAGATAATATAAAAACTTATTTGTCTTCTCCATCCCCCTTCTTGGTAGCTTGAAGAGGCCTAACAGTTTTCATTCAATGTAGCAAGGATAGAGAGTGTGAATTCTAATTTTCTTAAGGTGAATAATTATTCTCTATCCAATTCTAATCCTTGTTAATAGTTCATTTATTAAGGCCCTTTACTTTATGATTCATTATTAAGAAGTCAAACTGCTCTTAAATCCTTCTAAAACCCTATAGGCTTAGTTTTGGAAATTTAGATGAAATTGTGAGTTAATTACTAATATAAGATTTTTTTGAAAGTCTCTACATATCTCTTCTAGTCTCCTAAATCCATATCTAGTCATATTCATGCTTGTATAAGTCAAAAACAAGTGGAATCCTCCAAAAATGGTGAATTTGTAGGTTTATATTACAGGGTTTTGAGTTCTCCAAAGATTTTATGATGGATTTTAATAGTATCTCCATTCCTCCTCTATCTAAAATATATATTTTAATAGGCCTTCAAGTTCATTTCAATCCTCAATATTTCAAACATGCCATTATATGGAGTATACCTTCATGGTTTTCCAAGTTGATTAGACACTTATCATATTTTCTAGGGTATCTAATGTAATAAAGAATTGAGACACATAAAATAATGTGTATAGAATATTTTAAGATCATATAATCATATTATAAATTATTCTATAGTCATCCTTGAAATGAAATGGTAAGGTTTTAGGTATGTCATGGTCAGATTTATGAAGAGGTATACTTGTGTTGAGTGGGTGAGGAACCAAAGAAGATTATATAAGTATGAAAAGGGATATGATAGACATACAAAAATATAACCCTAGATCATCCTTAAATATTACAAATAATACTTATATAGGTGTTGAAACTCTAAACTCCATGCAAGGTAGTCAAAATAGTGCAGAAGTAGACCACACACTCATGGAAGGTTAAAATTTTCTTCAAGAAGTAGACCTAAAGTGAAAATGATGAAGAAATTTATGGTCATGGTGTCATTATAATGTAATACATTATATAAATGGCCTTCAATATATTAATAGGAAACTAGATGCATTGAAAATGAAGACCCAACCTCAGACTCACAATCAAGATTCATAATGCAGTCTATAGGCCTAAACCTTGAAATAGAAACAAGTGCATCATTATGTTAAGAATGGAAAGCTTATCAAAGGTAATATGGAAGCATACATTCATTTAAAAGGTGGTGATTACTATAATTGAGCATCTCATGAAAATTTTTACTCTTTAAATGATGAAGATAGACCTCAAGTAAGGTCATTTAGATCAGATGTAGGAAAAAGATGATATGATTGTAAATATAGGAGGTTTTAAGAAGATTTGAAAGTTAAAAGAGAGGTAAATATGTCTTTTTCACTATGAAAAGGGCCACTAAAGTGCTCATTTCCTTTTAAGGATCTCTAAACTCAAAAAAGTGCAACCAAGAAGCTCATTTATCACCTACAAGTTAGGCTGGGTAGTTAGAGTTGGCTTCAAGCTTAAGGAAGAAGATATAATACATAAAAAGGATTTGATGTCTAGAAGAATGAATTGGATATAATTTTTTTGACCTACTTGGAACACTCAATTATATATAAGGATGATAAAGCATTCAACCAAGACAAGGTATAGTTATAGTAGACCTAAGAGTTATCCTTCAAGTAACCTAAGTACATGCACATACACTTACATGCCTAATCTTCGGTCATGAAGAGTCTTTGAAATATGTAAGTGGGATGATAGGTTATGAATTTGATAGATTTTATGGATAGATTAAGAGAAACATATATCTCCACTAAAGGAAATGATAAGATAAAGATACTTAGTTAGGCCTAGTAGGTCTAAAAGATCATACACAACTAGGTGAATGATGCATTTTTGTTCAAAGTGAAAGCTTGTAAGTCAGGTGAGTAATGTAAGTGTATAAATTTGGCTATTGAAAAGGAATCCTAGGTTAAATTGAAGAGAGAACCATCAAAAGAAGAACTTTTGGTCACCTATAGTCAAATTAGCCTAATAATCACCTACACTCAGCTTGAGAACAATGTGATCAAATGGCATATTTTGATGTTGATGAGAAGTGATAGAGAGATATAGGGAAGATCAATAAAATCATGGATTCATTATATAATACTATCCAAGGAATCAAAAGTGAAAACAAGAAAAGTCTTGATTCATACTTATAGTCAAGAAACCAAAACAAGAATACACAAGTATGTGTATGAAGTGTGGAGAAAGTTGTCTTCTTAAGTGGTTGGTCAATTGAGAGGTGAGGTTGGGTGAGTGATAGGTGTTAAGACAAAATAATAGATCTTGGACTCATTCAGGGATAGTGAAAGTATGAAGATGTCTATTTTGGGTTAATTGGATAGGACTGAGCATCTATAGTCAAATCAAACTCATTTAAGACCATAGACCTATCCTTGAACAAGAAGAGGAAAACATGTCTAAGGAAGAATATATATCTAAATAGAATATGATAGGAAAGGAGGATTTTTAGAGATTATGAATACTTGGGCAAAGAATTTTTTTGAGGTCTAAACTCAGTGTGATGAAGACAAGTGCCAAGCTAGGCCATTAGGGCTACACAAGGCTAATTAGCTTCAAACCCTTGTAGAATGTTTTCAAATTGCAATGCTCTATTGGAATATCATTGTCTATTAAAATTCATTGGAATTCATTTCTAGGTTTGTCTCAAACCTTTGAAAATTCACTCTAATAAATAATGAATATTGGGGAGGTTTGTAGGAAAAAAATTGTTTTCAACATAAATGCACATGCTTTCATGCCTGAGAGGTCATTTGAGGAAGCTTAGAGCTACTTGGATAACATGAATGATTTAAATTGGATATGATGAGTGTGGAGCCCTTTGGGTCTATCACATGAACATAAGAATAAATTTTTGGGGCTTAAAGAGCTCCAAAGATGTGGGGGGGCATAATTTTCATGTTCTCTACATGTGAGTGGAATATTCCTTAAATTCCTAATTTCTATGTATTCCATATTTGATGGAGTTAGTTGTTAGATGCCTTTTCCCATGTTTACTTCCATGTTTTGAGGAAGTTAGTTATTTTTTGGAAAAGGGAATTCCTTCTCTTGTTGAGTGGAGTTGGTTGTGATCACATGCTTTTGGTAAACTATGCCCTTAGAAGGTGGAGAGATGGAAATGGTGAATTACTCCTTGGGATAGATTTTGGATAGGCTTTATGAGGTGGAGGAGGGTTTTCACATGTTGGATAATGCTTATATTAGATAATCATTGCATATTTGCTCCTCCTTTTGTGGATTTTCTTCGTTTTATTATATATATAGGATGTGGTGTGGCCTTTATAGGTTGTTGGTTTATTTGTAGTGTGTGGCTTTGAGGATCAGAGTCAAAGTGTAGGTGTTTTTCAAAGTTTAGGTGTTCATTATAGGGTGTGTTTTAGCAACTTGTGAGAATAAACATTATGTAGGTGTAGGTGAAAGTGCAATTTTTGTGCAACACTTTTTATAAGATATTTTTCTATCTCTATGAGAGTTCATTGTAATCGTGTTTTAGATTACTAATTTATTTGAGAACTTTCATTGGTGGATGTATCCCACATTGGGTGAACCATGTTATATTTGTGTTATCTATGTTATTATTATATTGATCTCATTTATGATTTCATATTAATGGTGAATTAAGTAATGTTTCTGTGATACATTTTATTGAATATATTTATATCTAGTTTATGGTAATAATATATCTATATTTATAAGTGTTTTATTCTTAACAACTGGTATCAGAGCCATTGGTTATGTGTTTTGCTGAAGTGGTAAATCATAAGAAGGCTATTAGCTTGAGTGGGAGCTATGGGAGAAGAGATCAGATTCAGAGTTGAGAATTTTTATGGTAAGTATTTTGGTTTGTGGAAAATGTATATGCAAGATTACCTATATTACAAGGAACTTTAACTCCCCTTGGAGGGGAAAAGAGGACAACTTTTAAGTATAAGTGATGCAGATTGGTCATTACTTGATAGGAAGGCATTATGAGCCATACAATTATGCTTTGCATCTTCTATTGCATTTAAAATTATAGATTAGATAACTACAAATGATCTCATGGATAAACTTGGGAAGTTACATGAGAAACCTTCAGATTCTAATAAAAAATTTCTTATGAAAAAATTGTTTAACATGAAAATGGTTTAATAGATAATCATCTAAATGATTTTAATATGGTTGTAAGTATGTTCACTTTAGTTGGAATCCAGTTTGATGACAGAGTTATAGATTTTACAATATTATGTTCTTTTCATGATAGTTATGATAATTTAGTTATGGCTATGAGTAATGTAGTCCCTACCAAGCAAAGCTTGAATTTTGAGGATGTTGTAGGTGTGATCCTTAGTGAAGAGATACAAAGGAAAAACACTGGTAAATCATCTTCAGGTAATGATTTATCCATTGATACTAGAAGGAGACAAAAGGACAAGAGCAAAGGCAACGAAGGAAATTCAAAAGGTGGATCTAGATCCAAGATGATATGTTGGCATTATGGGAAGAGTAGACACTCAAAGAAGGATTGTTGGTTACTTCAGGATAAGAATGCCAACAAGAAGGAAAAAAAATGAGGTAAATGTGACATCTAGTAAATCATGTCAAGATTCCTTAATTATTTTTATGGATAATTTCTTTGAGTTTTGGGTATTAGATTCATGGGCTTCTTTTCATACCACCCCACATAGGCATTATTTTACTAATTATGTTTAAGAGAATCTAGGACATGTATATCTTGGTGATGATGAACCATGTGAGATAGTAAGTAAAGGTTGAGTTCTGGTTAAGATGTATAATGAGAACACATGGATCATTAAGGATGTTAGACATGTGCCTATGTTGAGACAAAATTTGGTTTCAATGGGGCAATTGGGTAAAGAGGGATGTTCAATATTGTTTACTATAGATTCTTGGAAAGTTACCAAAGGTGCTCTTATGATCTTGAGAGGTAAGAAATTTGATACTTTTATTTTAACTAGTAATGTTGATTCTATTTATTTAATTTCTATAGATGGAGATGAAACTATGTGGCACTATAGGTTCAGTCATATGAGCCATAAAGGCTTGCAGATCTTAAAAGATAAGTTGCCTAGATTGAAATATCTAGATCTAGACTTCTGTGAAAATTATGTGTATAGGAAATAAAAGTGGGTTAAGTTCTTGAAGGTTGGACCCACAAAGAAAGAGCACAAGTTAGATATGTTACACTTAGATGTATGGGGACCAGCTTAGGTATATTTTATTGGTGGATCTAATTACTATGTTACTTTTATTGATCATGTAACTAGGAAAGTTTGGGTTTATTACATTAAAAAGAAATCTGATGTATTTAACACCTTTAAGAAGTGGAAAGCCTTGGTTGAGAATGAAATAGGTCTCAAATTGAAATGTCTCATATCAAATAATGGAGGTGAGTATTGTAATAATGCTTTCTATGATTATTGTTCTAATAATGGAATCTATAGGCATAGAATGGTTCTAAGAACTCCATAGTAGAATGGGGTATTTGAAAGGATGAATAGAACAATAATGGAACATGCTAGGATCTTGAGCTTACATGTAGAGTTACCTTTATAGTTTTGGGTAGAAGTAGTTACCATAGCAATATATCTAATTAATAGAGGACCTTCTATGCCTTTGGATGGAGGCATTCCAGAACAAGCTTGGTTTGGTAAAAATTTTGATTATTCTTTTATTAGAGTCTTTGGGTGTGAAAAATTTGCTCTCATCAAGTAAGAGGATAGGACCAAGCTAAAGGATAAATCAAATAAATGCACATTTTTTGGAGCATTAAAGATAGGAAAATAGTTTGGTCTAGAGATGTAGTCTTTAATGAAAAAGTCATGCATAAGGATCAGTGGATATTAAGAATAAAATAATAAGATCAAGGGAGAAAAAGGTATAAGGCCAAGATGGTGGTTAAGGGGTTTGTATAAATATTAGGTACTTATTTTGATGAGATTTTCTCTCTAGTTATAAAAATGACTTCTATTAGGACTATTCTTGGTTTAGTTGCAGTTGAGGATTTGCACTTAGAATAGTTAGATGTGAAAATTGCTTTTCTTCATGGTGATTTGGATGAAGAGTTGTATATGAAGTAGCCATAGGGATATGAGGTCAAAGGAAAGGAGAACTATGTGTGTAGATTAAATAAGAACTTATATGGCCTTAAATAAGCTCGATGATAATGGTATAATAAATTTGATTGTTTTATGCTAGAGCAAAAATATCAAATGTGTAATTATGATCATTGCATGTACATCAAACATTTTGATGATGGTTCCTTTATTATTTTATGCTTGTATGTGGATGACACGTTAGTTTCAATAAAGAACATACAACATATTCATATGCTTAGGAAACAACTTAGTGACTCCTTTACTATGATGGATTTGGGTGATGAAAAGCAAATCCTTAGTATGAGGATTACTCATGACAGGATGGAGAGGAAGCTGATTTTATCCAAATTATAGTATGTGAAGAAAGTCTTAGAAAGGTTTAGTATGTTGGCTACTAAATCTGTTAGTACTCCTTTGGTAGGCCACTTTAGATTATTAATAGAGTAGTGTCTCAAGATGAAAGTTAAAAATCTTAAGATGTCCAAGGTACCTTATTCTTTGGTAGTTGGTAGCTTGATGTATGCCATGGTTTGTAATAGGTCAAATATTTCCCATGCAGTGGGAGTTATGAGTAGATATATGAGTGATCTAAGTTATGAGCATTGGTAGGTAGTGAAATGGATTCTTTGATATTTGAGAGGAACCATTGATTTTACATTATGTTATGGTGGATCAGATACCACTTTGCATGGTTATGTGGACTTAGATATGGTAGGGGATATTTATAGTAGGAGGAGTATGATAGGATACATATTTACTATTAGAGATATAGTGGTTAGTTGGATTTCTAGGATACATAAGGTTATGGCTTTGCCAATAATAGAGGTAGAGTATGTTGTTACCACAGAGGCTAGTAAAGAGATGACTTATTTATAAGAGTTTTTTCAAGAGTTGGGGCATGATCAGGAAGTTGGGAGACTACACAATGATAGTCAAATTGCTATTCATTTGGCAAAGAACTCTGCTTTCCACTCAATGATGAAACACATTTAGTTACATTATCACTTCATTAGGAGAGCTTTGGAGGAGAACTTGGTGAAATTGGAAATATTTTTACTAGCCAAAATCCTATATATGTGATGACAAAGGTGATCCTATTATACAATTTGAGACTATGTTTAGATTTGGTTGGCCTTAGTGGTCATGGAGCAATGATAGATTCTATTCAAGAGAAATGGTCTCCAAGTGGGATATTGTTGAATGTGGATCCATTTGGGTCTATCACATGACTATAGGAATAAATTTTGGGGGCTTAAAGATATCTAAAGATGTGGGGGGCATAATTTTCTTATTCTCCACATGTGAGTGGAATATTCCTTGATTCCTAATTTCTATGTTTACCTTGTTTCATGGAGTTAGTTGTTAGATGCCTTTTCCTATGTTTACATCTATGTTTTGAGGAAGCTAGCTATTTTTTGGAAAAGTGAAATCCTTCCATATTGAGTGGAGTTGGTTGTGATCACATGTTTTTGGGAAAATGTTACCTTAGAAGGTGGAGTGATGGAAATGGAAAATTCTTCCTTGGGAGAGCTTTTGGATAGGCTTGATGAGGTGGAAGAGGGTTGTCACATGTTGGATAATGCTTATATTGGATAATCATTGCATTTTTGCTCTTTCTTTTGTGGATTTTCTTCATTTTATTATATATACAAGATGTGGTGTGGCCTTTATAGGTTGATGGTTTATTTTTAGGGTATGGCTTTGAGGATCAGAGTCAAAGTGCAGGTGTTCATTACAAGGTGTGTTTTAGCAACTTGTGAGATACAGCGTTGTGTAGGTGTAGGTGAAAATGTTGTTTTTGTGCAGCACTTTTAATAAGAGAATTTTCTATCTCTATGAGAGTTTATTGTAATCTTGTTTTAGATTACTGATTTAATTAATAACTTTCATTGGTGGATGTAGCCCACATTGGATGAAACATGTTAGATCTATGTTATTTTTATCTTTCTTTCATTTATGATTTCATATTAATGGTGAATTAAGGAATGTTTTCATGATGCATTTTATTACATAGCTTTAGATCTGGTTGATGGTAATAACAGATCTAGATTTATAATTTTTTAATTCCTAACAAGCTATGGGAGTAATTAAATAGGTTTTCCTACTTCAAATTCATACCATTATTTTATGTGTTAAGATCTTATATAACTTGAATCATCACTAAGAAGTATAGACACCACAAAACCCTATTTTGATTGAAAAAGGGGCTCAAAGAGACAAATTTTTTGCTTGGATAATAAATGAGATTTTTCATGGAGTTAAAAAGTGTTTGGATATGATATAGGGGTCTATCCCTATGGCATTAGGGTTAGAGGCTTTTTCCTCTATGAATAATTGTTTAGACCAAAGGAGCCTCTAAACCTTCATTAAACCCCTCATATTAACATGATGGAGGAAATATGATTCTTAAAATGAAATGTTATGACCTTTGAATGATTTTTGTGATATCCAAAGGTCTCATGGGAATTATTTTTGGTAGCACGTGTAAAGTATAGATTGTATGAATAAGGCCAAAATTGATTATTGCAACCTATTTGGGAGCATAAAATATGGTGTCAAACCACCAAATTAGACTTGGGGAGTGTTGAGAAGCTACATAAATTGAATCCATCATCATTATATAGGTTCACACATGTGGGTAAGTTTTAGGTTCAAAACTCATTTTTCTAGGCCTATAAGCCTAATTTAGGGCTAGTAGAAGGAGAAAAAGTGAAAAAAGTACACTTATACTTGCAATCTAGTTATGAAATTTCACATAGAGTTATGAGAGAATAAAGGATATTCAAAACTATGCTTGGTTATCTAGGATCACCTACAAATTCTTTTAGACAAGGAGCTTTGCCTTTTTGAGAGATACAAGGAATTGAAGGGCTAGAATAGGTTTAGGTGCAAGAGTTATTAAATATTAATTAAAGATTCTAGGAGGGTTGATACAAGTTTGTTAAGATGTAGAGAGTTCATCCATAGATAAATCTTAACTTAATTAATATAGAAACAAGATTTGAAGCTTTTATCCAAAAGGGAGAATCCTTTAAGAGGTCAATAATAACATGGAAAATTACCAAGAAAATATGGACTACTATGTAGTAAAAATTTAGTGGAGTATAATGGTTCATCGAAGTTAAGAAGTCAAAGGAATCTCTTGATAACTCCTCACTTAACCACTAGGCCATCTTGTGTGAAGGCCACTATGCCACCAATTCAATGCTTGTGAGAGATCATGGAGATGTTACTAGTCCTTATTCATGCTTGTAACTAATGGTTGAGTGAATGAGGATCATCATGGCCTCTCCTCCATATTTTTATGTCACTTTCTCCTTCTCTCCCCTTTTCTTGTTATATAAATTGAGGATAAAAATCCATTTTATTGATCCCTCAGCTAGGTATGAAGAGACTTTGCCCAAATTATACCTTGTAAAGCTTTGAATTAATAAAATGATTGGTTCAAATTCTTTGTGCTAGCCTAGTGTGTTCTATACTTTTTGATTTGCATAAGTGATTGAGTTTCATATTCTATGGTGCTTGAAGTGCAATCTAATTGGTAGTGTCTTGAAGTAGATCTCCCATTCATCACACTCAATTTGTAGCCATCTATCATAGACTCCATGTGAATTATTGATGCTTAGGAGTCTCTTAGAGAGAGTTCTTTAGTCACTAGTCCTCGTCTGGTTCACAAGTAGTGTTGAAAGGTCAAATAGAGTGGACACAACATGTTGGTGCATCACCTCCCATAGATTAGGTTTGTTTTATGTATCTTCTATCCCTTTTCATCAACAAGTTAGTAGGTTTAGTAATTGAGCCATAGATGATGCATTAGGGGATCTAGCCCTAAAACTATAGGTTCATCTCACTCAATAGGCTACCCACACCTAGAGGTGATCCTATTGTATTAGCTAGATGAGGCAAGTCTGAAATGCCTCTGACTCAAGGGTGCAATTTAGACTGGTAATAGGACCTTGAGTTACCATAAATTTTCAACAAGTGCAATGTGAAAAATAACTCCAATGTTAATTATAATGAACTATGGATGGATCAAAACTATAGTTATAAGAATAATAAGGAGAAGGTGGTATGTTATATAGAGGAAACACCCCATAAAGATGATATTAATCACATAAATTCATAAACTTCTTATGGAACACAAAAAGTTATAGATACATAAGGAGATCAAGAAAATTATTATTTTGAGCCACTCAAAACAATTAAGGTCAACATTGGCATGGATGAATAACCAAATATTACAACTATTGGTGATTATTGATATGATGAGGAGCTAGTCTAAATCATTGAATTATTTTTCTAGCATCAAGATATATTTTTGCACAACTAAGAAGAGATGAATGGAATACACCCCTCCATATAGAAGATGAAAATTAATTTGTTTGATGGAATAATACCAGTCAATAAAATGCCATATAAAATTAATCCCAGCCTATATATAAAGGTTAAGGAGAAAATCAATAACATGTTGGTTGTTGAAGTCATTTTTCCTCTTTAAGAGTCTCATTGGGTTATCCCCATCATGATAAGTATCAATAAAATTGGGTGCATAAGGATATGTGTGTATTTTACATTTCTCAATGCAAAATGTGTCACTAACCCATTTCAAACTCCTTTCACTAAATACATCTTAGAAGGCATAGTGGGATTTGAAATATACACCTTCGTTGATGGATTTTATAGACACCATCATATTCATTTTGATGATGAAGACAATCCAAAGATAATATTTGTGACAGAATAAGGATATTTCACATATAATTTGATGACCTTTGGGATAAAAAACATGCCATCTATATTTTTGCACATTGTGGTTATTATTGACTATTTTGACTGCAAGTCAAAATAGGTCAACCCTTGATATTTGAAAACTTAGATAGGGGTCTAATAGGGTCTTGTAATGTGTACCATGGTACTAGGGATGTTATTTTATGTGTCTTTAACCTTGGTCATATTCATTTTAGTCCTTAGTTAGTCTTATGTCATTTAGGGGTCATATTTGGGTCATTTAATAGACTTGTATGGTCTTTATAGAGAGACAAGTGTTTTATAATGTAATTCAACATCCCATGTGTCATTAGAAGTTAGATTTACTATTTCATAATTGAAAAAATGTAGGTGTAAAGTTAGAACAAGAAAATTAGGTAGCTATAGGCAATTTTCAAGAGTTGTACAGCTTATTCAAGAGTTTTAACATGAATGGAATGCTTTGCAATGACCCTTCAGGTCCCCTAAACTCACTTCCACACTTGGGCATCCTTGAAGATATAAAAAATGGCATAAACCCATTCTATTTTTCCATTTCTCTCCTAGGCAGGTATAAATAGTCAATCGGTTTTGGTTTAGTATGGCCAGCTAGAGATGAATTAGGTTGAATGCTCTTAAGGGATGAAATTACCCCTTTTCTACTTCAAATACATGGTTAGAGTTCCAATATTAGTTTCTTATCCTTTATGAACCATTACTTATAAGGTCTATTTCTATTTTTAATATGTGGATTCTCATCACCTCAAGGTTTCTCTTCTATTTGGATTGGTCTATACAAAAAATTTAGTCCATCCTCATAATAGGCTATCAAGCTCTTAGGAGCTCAAAACTTGAGTGAAATCTCCTTAATCTTGATGATTAATTCTTAAAATACCTTAATGGTGAGCTTGATTTCTTAAAAAAATTTCTCTATTTCAGTGGATACAACAATAAACACAAGCACATACATCTTTTCTAGTTCCTTATGAAAGGCTTTAACATTTGATTTTGCCTTTTCCACACGCCCATCTAAGATCACTCCTTGCTCATAGACCTTAATCTATAAAGTATGGAAGAATGATTATAAGTTATACTCTTGATATTTTATTTGATTGTTGATTGAATTGATGCTCTCCATGATCTTCTCTCACTCTAACCTACTCACTGAGTACACATGTGCCATTAACTTCTCCTTCTCCTCCTTTGCCTACTTTAGGCACACATCTATAATTGTGGCTTGGTTGGATAAGCTTAATAAGATGGAATCTATTGAATTTTTACCTATTATAATTTATCAAATGGGTCTTCTACATCTTAGATCTTATTAGCTAATTCCTTCTATAGTGAAACATAGGTATCTTCTTCTTCTTCTTGCACTAGCTTGGATTTTAACCCTGAGAGCATATGTTCAACTAGAAAATAGATTTTGTCAACCTCTAAGAGGTATAAAGTATCAATTCCAACTATAATAGATGGTTCAACTATATTTATATGCTCACAAAGTTGTTGCATCTTGAATTTGGTGGCCTACACTTCATCTTTGGCTTCTTTATGGAGCTTTAATCATTTTTTACCCTATTGTCATTAATGATGTTTTGGAATCCAAATTTAATGGTCATTCTAATTAGTGCATTCCCAAATTATACTATTTTCATGGCATGATTATTTATAAGGAGGGAGTTTTTACCCTCATCAGGATCTTCTAGGCTCAAATTAGTTTCTCTAGGCACCTCAAAATGAGGCCCATCCATATAGTGATTAAACACAAACAAGAGTTGTTTACACATCTTAGTTTTGGAAACTTGGGAGGGCATAGTGTCATACATATAAATTTATTCATCCACCCATCTCTTCTATTCCTTATACCTTATACTCATCTCCTTGTCATCCTTATCAATGATGGCCATCTCTATTTTTAATTCCTCCTCTTCACTAACACCCCCACTCTCTTTGACACTCTCCTTAGAGGACTCACCTATTTGATCCTTGGGGGTTTATTCTTCTAACTTCTCCCCCTCATACACTTCTTCCTCATAAGGTTTTTTAATACTCACCTCCAAGGTAATTCCTTTATTACTAGTGTCACCTTATTACAGATGGGGTTCCTCCACTATCTTTGTTTGTTTTTCTAAGGCACTAGTATCACCTTTTTTTTTTTTGAGACACCCCTTCATTACTTAAGAGAACCTATTATGTATCTTCTTCTACCTTCCTAGTGGGGGTGATTATCACTTGATTGACTATTTTAACTATTGATCTTGCACTTGAAAGTAACTTCATGGCCTTTTTATCTACCTCAGCCAATTATTTTTCTTGGGCAAGTCTCTGTTTCTTCTCAAGTGCTAGCACCTTCTTAATTTCCTCCTCACTTTATCCCATTTTATTCCAAGCCCTTCTTTTCTCTTCTTCTATTTGTGGATGTGGTGTGGAGGCTTCTTCACTAGATGTAGGGCTTATCATCTCCTCTATTTCCTCAATAAGAGAGGTTATGCCACTTTTAAAGGGATTCTTATACATCTTTAGTGTTTTGGATCCTCTTCCTCTTTTTCTATCTATAAGATATACGTCCCTAATCTTTCTTATATAGTCTCTTCCTCCATTTTGAGTGTGAAGGTTTCCTCTTTCTCCATCTCTACCTAGATTTATAGTAGTGAATGAAATGGGTCCCTTAGTCTTTTTCTTGTGCTTCTTGTTGGAGGAAGCACTCTCTATAATGAAGGTCACATTCTTATTAGGAGATAGGGTCATAATTTTCTCCCTGGAGGTAATTTTTAACTAAATGTGTTCCATGATCTCTTCAAGTTTCTCTCCTTACTTCTTCTAGATAGTCTTTTCTTACATCTTCAGTGGAACCTTACCTTCATTGTTACCTAGGAGGGGGTGATCATCATCCTTTATAGGATTCACACCCTTCTTATGTGGATTTATTTCATAGTAGATGTTGAAGATTCACTTTTTTATTATCTATCTCTAGAGGGGATGAAGGTTCATCTTGTCAGAGTCATCCTCCTTATCTTTGATGGCCTTAGCTCAAGGGTACATAAGCTAGTGCCTCATCTTACTCCTATCTTAATCTATGGTTTTAACCAGGATCTCCATCTATTGCTTATTAATAATTATTTTTACCACCATAATGAAATACTTGGTAGAAAGTGTGTAACAAAAATTGAGCCATCCAAATAGATTCCCATATATGCGCATCAAGTATACCACACAAAAGTGTTACATCATGGTAAAGGTTGTCATTATCACTAGTTATTGGGGAAGATCCTAAGGGATGCACCACTCAATCCTAAAGGCTTATATGTACCTATCACACCACCCTTGTACCCTTTAATTATACTTCTATGAAAATCTCAATGGAAAAATGAAGTATTGATACTTCATTGTAGGGGACTCATGGTTGAGTGGGAACACCCATAGGTTATTGACATCTCCATATAGCACACATATTTCCTTCATTACTATAAAAATCAACATATACCCCTACTTGAAGTTTTTATGCACTCGATGGCACTCTAGTGCATTCTTGATAATATCCTAATTAATGAACTTGGAGATATTGAATTTTACCCCTTGCACCATGTGGTGGGTGATGCATAAGAAGTTCTTGCTAATGTCAGACCATTACTTTCTAGGGCATATTTTATACCTAACCAATTACACCACTACCCATGTGTTGGGGTCCTAGATATCCTTGATGGGGAACACAAATCCTTACTTGTAGTAGCCTAGGAGCTTTGTGACCCTCCAAAACCTGTACTTCATCATCCATCATTTGATGAATGTCTACCCTTGTACCTAGTATCCCCATGATTCTACTAATAAATTACTCTAATATTGTCATGTGTCATCTTATGAAGTATAAATAATCACCATGTACACACAAGAGGAGGAATTTTACCAAGTCCTCTAGCTTATATAAGCTTGACATTTCAAATAGTTAAGTTATAGCCATGGTCACCAGTTTGTTTATGATAGAAACATCAAATAGTGTGGTTCCCAAACTAGTATTCTTCCCTATGTCTACCATTCAATCTTGGTTTAGCCCTTGTGCATTATTTCATGTCCAATGGTTGTAATCTTTGAGCTTGCACATGTGTATAACTAACACCCATTTATCCCCTACAATGAATTTTGGGATGAACTACATCTCTCTATAAGATTCATGCTCACTTATAGATATACGACTATGATGCTTAAGCCTTCTACCAATTTTGCCTCATATTTTTGTGGCAGTTACTTATTCTAATGCCTATGTTTTCCTCATGGCCTTTTACACCTATGGTGTACCTATACTTAACCTCTTTTTATCAATTCTACATTGGATGCTATTGAAATATGACTAGTTGATCTTTTTGAAACCTAAAATTTTCCTTGGCACTTCTTCATAGTCATAATAATTACAACTATGTCTTCAGCTCTCGAGCTTCTTACACAATTAATGTAGGCCTTGTCATTATGTAGAAATCATGTTGCCCCATTTCCATATCAATTTCACTCCCCTTTCTTCCTTTTCAATTATAATAAAAACATAATCCTATCTTTGTTCAACCATTCTCACTTGGGGGGTTATGGATACTTTGGTTTCATTGGTAGCATTCTCTAGTTTGAGTGGCTTTAGATCTATTTGTCTCTATGTTTTATTTTGAATTCTCATATATTTTGTAACTTGTTAAAGTCTACCATTTACCCCTTTATACTCTATTTTTAGCTACCTCATTAATGTCTAGTAATTAATGGCTTTATTGGGTGTGGATTTCTTAAACGCTGTTAAACCCATAAAATCTACTAAAATCCACTACCAACTACACATTTATTATAGATATTTGTGCTTATAACATAAAAGCATTAATTTTTATAATAGTTTATTTGATGAAGGAATAAGTGATTCAAATGACTACTTCTCATCAATTATTGGATGGGTGCCAGTTGTCTTGACATTCATTCTCTTATGCTTGGTTCAACATGGCATGAACTTCACCCTTCTTATGGTAACTTGGGCATAGTACCTCATATGCATGTGATTTAACCTCATTGATTCCATCTCTTGATAGTGATGAACTTCTTTACAATTTCACATCTCTTTCTTGGTTGATTTATCTATTCTTTCATGTCTCTTTCTTTGTCCTTCCTTACCCCATACAAATCCTTTTGCTAGTCCCCAACACTTCATTCTCTCTTCTCAATTTATTTTACATGAACATCTTGTGTATCTCAATTTTCCAACTTGTACTCATAGCTTTCTAAACCTAGTAAACTTCACATGCCTATAAACTTAGGTGTCTATCCTCATGCACTTAAGGAGCATATGTGCTCAACTCACCTAAGTGTATTTATATGTATAATCACCAAAATATTTTTCCTATGGGCCTAAAAGTGCCATTCTTATTTACTCAACATAAATGAAACAAACATATGGAAATATTTAGATTGTGCCAAATTTTATTATGGTCAAAACCAAAGCAACTGACTTATGACTAGGAGGTCAATATATGATGGTATAACTACCATCTTATTTACTATAAAGTTTTAATCTACTACCGTTGAAATGCCCAAGGATCATTTCCTTGTCAACGTGCATATCTTATATGAGCCAATATCTAATATAATATGGGTGACATAAGGTCCCATCCACCTAATCTATAGCTTTCTCATGTACTTGAGGTACTTTGAATCATATAATAAGACTAATGCACCTTCAGGAAAAACCTTGTGCTCAATGTGTTTATCATGCCCTAGATTTTGGCATGCCTTTTTATTTGTTGGATCCATCTTGCTTGGGCACGTTCTCATCTAAGAATTACAAGTCTTCCAAGTATGTACTCAAATAATCTTGGTCATCCAATTGACCAATACATGCAATGTGTAATTAGGGCACTAAAAATTCCTTAGGTAAAATGGCCTATGTGCCAAACACCAGTTAAAACGGTGTAGCCTTATTCAGGTGCTTGTATGTATTGTGATAGGCCCATAATACTATTAACATAATCATCCCAATATTTGATACCAACATCACATATTTTTGTGATAAATGTTCCCAATGTTTTATTGAATGCCTTGATGGTGTTATTTACTTGGGGATGGTAAGGCATCATTTTATGGTGTGCCACCATGTACTCAGTCAGTAGGATCTGAATAGTTTCATTAATGAAGTGTGTGCCTCAGTCGCTATTCAAGATAATAAAGTATCCATAATGATTGATGATATTTTCATAGATAAATATTATTATGGTGGTGGTTTTATAGTCTTTGGCTGGCACTACTTTATCCCACTTGGTGAAGTAATCTATGATAGTTAGAATATATTGTGGGCCTATGTGCCTTATAGTGGGAATAATAGGCCCAACACAAACTAAGTATTGTAAATGTTATTAGAAAGTGTGATCACCCTTATCTAATGTTTTCCATCCTTGATTACATGTGTGGAGGTGAATAAATTATCAAAGATATCTTAGTTTGTTAGTTGAGAGCTCTAATGCTAGTCTTCAAATGGTTTCTAGCTTCTAGAGAAGTTTATATCCCTATTTGACCTCCATAATAGTGGTAATGCAAGTTAACATGTTGTGTTTTGATCTCTCGTTGCATAATGATCAATCTCTTATTTTATAGGTTTGGTCTCAAAGACTACTATTGATAAAAAAAAAATAATCAGGTTATGAAACACAATCAAACTTATCTGTAAATAGTCATCAACATCAGCTAAAATTGAGACTTGAATAGTCATGATGATCATGCATGATATTTTAAGGTGGTAAGAAGTATCATAAAGGGTGAAAAATCAATTTTGAACCATTACAATGGTTTGATATTGGTTTAGATAACAAATTCTCTAATATGCATAGTTAGTGAGCTGATGTCCACCTATATGTAGTTTCCACATAGGGTTTAAAGCATTAAAATGAAGGTGTTAGGACTTGTTTGAGACTTTCATTAAAGTTTGATACAATTTAGAGTATAATATCATAAATGGTTCATTAATAAGGTTCCAAATAGACTTTAAACCATGTTCATAGTTTTGAAATTTTGCTTCAAAGACATGTTACATTATCATCTCTGAATAAGGTATTTTTTCATGTACAAAAGTCATATCTCGATGAGTCTCTTGAGGTTTAGATAGTCTGAATGCTTCCATCATGTATCTAAAACACATGTCAATTAATTGATATGGTAAATTGGTTGATTGGACATGAGTATTTTATGTATATAATTTTTCCATGTTAAGTATTCTCTTACTGTAGAATGTTAATATACTCTATAGTATTTTGAGTTCAACTGGCCTTATATCACCAAGTGACCTAATGAGAGTATAACCTATAAGAAAAGTGACTTGGTTTGGATTATAAGTGACCTAATAACCTTGAAATTATCCTATGACATGGACTAAAAAGTTTCATTTGCTAAACACCACCTATAGGGGTCCTTTTGCTCTCAAAAGGGTCACCTACAGTCTGACTATAGGCACCTATAGATTGATGATGAGACTAAAATATAAGAACCCTACATATAATTACCTTTATTGTAATGTAAATGAAACTATTATCTTAATTATTATTTAAAAATTATTTTTATTACAATTTTTTGACTCACATCACCAATTATAGGGGCTCTTTTATTCTCAAAAGTGCACCTACAAGTTGATTAAAGACTAGTAACATATTAGAAAATGGAATTTTGGGTGTTAGATTTGATATTTGGGAATCTTATGAATATATTTATCTATTAATGTGAGATAAAATACTTAAAATATATCATAATCATGAAACATACCATTTACAACATCCTATAGGGGTCTTTGTGGTCTAAGGATTGCTACTTATAGTTACCACATTACACAGACTGATTCATGCATGTGAAGAGAGGTAGATTGAGAAGGTAGATAAAATATATGATGGTTCAAGATGATTTATACCAATATAATAATTTTGATGACCATGTCACATGGTTATTAGGGCAAGGATATAGAGCAAAGATATTTTTAACCTTCAATCGATAGTCATGACTCAAGGTCTATGTACAGTCACCATCATACAAAGTTTGCCTTGGAGTTTATAATGGGTGAGTTGATAGAGAGGTGATATAACGTCAATATCTAGTAGAGAAGTATTTATGACTTAATTTAACCCCCCATTGTTTCATTTTTTATTGAGAAAATAGGGTAGATGGCATTTGTTCTATTTGAGATAGAGGGCACTCTAGGAAAGAAGATGACTATAGATTTGATAGGAAGTGGCAAGAGAGATGAGATATGAGTGTTTAAACATTGAAATTAAAGTTTGGATAGTTGTATTGAACATGAAAAATCATAATGGAGGCCTCATATTTCTAATAAGTCATGTAAATAAGGTTTTAGGTCATGAACACAATTCAAGCCTATTAGGCCTAAAGCCCTAATGGGGTCTCAATCTCATTTCCAAGGAAATATGAACCTTCCCACACATTTAATAATATTAATAATGAGTTATAATGTTTTTTAAACCATTGCATTGTAGAGAGATCACTCAGGTTTGTCATTTTTGGCTCAAATCTATCATAGGGTATGTAGAATACACTCTCAAGTTTGATAAACCATCTTCATCTCTAAGTTAAGGGAAATTTTGATGAATGTTATGGAATTTTTATAAACCATCCTTGAAATTTCATATGTTTTAACTCTCCCTAGTCTAATTTTGAGCAGTCAAAAGATGCTTCATGAGCAGTTTCAAGAAGGCATTTGAAGAGTCCTACCCTTTTTGACCTCTTGATGGGTGTCTAAGACTCGTTCACAACAGGCCGTCCACCCAAATTCTCTGATAGTGACCAACCTCAATCACCTCCAGACCTATTATTGGTCGACGTCGGTTCTGCCTGATCGACCTCGGTGCCTGTCCTATCGACGTCGGTCTCTGTATGGCCGACGCTAGTTTTTCATACAAATTTGCTAATGTAGTCATCAACTCTACCGTAGACTTTGCCTGTGATAAATTAGATATCACAGTGGATGCTAGACTCAGTCTTATAGACCCCAGAGCCTTTTTGTCAAGAACTTCCCATTCTTCATCCTCCATGTCTTTGGGCTTCTTTGCAACCCCACCTAACGGTAAGTAGAGATCTTTCTGATACAGATAATCCTCTATCTACATTCTCCAATGTTGGTAATTTTTGCCATTGAACTTTTCCATTCTCAGTTTACTTTCATCTGCCATTGCTTCTCCCACTCAAACAGAAATCCCTGCAGAAACCCCTATGAGAACCTGTAATCAATACACACTACACATATCTGAACCACCTGTTAGTGAACCTGAGCTCTGATACCACTTGTTGGGGATCAACCAACAATAGATTACACTTGTGAAAGCAATAAACGTGGAATTAAATCAGATAGACAAGTAACTAGAATCAAATAAATGGCAAGAACAAGAGATACAAGAAACCACCCTAAAAACTTGTATTAACAAACTCTTTACAAAAGGAATACAATTAAAGAAACTTCTTTCTTCCACACCTCTCCTAGATGTATAAGATCTCTCACTAGATCTCTATCCCTCAAGAGCTCTCTCTCTCTCAAGAACAATCAACTCCAATAAACCTGAATTGATTCAATTCTCTACTATTCTTCAACATACCAATTCTACAATTACTACAATAAGCTAGGAAGATCTAATTCTACATATAGAATTAGGAGACTTGAGCATGCACTTACAACAAATAGTTAAGCCACTTGAACAAGGGCTCTAAAAATAATATTACTAATAATAGAGACATGAGCTTAAGACTACAACTTAAACTCATCATGCAAACACTTGCTTCTATCCTCGAAAATAGCATTCTGGATGCACAGGTAACCGACGCCGGTTCTTGTTGCTTGCCTGTGACCGCCATCGGCCGATCCACTGCCGACACCGGCATCTCTGCAACTGCACCTGACTGACATCGGTCACTCCTAACTGATGCTGGTGTCTGTGTAGACCCGAAACTGTCAAAGTGTGCTCCTTGGTGAAGCTTTTAGCTCCACACCCTAACATAAATGTCTAATAACTGTCATAGGAGATGCAAACATAAAGGAGCTAAATAAGAATAAGGTAAAAAGTTTTGGATTTGAAGATAAATAGACACCTCAACCTAAGTTTATATCATCTTCAAAAGTGTTTAAATATAAAGAGAATAAACTTGATGATTCTACATATCAAGTAAATCATGTCCTAGAAGAGAGCAAAGTTGAAGCAGTCTTGATGACTCCAAAGATTATGTTTGAGAAGTGACATATGAACTTGATATAAGCCTATCAAGTTTAAATATCTAATAATATTCTTGGAGGGAAATAAGGAGTGTATTTTAAGGTTCTGAGTAGTATACTTGTAGATAGAAGAAGAGCTAAGGATGGTAAGTCTGTTGACTATCCACATGAGTAAGTATTTGTTGACAAGCATGCCCCATAATATAAGTTGATTTTATAGAGAAACAAGCATGAAAGAGGAACCATATTTGACCCTAGATTAAGCATGGTGATTTTTTCTTCAACTCAATTTTGAGGTCTTATAAATATTAGGATAGGTGTGTCTTTACTTCTATTGTGTGTGTGTTCTATAAGTGTTCTTGAGAACACATGTGTGTTTCCTTTAGTTTCTCATTTTGTGTGTTGTTATCTATTATTTTGTGTATTTTTAAAGTAAATTTAGTGTCACATATGTGAAAAGGTGACTCCATATCCCAATGGATAAGATTAGGCTACTGGTCTTTGGCATAGCTAGCTTAACACCCCTAGGAAATCACTAAGAATGTTGCTTATTTTGACCACAAGTCAAAATAGGTCAACCCACTATAGTTTAACATTTATATGGGGGTATAATATGGTATTTTAATGTGTACCATGGTCCTAGTGATGTTATTTTATTTGTCTTTAACTTTGGTCAAATTCATTTTAGTCTTTAGTTTTATGTCATCTAGGGGTCATATTTGGGCCATTTAATAGAATTTTATGGTTTTCATAAAGATATAAGTGTTATAGAGTGTAATTAAATATACCATGTGTCATTATAGGTCAAATATACTATTTAATAACTAACAAAATGTAGGTGCAAAGTTAAGACAAGAAATTTAGGTAATTAGAGGTTATTTCTAGTTGTACAGATTATGCAAGAGTTTTGGCACATGTGAAAGGATTTAAAGTGACCCTTAAGGTCCCCTAAAATCACTTCCACACTTGGGAATACTTTAATAACTTAAAAACTACATAAATCCACTCCATTCTTCTTTCGCTCTCCTAGGCAGGTAGAACTAGTCAATCAATTTTGGTTTAATATGCCCAGTATGAGAGGAATTAGGTTGAATACTCTTAAGGGATGAAATTAATCATTTTATAATTAAAATCCATGGTTATAGTTACAATTTTGGTTGTTTTTCATTTATGAACCATTTCTTAGAAGGTTTGTTTTTATTTTCTACATGCTCAATCCCATCACCTCAAGGTTTCTCTTTTGTTTGGATTGGTTTATACAAACCAAGTACTATACATGTTATTAAAGAATGTGATTGCCATTAAATCATGGTTTATATCCTTGATTTCACATGTTGAGTTGAATTGATGAGAAAATATATCTTAGTTTTGTAATTAAGAGTTCCATTGCTAGTCTACAGATGGTTTCTAGCATCCACAAAAGCTTATATCCCTATTTGACCTCCATAACAATGGCAATGCAAGTTAACATGTTGTCCTTTGATCTCTCACTACATAGTGATAAATATTTTATTTTGGAGGTTTGGTCTCAAAGACTAATATTGATAAAGAACACATTCAGGTTATGAAACATAGTCATACTTCTTTACAAATAGTCATCACAGTCAATTGGAATTGAGACTTGCATAATCATGATGATTAGGCATGGAGATTTTAAGGTGGTAATAAGTCTCATAAAGGATGAAAAATCAAGTTTGAACCATTAAAATGGCTTAATATTGGTTGAGATAACCAATTCTCAAATATACATAGTCAATGAGCTAATGTCCACCTATAGGTAGTTTCCATAAAGGGATTGAAGCATTGAAATGAAGGTGTTGGGACCTGTTTGAGACCTTCATTTAATGTTATGGCCATGAGTTAAGGGAAATTTTGATGAATGTTATGGAATTTTTATAAACCATCCTTGAAATTTCATATGTTTTAACTCTCCCTAGTCTAATTTTGAGCAGTCAAAAGATGCTTCATGAGCAATTTCAAGAAGGCATTTGAAGAGTCCTACACCAAGTTTGGAAAGTTGTCATGCTTCACATGGACATGTGTCTAAGATAACCTTGTAAACCTATATTATTCACCTCATCATTCTAAAATGTAATTGGTTTCCATGCCTTAGCATGTGGCATTGTGACCCTTGAGCTCCACTTCCTTCTCTCTCTTCTCACATTCTATAAATACAAGCCATTTTGGCTCTTGTATAATAATTCCACACCTAGTATGGTAAAGCCCTACTAGTTTTATATTATAATTTTCCTTGTAAATAATATATACAATATATTTTTTGAGTTCATAAAATATCTTTTCAAAGTGTCTGAAGAGATGTCTAGTGAATAGTCAAGTGATTGATGTCCATCCTTGCTTTCTCTCAATCCTTTCACATTTGATGCAATTTGTTCCACTCTGTTAGGTTACATAAAGTGTTGTCAAGTGTATGGGTATATTTACAATTATAAAGGTATCCTTAGTGTCTTTAACTGATCTCTGGTTCACTTACCTTAAGTATTTTTCATACATATCACCTCCATGTTTGAAATACTAATGTTAGAGTATTCTAATACTTTGAAGCTAGTGTTATAGGTTGTCTCTTAGTAAAAGAGCATGATATCATAGTGGATATTTTTATAGTGTATTACCCCCTTATATTATATTAATTTCATGTCTGCTTTTATCTATTTTCACATATGTAATCAATTAGTGTAGGTGATAAGAATATAAGGATCAATCTAGGGAGATAGCCTTTAATCTTAGAGGTCTACCTCTACCATAGTTAACCCATATGACTAGATGTATTCCAATGTTTCCAAAATATTAGAGTATTCTTGAACAACCTCCTCTAGGTTGAAATATTTGGTGACAATGGTTATGGAATGCTCGATGGGACATTGTCCTAAAGATAACTTGTCAAGGTAAATACTGGTCTTGACAACATCACCATTGCATATGGATTTCTAATCAGCATTTTTTGACTCCATTCAAGGTAATATCTGGTTGTAGACCATTTGTTTTCATATCTTTATGTTTATACTTCATGGTCCTTCCTAGGTCATATTTTGGTAGAGTTTTCAATCCCATAAACCCACCTCCTCAACTTGAACAACCTCTTGAAGTTCAACATATTCAGCATATCTTAAACTTTGAAGAATAAGAGGAATTTTCAAGCCAATAATATCAAGACAGTGAAGAGGAACTTGAAGATAACATGGCTAGCCAACATGCCTTCCCAACCTTTAACAATAAAAATCTAATTCATCTCAATGTATATGATGGCATACCTCCTAATGATACTAATAGTTTTCCCACATTTAATGATGAAGGTCATGTCATCCCTAGTGAGAATATTAGATATATCTCAAACTTATGTAGTTTTCACAATCTCACTAAAGTCAATATTTCCATTAGATTCCTTATCATGTCCCTTAGAGTAATATCACTTGATTGGTATAGAAATTTTCCTAATGGTTGTATCACAACTTGGGATGATTTTGGAGAGATGATAAAATCATGGTTTGAAGACAATAGTGATCACACATCACTCATTCACCAACTTAATGTAATTCAAAGATCCCCCAAGGAGACAATGCATGATTGTAATGAGATATTCCAAAGGACTTGGCATAGGTTTCCTCCTCACATGAGACCACCTATTAGATTTGTGTTTCCCACATATCTAATGTTTATTGGTACCGAAATAGCCATAATGTTTCAATCCATGGGTGGATACACCTTACTGGAAGCATACAACCTTACCATTAGATCTAAGAATGGCCTCATGCAAGCTAAAAAGTTGCCTCCAAAAGTGTTCATGCCTTCTCTACCAAATAATTATGCTACTACTCTAAATGTTTCCCAAGTTCCTCATGAAAATGCCAAGTCAATAACTACCCATAATAATGTAGAATATATAATGGATAAAGATACAAGGATTCAGTTCTTAGAATCTCATCTTAGGTAATCAAATCTATAATATGGTGTGAATCAAAACTCCTACCCTTATCCTCAACAAGTAAATAGGTTTCCACCTCAACAATATGGTCAAAGGAGAGGTCAAGGGTAGCCTAACTTTAATAGGCCTACCAATTTATAAAATCCAACTTCTGCCTCTAATATAAGAGCAATGGTACCAATGTATATAAATTTGGTGCAAGGAGAAGAATGGAAAAAAGATTGATTCATAGATTCTAATGAAGGTGGAGATCAAGATGTGGTTTCTAAAGGAGGATTCACTCCTCAACTATTAGTAGAATATGAAGTTCTCATGCAATAAAATGAAGGATGGTAGCCTCAAGGAGTGAGTTTCACTAACTTTCTATTTAAAAACACCTATGTTCTCAATCAAGGTAATTCTATTGTAGATAATACTAAAGATAAGAGTAAGGCTCTAGGATATGCTACTAGTATTCCTACAAGTTCAAATAGTCTTCCTACAAGGAAACAAAGTATGAATGTAAGCATGGTAATCCATACAACTCTTGTACCTTCTTCAAGTTATAATGTTTGGAGAGTAACTTTAAGTGATTCAATACCCCAAACTCCAAACACTTCTTTGCCTTCAAGGACTCAATAAAATATGAGTACTCATGCTTTGAACATTGTGGATTATTTGAATAATGCTAAGGAATCTATATCTCTTTGGGATATCCTTCACATGTTTAGCCAAAAGGAAATTTTATAAAAATATCTATCCATAATTCATGTTATCCCTCCATCTTCAAGCCATGGTCATGGTTATGTTTCTCTCACCAATGCTCCTAATCCCATTTTGACCCTTCTTTAAAATATGAGAATCCTCCACCCTTCTACCTCACTCTCATTATGGGGGATAAGCTTATTTACAACTGCATAGTTGATAGTATAGCTAGCACTTTAGTGATGCCCAAGGTTATAGCTAATAAATTGGGCCTAAAATATGAACCATATAATAAATGGGTGATTTAAATTTATGGGACACCTACTAAGTCAATAGGATTGATCAAGAATTTGAAAGTTTTCCTTCATGATTGTCTTAGCTTCCCTATACTTCAAGACATTATGGTTGTTGACTTACCTACCCACTTCTCTATCTTCCTCTCAAGGGATTTCATAACCAAGATAAGAGGCTAACTCTAAAATGATTGTTCCTTGTTAGTATTTAATACAAGATATGTAGCAAAGGTAACCATTATGACTCAACCACTATGTAAGTTTTGCATTGATCCCTATGTAGAAGCAAGATCCAATCTAAATTATGTCATCAATGATCATGAGGAGTCTGTTGTGGATGATGGAACACCTTTTAAGATTGATCATGTATCTAATATATTTTTGGATGAGTATGGTGCAGATACCTATGGACATGATTCATACACCTATTTTGAACAATCTAACCTTGACACATACATCATCCATGAGGAAGCATATGATAATTTTGAGGTAAGCATTGAGAATTATTTTTCACAAGCTATTGAGGGAAATTACCTCATTCACACATATGATGATGATAGTATTAAATTCATTATAGATAATTATGGTGAGAGGAACCATGTAATTCTTCTTGTACTTGATGAAGGAACCCTTGAAGATGGAAATCATGAATAGGAAGATGACCTATGGCAAAGGTTTCATGTCATAAGTTAAGAATTTGAGAAGCTAAGTAAGACCACTTCTCATCCTAATAAACTTGAATCTAATGATAAGTTTGATAATGAATCTAACAAGTAGGTTGTTGAGTTTTCTATTGTTCATTAAAGAGAATGTCTTATCAAACATGAGATTAAATGTCTAATAACTGTCATAGGAGATGCAAACATAAAGGAGCTAAATAAGAATAAGGTAAAAAGTTTTGGATTTGAAGAGAAATAGACACCTCAACCTAACTTTGTTGGGGATCAACCAATAATAGATTACACTTATGAAAGCAATAAACGTGGAATTAAATCAGATAGACAAGTAACTAGAATCAAATAAATGGCAAGAACAAGAGATACAAGAAACCACCTTGAAAACTTGTATTAACAAACTCTTTACAAAAGGAGTACAATTGAAGAAACTTCTTTCTTCCACACCTCTCCTAGATGTATAAGATCTCTCACTAGATCTCCATCCCTCAATAACTCTCTCTCTCTCAAGAACAATCAACTCCAACAAACCTGGATTGATTCAATTATATACTGTTCTTCAACATACCAATTCTACAATTACTATAATAAGCTAAGAAGATCTAATTCTACATATAGAATTAGGAGACTTGAGCATGCACTTACAACAAATAGTTAAGCCACTTGAATAAGGGCTCTAAAAATAATATTACTAATAATAGAGACGCGAGCTTAAGACTACAACTTAAACTCATAATGCAAACACTCACTTCTGTCCTAAAAAATAGTATTATGGACGCACAGATAACCAACGCCGGTTCCTACTGCTTGCCTGTGACCACCGTCGACCGATCCACTGCCGACACCAGCGTCTCTACAACTGCACTTCATCGACGTCGGTCACTCCTAACTGACGCCAGTGTCTGTGTAGACCTGAAACTATCAAAGTGTGCTCCTTGGTGAAGCTTTTAGCTCCACACCCTAACAATCTCCCACTTGGAGATAAACAGCTGCACCAGTACCTGTATATTTGTTCATGTACAAAAGTCATATCTTGGTGAGTGTCTTAAGGTCTAGATAATATAAATGTTTCCATCATGTAGCCAAATAACATGTGAATTTAGTGATATGATAGAAACATTTATTGGCCATGATTAATTTGTGTAGATAATTTTTCCATCTTAAGTATTCTCTCACTATAGAATGTTAGCATACGCTACAATATTTTGAGTTCAAATGGCCTTATATCACCATCTGACCTAATGTAAGTATAAACTATAATAAAAGTGACTTGGTTTGGATGATAAGTGGCCTAATAACCTTGAAATTATCATATTCCATGGAATACAAATATTCATTTCATAAACACCACCTACATTGGTCCCTTTGATCTCAAAAGGGTCACTTATAGTCTGACTGTAGGCACCTACAGATTGATGATGAGACTAGAAGTTGAGAACCCTATACACAAGTAACTCTATTAAAATTTAAATGACACGGTGATCTCAAATATTAGTAAAGATATTTATATTAAAAGGTATTGACTCACATCACCACCTACAAGGGCTCTTTTATTCTCAAAAGTGCATCTACAGGCTAACTACAGACTGGTAACATTTTAGAACATGATAGTTTGGGTATTAGATTTAAGCCTTTAGAATGTTATTAATATGTTTGGATATTAAGGTGAGATAAAAATACTTAAAAGGGAGACTAATCATGAAACATACCATTTATAACATCTTATAGTCATCTCTATGGTCTAAGGATTGCTACTTATAGTCATCATAGTACACAGACCAATTCATGCATGTGAAGAGAGGTAGATTGAGAAGGTAGCTAGAATGTATGAGGGGTAAAGATGATTGAGACCAATACCATAATGGTGATGACCATATCACATGGTGATTAGGGAAAGGAAATAAAGAAAATATGTTTTCAACCTTCTACCTATAGTCATGACTCAAGGTCTCTACATAGTCATCATCATATAAAATATACCTTGGAGTTTATAATGGTTGAAGATGGTAGAGAGGTGATATAACCTCAATATTTGGTATATAAGGTATTTATGACCTAATTAATCCCCCCATGGTCTTATTTTTCTTGATAAAATAAGGTATATGCCCTCTATTATGTCTCAAATAGAGGGCACTCCATGAAAGAAGATGACTATAGATTTGACATGAAGTGGCAAGAGAGATGAGATAGGAGTGTTGAAACACTGAAAAGAAAGTGTGGAGAGTTATCTTGAACATGAAAAATCATAGGGTAGGCATCACAGTTCTAAGAAGGTATATAGATAAGTTTTTAGTTCATGAACATAGTTCAATCCTACTAGGATAGACTAGGCCTAAAGCCCTAATGTGGTCTCAATCTCGCTTCCAAGGAAAGATGAACCTTCCCACACATTTAATAATATTAATAAGGATGTATAAGGTTGTTTAAACCATTGGCTTGTATAAATATCACTAATATTAGTCATTTTTGGCTCAAATCTATTATAGAGTATGTAAGATGCACTCTCAAGCTTGATAGGCCATATTAAATATCTCACACCAATATGTATTTGTTGTGTGGTGACCCAAGGAGTTGGGGAAATTTGAGGAGGGTCCTAAGCTTACAGTTTGTAGAATTTGTTAGGAAGTTTGATGGCAAGATTGTATAAATAATACTTAAGAGTCCAAACCCTCCTAAACCCTTTATTTTGATCCAATTAGAAAGTAGTGAGTGAAGATGCATTCAATAAGAATATTTTGGCATAAAAATAGTTTTGGAATTGTTGAATACTCACTCAAGTTCCTTCCCACCCATCTGGTCTTTACCTTACTTATACGAATAGGGTGAAAATATGGGTTCCTTTAGGTTTTTATGTATTTTTTAGGTACAAAGACATTTTTAAGAAGGAAAATAATATGAGGGGGTCAAGTGAGACTTTTCATAACTCACTATATCCATATATTTCCATAGTTATGCATAAAAGGTCTTCTGCTAACTCATTCATCTCAAGCAGTCTTTGGCAAATAATAGAAATGAAGAGTGACTACAAAGTGAGAATGTGAGAAGTCAATTTGAGGGTCCTTTTAAGGTTTTATTAATGAATAAAAGGTAAGGGAACTATTTACAAGTGTCATATCACCCTTCATATGTATTTTATTTAAAAATTGAATATCATTTGGGTGATAAATGTGAAGACAAACCTATAAGGCTAGTGATGGTGACTATAGAAGGTGAGAATAAGTGTCCAAAATAAGTCCATGAGTTAGGGGAACTTATAATGATTGTTATGGAATGTTTATATCCCTTCCTTGACATTTCATATGTGTCAACTCTTTCTAGTATACTTTTGAGCAGTCAAAGATGCTTCATGATGAGGGCAGTTTCAAAAAGGCATTTTAAGAGCCATATGCCAATTTTGGAGAGTTATCTTGATTCAGGTGGACTTTTGTCTAAAAAAACCTTCTATAACTATGTTATTCACGTAATCCTTATATAATGTAACTAGTTTTCATGCCTTGACATGTGGCCTTATGACCCTTAGTCTCCACTTTCTTCTCTCTCTTCTCACATTCTATAAATGCAAACCATTTTGGCTCTTGTATAATAATTCCACACCTAGTATAGAGAATCCTAGCTAGTTTGATATTTTACTTTGCCTTTGAAATAATATATTTAATCTTTTTTTTAGTTCGTAAAATATCTCGTCAAAGTTTATGAAGAGATATATAGTGAATAGTCAAGTGATTTATGTCCATCCTTACTTTTTCTCAATCCTTCCATGTTTGATCCAAGTTGTTCCACCCTAGCAGGTCACATGAAGTGTTGTCAAGTGTATAGATCCATTTTCAAGTGTAAAATTATCCTTGATGTCTTAAACTAATCTCTAGTTCACTTACCTTGAGTATTTTTCATGCATATCACCTTCATGTTTGAAATACTAATGTTAGAGTATTTTAGGACTTTGAAGCTAGTGTTATAGGTCATGTCTCTTAGTGAAAGAGTATGATATCATAGTGGAGATATTTATAGTGATCACCCACTTAGATTATCTTATTTTCATGTCTAATTATATCTATTTTCACATAAGTAATTAGTTAGTGTAGGTGATAAGTGTATACACACAATATTTTTAACTTATATTGATTATTGACACTTTGTATCTTACAAGAACCCATCAAGTCTCAATATCTCTAAGTGCACATGTTAAAGGGTACACCAGGAAAGAGGTGGGTAGACCATTGGTGCTATGTAAGATTTTCTTACATTTTACAACTTTAATTCTACACACTTTTCTCCTAAAATCATTTACCCTAAGATTATTCTTCTTTAGTTTACCCATTCTAGTCATTTATCATGCTTTATCCTCGTTGTTCTTGCCTTGAACCCCTTTTACTAGTTGATTATACTAGGCCAACTGGGTTAACCCTATAAAGTTTTTATCCTTTGATTACTATATAATTTTGATATGGGTGACCTTATACTATTTAGGGATATTTTTCACTTTGGAGTTTCATTATCCCTTTGGCCAACCTAGCTCGGGACCTAGTGATTTATCTCCCAAAAACATACAAGGTCAATTGGGTCAACCTTATACAACCAACATATTCAAAAGGATTTAGGGTAATATTTTACTTATACAAGTTCATTTCCAACCATTTGAGGATATAGAAGTGAGGAAGAATAAGTACAAATGAACATCTACGTATTGACCATTTTACTTGAGGAATAAAGCTTAGGGTCCATACTTTATTTGGAGATATGGATATTGTCTTGTGGATAAGTCTTTTTAATGAATAAATAAGTTTTATATCTTATATCATATTTGTCTTTATTATCCTTACATACCACAACAATCTCTTGTGAACCACCTTGGCCAAGGGAGAGATTGAGGCTCAGTGGGTTTATCTTCAAGGTAAGTATTCCAAACTTTATTTCTTATTTATAAGAGTAAATATATAATGCATTTGTGATTCTCTCCCATGCATTAGGATTTCATACATTGACATGATTATATGTCTTCTATGCATGTTTAGTTTAGTTTTTTTGGTTTCTAACCCCCACTTTGTGCCATAAGCTTTGGTGTGCACTAGATTAGATTTGCTTTCCTATTTTTTAGATATAGAGTGAACATTATACCTGAGACTCTTTTAGGGTTATTGCATGATTGTGCTAAATTGTAGGCTTTGAAACCCTTCCTATCATGGTGTATTGTGACAAGTGATCCCCTAATTAGGTCTAGCAGATCCCCATCTTTGTCATGCTTCTACTTAACAAATGTATTCCCAATCGGAAGTGTAGGTATGCTCTATCTTCTCTAAGCTAGGATTAATTTATAGACATGATACATTTTTGATTGCATATATTTCAGTGAACTTAATATGAAATAACACTTGTAGGATTTGTTTACCTTATTTCATTTTTTTCATTATTTTTATCATATATTTACCATATTTGATCAACTCTATCGACCTAATATCTAACTTTTGTTCACAAGTTTTTAGGTACAGGATATAGGATCAACCATATCAACCTAGTATAGGTTTTCATAATTTTAGACATCCACTCTAGACTGATAGGTTGACCTAGTTCATCTTTTTATACATTTTTAGGCATAGTAATAGGTTATTGTAAATCTTGATCAACCCATTCGACCTAGTTAGCAAGTTTTACAAGCATATATTAAGGTTCTTAAATAATAATCTTCATTATCTACATCTCTAATACACTAAGGTTCCTTTATATCCCTCTATATATTTATTTATAATATTAATTTCTATATTTTATAGTCTTTAAAACTACCCTTACATATTTAACTGATTCGACCTTGTTGACCTAGTTTTATGTTATGTGTGTTATTAGGATAACTAGGTCAACTTTGTCGACCTTGTTCATTTTCAAACCTTGATTTCACAGTATAGAATCAACCCTATCAACCTTTTTCTATATTTTGTGAATATATTATTGACTATATCAACACTGTACCTTGTTTTAAAGTTGGAATTAACCTTATTTGCTAGTAATTAATTCACACTTTCTTTTCTTATTGATTGCATGCTTAAAATAGATCACATAGCTTAATTAGGAAGTTTTCAATTAGTCATTTAGTTTCAATATTTTTATTTTATCCAAACATGACCAAATTAAAAAAATATAAATAAGCATTTTAACAATTAACTACCCAAGGCCAACCTACTTCGATTTCATCACCAAGAGAGAAGTCGGCTTGATGTTCTGTTCAAGTATAAAGTGTGGTTAATGCTATATTTTGGCTAAGAACCCGACCTCCTTATCTCTATGGTGTGTGAAGTGAGGGGGTAAGACCCAATACCAAACATGTATCATTACCAATATATATCCCTTTCATCTCAAACTAGGTGAAACCATCCTTAGATTGCCATTTTAGTTCTTTATAACCAACTTCCCATGACATTTAAAAAGATATCTTAATAATCTGATAAACATTTAGGTTGAACAATGAGTTATCCATTTAATTTATAATTTTATTGCTTTTTCTTTACTCAATTAAATTTTATATTGTAAAAAAATTCACTAGCTAGTATTGGTGCAAGGTTTTGTGTTATGTGATTTAATTGGATTGGCCAACATTAATCTAATTGACTATTTTATTCCTTTTAGCTATTTATTTTCAAATTTCTTACAAAATTTATATTTTTTCATTCCAAAAATCTATTATATGTTTCTTAATTTTCCCTATTTATTTTATTATATCAATCCAATATTATTTATAGACCCTATTTTTGTGTTAGGTTGACCCAGTCAACCCTGTACTATTTCTATCATTTCATGTTTCCTTTCTTTCTCATCTCCCTTTATTTCCATTCATTATGGACTTTTTACTTGATGAAAATATTGAGTTTTAGTCATTAGACATGAGTAATTTTACCAACCCTCATAGGGTCTCCTATAGATAGAGTAGGGATCCTCTCTTAGATGCTAGTATAGTTCATACTGCCACTCACACAATGAACTATGGGACCCCTCCTAATACTTATTTTTAGAATAATACTCTCTTCTCATTAGAATATCAATTTAAATTAGAGTATACCCTCTAAATGATCTTCTTTATCTTTAAATTTCATCAACATCGAGGAAAATATCCTTTTACTATTTACAATCTTATGATTATGATTAGTGGTCAAGTTTGTAATGTACCTAGAAGGGTATAATAGGATAGGGATTAATCCCACATGCTTTAGCATATGGAGAGATATAGGTAAGAAATAGTATAAGTATAGGGGTGTATGGTGTTATAGAGTATGGAAGAAGAATTTTAATAGAGCCTTGCTCTAAAGGAGGTAGCCCCATCGAAGTGGCCTATGATATAGAACTAGTGTTTGTAATCTACATTTTGGTCAATAAATGAGTCATTTGTTGTTATTTATTGCAAGAAAAAGGTTTTTGAAATTAGTGTCAAAGAGCTTTCTCAGGTAATTTTTCTTTATTTGGAGTAAAATTTGAGATTAGAGAGAGTTTTAATGAATTTTAGTATTTTAGGTTGCAGTGCTTTTTAGTATTATTACTCGTGAGGTCTCTCATAGATTTGTAGTGTTATCAATCCATAATTTACTCATATGTTATTATGCAGTCTCTCTTATGTTCAAAATAGACATACTAATGCATTATTTCTCATCTTAGCCTTATGGCTAAGCCTTGATTTGGCATTTTGGTTATGTATTGCTATACTGTGAAAGTCCCCTATGGGGCTCGACTTGCAATCTAATATATTTGTCATGTAGCATGTTTTGCCTCTATGTTTATTAGTGATAAAGATCTGTGTGATTTCCATTCTTTGTCATATGACCCATTACCCTATTGACTTTTGGGATCGATTGTGTTCCTAGAGTCCAATCATTTTACAACTAAGCTCTTAAATCATAGTCAGGTAGTCATAGTTTATCATAATCTTGGAAGATTGTAGTACATGGACATATAACAATGATGTTCTACAATTGGCATCGATGGAGTCTACACATCTTCATCAACATGATGCCTTCAACATTTTTTTATTTATATTTTTCTCATTTTTATTTTGTCTAGTGTATAGTTTTTGTATTATTTTGTTTAATGTTAAGTGTTCACACCAAGTGTATCATTCAAAATCAAATAATTTTTGTACCCAAGACTAAAATTAGCATAGTTATTCCTTTTCCTTATCTTAGTAATTAATGTTATTTAGTGTATCAACATGTTACTTGTGGTCAAAAAAATTTCCATTTAAATTATGTTGTCATGTGTCAGTTTACTCACATTAAAAACAAACCATATTTTGTTGTATTGTCTTATGTTAGTGTCAAATAAATGTCAATGTTGGTCGTATTATCATGTGAGTAAGATACTAGTCATCTAGTTGTGTGTCTAAAAAATGATGCAATTTTGGTTAAAGTTGATGTCCTCTCATTGAAATCTATTTAATTTGTGTTCTCATGGGGTTTTCCACCAATACATTGACTAAGATGTGATAAAATGGCACCATGAAATAATATAAAATTGAGTTCAAAACCTTAACCAATGGCACCTCTACTACATTCTTCATTATTTTCTTCATCAACAAACTTCAAGATGTGATTCAAGTAGAGGTTTAAATGTGGCACCCTTAGACAATGATGAAATTAGTGGGCTTATCCAAGCTCACAATAGATTGCATCAACTGGCAACATCTCCATCCATCTCTCCCTTAGACCACAAAAGCACTAGAGCAAGCACCAAAAGTACAAAATCACTCCTCCAATGAATCCATTTAGGGAATCACCATCTTCGAGTAGCCCCCAAACGAACCATAGCTAAAAATCATGGATCCCAAGCAAGGAATCGAGGCTCCACCTCCCTTGGGAAATAATTCTTAGTGGGATGGCATATTCCCTCAATTGGTTCACAAGGACAACTATTTTGTATACCCCTATTCTAGATTTGAGGTGATCATCATCAAGATTTAACTTTCATTGCTTGATCTCACTACCAAATTATAGTTGTGGTTAGGCTATTCATTCATCTTTATGCACATCCACATCCTATTTTAGTGTTTATGTTCATCTTATTATTGTGTATCTCTTATCTTAGCATAGATAGAAGAAGTGGAAATAGAAACACATGTATGGTAGAGATTCCATCTAGTCTTCACCTTATTTTTGGTTTGGATTTCATTTGGTCCTCCTATTTTTTATCATGTTTTGAGGGTGAAACATATTTAAGGGGATGGAATGTAATGTACCTAGAGGGGTATAATAAGATAGGGAATAATCCCACATACTTTAGTATATAGAGAGATAGGTAAGAAATAGTATAAGTATAGGGGTATATGGTGTTATAGAGTATGGAAGAAAAATTGTAATAGAGCCTTGCTCTAAAGGAGATAGCCCCCTCGAAGTGCCCATTATATAGAACTAGTGTTTGTAATCTACATTTCAATCAATATGTGAGTCATTTAATGTTATTTAGTTTATGTGAGCAAGAGGTTTCTGACATGCTTTTATCGATTCCCAACTTATCTACACTCCATATCGAACATATCATGTTATCCAAGATTATTCCCCAACTCATTTAAATGAGTTAGGATAAGATGAAATTATTGATTTTGATGATCTAATTTCCAATTCTCCCTTATATAACACTTATTTTTCTATTTCTACCAGTCTTCTATCATATTCTAACACTAATGATACTCAAATTCTACTAACACTTATTCTACCAATTTTGAAAATCAACTTGAATCAACTACTTCATCATTACAACATGATTTACAACCTTTATCTAAACCTTCTTCTTCTTACCAACATAAATTCCAATGCACTTCATCTCCTCCTTCTGAGGACCTTCTTAATCATTATGCACCTATATATAACAACCTTCTTATGGTTATTGTTTCTCTTAATTTCTACTCATTTTTCAATATTAGAAGAAGATAAGAAACTAATAATAAGGGTGTGGTAAAAATACCTATTTGGTGATGTGCATGTAATTTGGATGAGCATGGAGAACTCCTCTTTCACTAGGAAGGAATAACCTGTAAATAAAAATCATTAATAAAAGGGGTGTTAGTAAGATAGTTAAGTAGATTGCCTAGTATGAGCTAGATCTAAGAAGCATACACTTGCTAGGAGTTTATGAATCTTGTTGATGATTAAAATTGCACTGTTTCCAACACCAATAATGGAAAGTTTCAGGAATGTGGGACTTGCAACCTAAAACAACCTCCAAATTTTAAAGAAGCTGGTTCTTCTTTATATCAAGTGTATAATAGGGAAAGGGATAAGAATTAAATAGAAACACAAGTGCAACAAAAGAAAATCTAACTATGGCATGCGCCTGAATCTAATTTGACCCTTAATTCTAAGCACAGTGAAGCTATATGTAAGATTCAAATACATTAAGGAGCAAACAAGGCATGATCAATGTCTTAGATGAATATAATAGAAACAGAGGCTCACAACTTAGACTTCTTTTGCAGTGACACAGAAAGATATCAACAAAGGCACAATACTTAGTGTTCTTATTAATTCTCCAGTCACATAAAAGGCATAAAAATATGCATAGTTATATAAACTTTCTAACTCAAGAAAATAGAACAAAGGCAAATGATATTCTTGGTCATAGCTAAAAAAGTCTAAAAACTCTTGACAATAATCTCTCATAGAAAATTCTCTCTATCTTCTGATCCCCCCTCTAGTGATCTCTGCACCCATATCTATAACATCAAAATAGCTCTAGATTACCCACACATCCCAATCTAATGGTCTAACTAAACCCTAATTAAACTGGAAGTGTCTAACAAAAGATATTTCTTAGATCTGAAACATTCTATTTCCCTATAGTTCATTAGATGAAATAGATACACAAGATGCTTCCCACTACAAAATGGGTGAAGACACTTGGCATGTTTCACTTATTCTACTTGAAAACATTCTCATTATTCAAAAGGCACCAAAAAATGACACTTGGCAGCTTTCGAGGCACTTATCGAAGACATACAACACTCTCCACATAACTTATACTCTTTACTATGTCTTTACTTAGAAGTGTTCCATCTTTGACATCTATCACAGTCTACTTCTTCAAACTTTAAAAATCTATAGAAAATGGGACCCACAACATTTCTTGCCTGAGCAGGCTTAAAAGGGAAATAGGGACAAGTGTCACTTTTCGCATATCTTTAAAAAAGAACACGTGGCAGCTTCTATTTATCTTTATCTAGACTATAGAAACATTCAGGACTCATTTTTAAATTCACACATACGATGACACTTGGCAACTTCTGCTTGTCTCAGAAACAAAACTTGGGTCCCACCACAGTCTTTACTTACCGAAGACACAAAATGAAGATATTTTGGATGTTGACAGGTGGTGGCTTCCATTTTCTTCAACTAGGGATACGTGGCATCTTCCATTGCTTTTAGAACAACATATTGAAACCTTCAATAGTTTCCACTTGGCACCTTCCGCATGACCCTAAGAAAATCCTATTGAAAGAAGCTTTCAAAACATATAAGAAACATGAGATGTGGATGCCAACACTTATCACGCTCTACTGAGTTACTACAAGACATGTGGCACATTTTAAGTAACTTATAGAAATTATAAAATGTGCCTCGACTGATGACACTTGGTAGCTTTCACGTGACTCTGATACTTAGACAAAATTTAGGGAAAAAAGGAACTCACACCTGCACTTTGTGTCAAAATTTACTACCTCAAAACTGAAATGCACAGGGATGAAAATTGAAGTGCACAACTAAAACTCAAAATAAAATGTAGAGTATTTTTTACTCTACAGTTCTTGGCGACCCTGAGGACTTTTGACCCTGCTAAAAAAGAATCCAAAGAATGTATAAAAATTGTGACAAAAATCACAACTTCAATAAGGCTATCTGATAAATAGACCACTCATCATCAGATAATCCCTACTTATTTTACAATTTGTTGAAGGCCAAATCAAGGTTAATGATATCCTTGTGTGAAATTTTTTGCAAAATATGAACTACAACCTTCAATTGAAATTCAAGCTAGGAAACGGGAATCAAAATAGCTTCTACTTCAAGCACTGATGAATCATCTCTTAAACCCTGAAAGACTGTTTGATCATTTTTCTTGGCTAACAACAAAGGTTTAATCTCATCAATCATCAACACCATATTGCTATCAGGAAAAGGAGAGGGAAGACCCAATCACACCAGATCTTCAATGTGTTATTTCATGTCTTTGATTCCTTCTTTAACCACATCTAGAAGCTCCTCACATTTAACTACTATGGAATCGCAATTGAGAACTTCATTCACTCTTTTGGTAGTGATCATTCTGTCATTAATCCCTGTTGTTGATAATGTTCCATTAGTTGCATCATATAGTTTTTGTAGCAACATTTGAGTTTCAAACACTCTCAAAGAAATAGTGGATAGAGTGGCTTCAATTGAAGTCTCCACCTTTTCACACAATTTATGTGCATTTAGTAAAAAGGTTAAAGAGGGTCTAAGCTGAGTAATCTCCTCAGAGATTCTTTTCCAAATTGATACATAAAGCTCCTTAACCAAATTAAAACCCCCTATATTCTTTGGCCTATAAGCCAACTCAAGTGTCAACTATTTTGTCATTTGTCACTTAGCTTGAAATTGGGCCTGTCTAGCAGTGATTTGTTCTACTCATTTAGCAGCTTCTATTGAAGTTGAGTGACTTGTATCAGGGTTTCCTCACATTTTTCTTGAAATGCTACCTTTTCCCACCTTAAGGTTGTCACTGCATCCTTCACCTACATTAGCCCTACTTTCAAAGAATCATTTTGGGCCTGGATAGCCTGGTGAGTCTGAAGAGAAATAGTATCTTTCAACTATTTTTTTATACTCTCTATTTTGTTATTCTTAGTATTGATCTTTGTGGTCAAACTGCTACAGTTTGCCTTCTCTTGGGCTAGGTCAACTTCCATCTTGTAACTTCTTTGATATTCTCAAATAATCCTCAACTACTGTAGAAGTGGATTCATTTAGTAGCTTGACCCTATATTGTGGTCTGAAAGGGGACATGTCTATAGCCACTGCATTCATTATGTAATCTTTAGGCTGCATCTACTCATTTGGCTTGACTATATTGGGTGATAGATGGGTCACTATTAGTTGCTACTGGATTAGGTCAAATTGTGATCTTAGATGTGGTGTAGTCAGGGCTTTATTATCTTTGATCCTCTTTTTCTCCATTTGGGCTTCCCTTGCCTTTCTAACAACATTTGCTTGAGTTTAGAAGGTAGAAGGAGAGGTAATGTACCCACCTGCAAAAGGATAACCTTGTGGCAAGCCATATGGAATAGCCAAATGTTGGCTAAGGGAAATATGATGAGGTATTTTCTTTGGGATAGATGGGGGAAAATAAGGTAATGATATGGCCTGAGTATGAATAGATAGGGCAAAATGAGAAATGGGCATAGCAGAGGTGGTAGGGGATGTCATTTGGCCAGATGTCATCACTCCTAAAGGAGAAGAGAGAGATTAAGAAGAAGAAGAAGGAGAAACAATACTTACCTGAGGAGTAACCAAACTACTCAATGGTTGGTGTTGTGAGCATTCTTCCCTCTCCTTTGAATCAAGTTGAAACCTCAGCCTCTTATGTTTCCTTAGTGTTTCTTCTTCTAGCTGTGTTCCCTTCTCTTCAAAATTTACCACTGCTGCTAGTGGTGCTTTTGTAGAACTAGGAACCCCAAGGACTAACGATGATGGAGAAGATTTTTGTGGTGAGGATTCCACACTATTTTTTTTTCAATGGTACTGAGAGATTGGGGCCAAACAGTTATAGCGACTGTAGCTGAGGTTTGCCCTGGGGCCTGTGATGTTTGACTAGATTCTAATCTAGCTTTTGGCTTTCCACCCTATGTCTACAAATTGCTTGTATCAGGGCTAGAAATAGGAGACAGATGACATTCATCCCAGAGTTCTTCCTATTTCTCATTTGAATCCACATTTCCAAAAGAGTGAGTTGTCTCACAAATCTCTTGCCTATATCTCCAATAGGCTTCTATCTTCTCAATATTCCAATCCTTATTCTTTAATGCTCTTCTTAAAGTAGAAGTCATTTTGATTTTAGGATCAAAATACCTTTGCTTAACATAAAATTTTTCCCATGGCCTATCTTCTTCGAGGGCCAAATCTGTCAATTCTACATAAAAAATAGGGATATCTTCCCTAGGATTTTTTCTATTTTCCTAAAAGGGATGGCCCTCATGTACAATTTTGGTAGCAACCTTATTATTCTTGACCCAAGAAGTTATGAAACCATTGGGATCATATCCCCATTTATCTTCAATTAAAAAGAAACCCAAGAAGGCTAGATTTCTTAGCAACATGATCTCATCATCTCTGACCTCTAGGGCCATGTTGTTTGTTACCCATGGAACATCATACCATTTTCTCTATTTCTTCCCAGAGCCATATTCATTATCTACCATAGACACCTGCTTGGTGACCTCTAAGAATACTAACCTAAGGGTCAAAATCTTAGGCAACAACACTGGTTCCCCACTAAAACCATGGACTCTAATAATAGTATGATGGGATCCAAAAAAGTAATCACAAGGAATAGTGCAATTGGTCATAAGGCTTGAGACACTTGGAAATAGTCTATTTACAACCGGTTCTAGGCTCAAATAACAAAAAGTAGGGGCAACAAAAAGTTCCTAGAATTTGTATGGGTCACTAGTTTTGGACAAGATATGTGTCCATGAAGACATAGGAGTGGTCCTATGTAGACCGAAGCTTGGGTCATACATGCTTAGATGCATGTGTTGGGAAAAGATGCTAGAGTTTTGATACAACATAAGGTGAAATAGATAAGAGGAATACCTAAAAACCCCTTTATATCTAAACTGGGTGAGTTGTTTAGCCATTGAATATCCAATCTACTTAGAGAAATCAAGCTGATACTCCTGAGTCTTGTCAACAGTTTTCAATTTGAATAGGATGGCCATTTGTTCTTCATAGATATGTATATCATCTTTCATTCCAAAAATGAAAGCCATCATGGAAAGTGCATCTTGACTAGCTTGTGTAAATTGTGCTCTTGTTGTAGGTAGTGTTAGCACAGTGGTATCATCATCGCCTAATTGAAATTTTGATTTTAGAAACCTCAATTAAGTATTGGCATTTGCCCACATTTTTTGCATCTTGGCAATGGTGGTAAATGTGGCTATCTTTTCATGGTACAAGGCCAACATGTCTCTGATAGACTTTGGTGTAATTTGCACTATGAATAAACCTTATTTTATGGTATTTGAAGGTGCATGAAACAATTTGACACATATTTCAACTAAGTCAGGGCATGGATGCACACTTAGGAAAATGAATTGTGCCAGTTGGGAAGTCCATATCCTCATTGTGGATGTCTCATATTGTCCAACCTTGGCCCTCTAAAGACATCTTTGATGTACCCCTTATCTGAGAGTTTTTCTACTAGTTCTTTGAAGAACTAGGTCCCTGATTCCATCTACATAATCTTTTGCCTTTGCTAGGTCATTTGCATGACCAACTTTAGGGACTCTAGTCCATGAATAGGTCTTTAATGGTTGTGCAAGGGCCAAAGCATATGATTTGCTTGTGAGAAACTTATCAAGGGATTCTTAAATTCTAGACCCTTGTTGCGAAGACTATGCTCCCTCCATATCTATATCTATTCTTGAAAATAGTGAACTATGGTAACATGTATGAAGCTTTTGTAATAGGAAAGGCACTTTCACTTAAGCAGGTTTGCTATGAGCTGAAAATGCAAGTAGCCAGGGTTTTCTAGCAAACACAGGAATGTTTGAGACATTGTAAGCTTTAACTCTTGTTATCAGGTATTTATTGACCCATCAAGTCTCAAAATGGCATTAAAACTTGATAACCATTAACAAATCTTACTAAATATTCATGGGACAATGAGTCAGACATGTCATGAAAGTGGTTGTGCAAGGTAACTTGGGGAATTTAAGGATTTGGGAGATATTTAATGTGTCAAGAGTTTTGAAAATTTTGAAAAAGGCTCTGAGATGTGGCTACATGTTTAAAGAACACTTATTTAAAAGAAAGAGTGGGAAATAAAAATGGGAAAACAAAGTAACTAGGAAAGAGAAACTATCTAACTATAATACATTAGAGACACAGCTTAATTGAAATGTTTCAAGCAGATCCCATTCACAGGTATTTCTTTAGGTTCACCTTCCATTATTTTTAGCTCAAATGAATTTTTATATTTACATGCACAAATTTTATAGGGGCCAGTCCACAATGCTTCTAATTTAGTGTGTTGACCCGGCTTGGCAGTGTTTACATCCCATTTCAAAATAATTGAGCCTACTTTGAAATAGAGATTTGAAGTCCTTTTATCGAAGCAGTCTTTAATTATTTTCTGATGCTTTATTAATGAATTATGTGCTACATCCCTCTTTTCTTAAACTTCCAAAATTTCAACAAGTCTAACCTACATGGAGCCATTTTCCTCAATTTCAATCTATTTTAACAGTTGGAGAGCAGGAATCTCCAAGCTTAAGGGAATTACAGCAGGCTTTCCATAGAACAATTCATATGGGGACATTTTCATCACCTACTTAGGTGTAATTCTATCAGCCCATAGTGATATATTAAGCACTTTATGCCACTACTTGTGATGATTAGCCCCTATTCTCTTGATGAGTCTAATTAGGTTCTTGTTAGTTGATTCTACAAAACTATTACCCTGAGGGTAATAACTAGAGGAAGTTTTTAGATATATTTCATGCTTTAATGAAAAGTCAGATACTTTAGCCCCTAAAAATACTTTAGCATTATCTAAAATTATGGTGTGAGGAGCCCCAAAGTGAGTAGTGATACTCCTTAGAAAGTCTAGGATCACATTTTCTATTACTTCTTTAAGTGGCACTACCTCAGTCCATCTAGTGAAATAATCTGTGGTAGTTAGAATCCATTTGTGACCCATACTAGACACTAGATTTATCATTCCAATGAAGTCAAGACCCCATTGAGCAAAAAGTTCATCAACAATTATATGACTAAGAGGCATTGCTGCATTCCTTCTCATCCCCACATAATATTGACAAGATTGACATTTTTTAACCAATTGATAACAGTCTGTAAATAAATTAGGCCATAAATAAATTTCCTTACTTATCTTTATAGTTGTGGTCTTTGCAAAAAAATGTCCACCTGAGACTCCATGATGCATTTCATACAGTATTTTCTTAGCCTCATCTTTCTCTACGCACCTTAAAAGTTTTCCATCTGAATTTCTTTTGAAAAGAACTTGTTCAATTAAAATAAAATGGACCCCTTACATCTTATAGTATCTCCTCTTGTATTGAGGGATTTCTCTTGGATAAATCCCATATTTCATAAAATGAATCATGTTTGTGACCCAAGAGTTTTGATTAACCTCTTGTATCCTCAATACAATTTCCTTTTTCATTTCTGAATCTATTTCTTTAGGTATCGTCTTTTCAAGCTCTTGAGTCATGTATTGGCACAACCCGCTACCTATGACTAACTTAGTGGGTTTGACCTCTACATCATATTCAAGGATCTTTGTTATCTAGATTGCTCTTTTTTCAATAATTTCACCCTCTATAATGTATTCTCTGACACTTGGGTGAGCCACAAGTATCAGAATCTTACTGCTTGATACTATATGCCTAAATTTCTTGAGGGATTTTACCATAGCATATGCTTGTTTCTCCATAAAGTTGTATCTGGTTTCATATTCCCTAAGTTTCCTTAAGAAAAAGGCTATTGGATGCTCTCCCTCTTGTCTATCATCTTTTTGCGTTAGAACAGCAGCAATACTGAGCTCTCCTCCATAGACATACATTACAAAAGGCTTAGAAAAGTTTGGGTTTCTAAGTAATGGGGCCATTGAAATTGCTTTCTTGACCTCTTCAAAGGCTTGCCTTCCTTTTTTAGTTCACTTGAAAACTAGGTCTTTTTTCAACAAGAGTGTCACTAGTCTTACTAAGCCTGCAAAGTCAGATATGAACCGACTGACAAAACTAATCTTCCCCAAAAAAGATTGAATTGCTTTCTTATTTACTGGTAAAGGCAAGTTCACTATGGCTACAACTCTTTTTGGATCTATATAAAATCCTTCTTTAGATACTATATGTCCCAATAATTTGCCTTGAGGTACAACAAAGATACATTTCTTGGGATTCAAGGATATTCCAAATTCTTGACATTTCTTAAAAATAGATTATAAATGATCAAAATGATCAATAGCATTCTTGGAGAAAATAATAAGATCATCAAGATAAATTAGGATAATTTTATTTATAAGTTCCCCAAATGCTACATCCATAGCTCTTTGAAAAGTTACTCCAGCATTTGACAGGCCAAATGGCATCTTAACATATGCAAATGTTTCCCATTTGGTAGTAAAAGTAGTCTTGTATTGGTCTTCATCAACCAACCAAATCTGATTGTATCTAGAGAAACCATCTAGCAATGAAAATCTCTCTAATCCAGCCATAGTCTATAGAATTTGTTCCATAGAGGGCAAGGGATAGTGGTCTTTTAGAGATGCTCTATTCAGATCTCAAAAATCTACATAGAGTCTTATGTCACCATTCTTTTTCCTGACTGGTACTAGATTTGATACCCAGGTTGAGTGTTTGATTGGAAAAATTATTTTACAATCTAAGAGTTTCTACAACTCATCCACATTTAGAGATTCAATCCTTGGATTTATTGGCCTCTACTTCTATCTGACTAGCTTAGATCCTTTAGTCAGTTCTATTGTGTGTTGAATGATGTCTCTATTATATCCCTGAAGGTCTTCATAGCTCCAGGCTATGACTCTGTCATATCTTTTGCATAAGTTAATTAATCTTTCCCTTTTCTCTTGAATTGAAAAATTTCTAATTTTTAATTTTCTCCCTTCACTCACCTCTATTTCAAAATAATCTGCTTTATTTACTTGGAACCTTTCTTCTCTAGGCCTACATCTTCTAGATGAAATAGGTTTTCTAAAGTGATTAAACCTTTGGGAAGCTTATTATTCTTTAATTACATAACTTGGTCTCCATATGCCTCTTCAATTTTTTATTGCAATTGATTAGCAAATTCCCCTGATTATTGTAAGAATGAGAGTACCTGAGAATCATTTTCAAATACTTGCCAATTCTCATCATTGTCTGGGATAGTTAGCCTTATTATAACTTTTACTAACTCATTGTTAACTAATAGGCCAGTTGCTAGATCAAACTGTGAGCCAATCTATGCCATCCTATCAGCTTCAAATTTTTGGGTTCTAGGAACTACTTCAATATTGAAAGCTTCAAAATCTTCTATTAAGTCCCAAATTTTGTGTCTATAGGATCTCATCCTTACATTTTTTGGCTATTGCCTTTTCCTTAATTTGCTTCACCACTAATTCTGAATCTCCTTTTACTATTAAATTCCTTATTCCCTTTTTCTTGGCTAAAATGAGCCCATGTACTAAGGATCCATATCAACATCATTATTAGTACAAGTAAATTGGAAACAGATAGCTCTCAAAATTTTCTCCCCATTTGGAGCAACAAGACAAATTCCTGCTCTAGCACCACTTTTACTTCTAGCCCCATCAAAATTTAAGGTCCAAATTTTTGAATCTTTTTCAGATTCTTGAGTAGTTGGTGTTTCTTCCCTTTAAACATTTAGGATTTCATGGTCTTCATCAAAAATGACATAAGTGCCTAGACCAGTAGAGTCATAATTTCCATATGGATCACTATGCATCATAGTTAACAAATGGTTATTTTCCTCTTCTTGGTCATGTTCAGTCCAGTCACCCAACTCTTCAACAAAGACCTTTTCTTCCTTATTTAGCATAGCATGAGCTGTCACTAATTTTGAGGTTGGTTCATTGGTGATGTGATCCTTAGATAATGGCTCAGATAGTATTTTCATATTTGAACCATATTTAGTTTGTAGGATGAAGTGAGACCAATCAAGTGACATATATCCTCCTATTTTGGTTGTGAAATCCCTGGATAAACATAGGCCAAATACATGGGGTACATCTATGACTACTATATCTTGATTGACAATTATATTGGGGCAAGTATATAATTGAAATGGGAGTTATTTAATTCTCCCTATTATTTGTACTGATTTACCATCTAGCTGCATGACTCCTTTAGTAAGTGGCTCATACTTTATTTTATAAGCATCTGCTATTTGCTTAGGCATCATTATCATACAAGCCCCTGAATCTATCATCACATTATGCAATAGTTTATTTCCCACTATCAGAGTCAAATAGAAGGGCTAAGTTTGGTTTTAATTACCTCTACTGCATTATTCACAAGGGCTATTGTTTGCAGATGAACTGTGTCTTTGAGCTTTTCTTTATCAACAAGTCTTTCTTTGGTGCTAGTATGCTTAGGTATTACTTGACCTTGTAGAGCTTCTTGTAACAATGTCTTTTGCTCAGGAATAGATAATATGTCCCACATTAACACATGTGTTAGGGTTCTCTTCAGCTGATCTACCACATTCACTGGTTCTATTGTTTGGGTTCTTGGAAAATAAGAGTCCCTTACATTTTTTTAAACTTGTCCAAGAACTACTTGGTTTTGTAATGGCTGAGGCACTTCTTGTCTAAAAGCTATGTTTTGATGAATTTGAAATGGAGGAGGTTCCATAGCTTCATTATTTGTGACTTTAGGATGTTCCATCATCCTTCTCTTTGATCTGGTATAGTAGTTTGATTGCACCACTAGTTTCTTGAAAGTAGAAGCTTCGTTCAAGAATACTGACTCTTCATCTTCAACCCATGAAAACAAAGCATGTTCAAGGGCTATTTATTCTTCTTTTTTTAAGGACATCCCTTGCATTTAAGCATTCAGGACTGAATTTTGCATACCAGGGGACTGGTAGACTTGAGTGTCAGAAGTACTTGCAAATTGTCCATCCATTCTTCTTTGATATGCTACCTTTTGTTATATATTACCCATGGGAAAATCTCTTGGTGTATGATCATTATTACAAGGAAAACACTAGGAATTGGTGCCATCTACATAATTATTTTTCCCTTGAACAATCTCTCTATTTGGATTGGGGGGAATAGTCTGTGAGGGTGTAGAGACTGCAACTATTTAGTTTGTTGGCTGAGGGTTATTTTGCCTTTGATGACCCTGATACTGGTTTGGTTGTGATGGAAATCTATTTCCTTGGTATCCTTGATATTGTGGTTTAGGATAAGGATTCTAATATCTTTTTATGTTAATTAACTCATTTGAAAATGTCCTTAAGATGTTCTTGATATCATCCATCTTAAATGATTGGGCAGGGACAAGTTCTTTAGCAGGTTGTTGAGGATATGTGTACATAGACATAGGTGAGGCCATAGTATTAGGGGCTTCTTGAGGCAAAGGTAAGGTAATTTCTAGAAACATGGGTATGGGAGGCCTTGGAGGCAACTTTCCAGCATCTATTAAATTATTTTCAGCTCTAACTACATACTCATAAGATTCTAGCAGAGTCTGACCTCCAAGTGACTGAATCATTACTGATATGTCTGAATTTAAAGCTTTAAGATAAAATACTATAGCGATACCTAGTAATGGTCTTATTGTAGTAGGGATTCTTTCCCAAGTATTTTGAAATATTGAATTGAAGTCAGTCATTGCTTCTTATGGTTCCCTTTTAATAGTAATCAATTGTTTCAACAAAGAAGACTTATCACCCTTTTCTTCAAACCTTTCAAAGAAAATATCTCCAAGTTGATCCCATGTAGATATTGTATTTAGAGTCAAGGATTGGTACCATTCTAGAGCTTTTCCTTTAAAAGAAGCTACTAACAATCTTATAGCCACATTCTTTTGTGTGACCACATGTATATCATAGACATTAGACACATCCTACATATGTTCTTCAAGTGTTTTGAAATCTTACCCACTAAATTTGGGCAGAGCTTTTAGGGCATTTACTGGAATAGGGTCCCAAGTGGCTGGTGGTATTTGGAGGATTAAAGGACTACCAGTATTCCAACTTGCATAATTCCTTGGTGGTATAGGATCTCCCATATTTACTCTTGGTATTGGTATAAAATGATTGACTCTTCATCTTGGACTAGTTATCAAAGGCAAAAAAAGAATACCTAGATTTATAGTAGATTGAGATCTTGTTACTAGTCCACAACTCTGACTCCTTGTAGCTCTCTGGTTCATACGAACTTGAAAGAAACTTCAACGTATTGTTGTCCCACTAGGCATGCCAAAAAATTATTGATGATTAAAATTGTGTTATTTCCAACACCAACAATGGGAAGTTTCAGGAATGTGGGACTTGCAACCTGAAACAAACTCCAAATTTTAAAGAAGTTGGTTCTTCTTTATATCAAGTGTATAATGGGGAAAGGGATAGGAATTAAATAGAAACACAAGTGAAACAAAAGAAAATTTAACTATGGCAATGTGCCTACATTTAATTCAACCCTTAATTCTAAGCACAGTGAAGCTATATGTAAGATTCAAATACATTAAGGAGCAAACAAGGCATGATCAATGTAAAAGATGAAAACAATAGAAATAGAGGCTCACAACTTAGACTAATTTTCTAGTAACACAAAAAGATATCAACAAAGGCACAAAACTCAATTTTATTATTAATTCTCTAGTCACATAAAAGGCACAAAAACATGCACAATTATATAAACTTTCTAACTCAAGAAAATAGAACAAAGGCAAATGATATTCCTGGTTACAGCTAAAAAATTCTAAAAACTCTTGACAATAATCTCTCACAAAAAATTCTCTCTATCTTTTGATCCCCCCTCTGGCGACCTCTACACACATATTTATAGCATCGAACTAGCTCTAGATTACCCACACATTCCCAATCCAACAGTCTAACTGAACCCGAATTGAACTGGAAGTGTCTAATAAAAGATATTTATTGGATATAAAACGTTCTATTTCCCTGCAGTTCATTGGATGAAATAGATACACAGGATGCTTCCCACTATGAAATGGGTGAAGACACTTGGCGTGTTTCACTTATTCTACTTGAAAACTTTCTCATTATTCAAAAGGCACTAGAAAATGACACTTGGCAGCTTCCAAGGCACTTATCGAAGACATACGACACTCTATGCATAACTTATACTCTTTACTATGTCTTTGCTCAGGAGTGTTCCATCTTTGACATCTATCACAGTCCACTTCTTCAAACTTTAACAATCTACAGAAAATGGGACCCATAACATTTCTCACTTGAGCAGCTTTAAAAGGGAAATAGGGATAAGTGTCACTTTCCACATATCTTTAACAAAGAACATGTGGTGGCTTCTATTTATCTTTATCTAGACTGTAGAAACATTCAAGACTCATTTTTAAATTCACATGAACGGTGACACTTGGTGACTTCCGCTTGTCTCAGAAACAAAACCTAGGTCCCACCACATTCTTTACTTATTGATGAAACAAAATGAAGATATTTTGGATGTTGACAGGTGGCAACTTCCATTTTCTTCAATTAGGGATACGTGGTGTCTTCCATTTCTTTTAGAACAACATATTAAAACCTTTAGCAGTTGCCACTTGGCACCTTCTACATGACCCTGAGAAAATCCTATTGAAAGAAGCTTTTGAAATGTATAAGAAACATGAAACGTGGATGCCTACACTTGTCACGCTCTGCTAAGTCACTACGGGACATGTGGCATGTTCTGAGAAACTTATATAAATTATAAAATGTGCCTCAGCTGATGACACTTGGTAGCTTCCGCATGATTTTGATACGTAGACAAAATTTAGGGAAAAAAGAAACTCATTCTTGCACTCTGTGTCAAACTTTACTGCCTCAAAACTGAAACACGTAGGGACAAAACTTAAAGCACACAATTGAAACTCAAAATAAAATGTAGAGTATTTTTTACTCTACAAATCTACTATTGATAACGATGAAGTTGGAAATGATAAAATAAGGTACTCGCATAAAGTAAATGAAATGCAATACAAGAAGAAAGTAAAAAAAATTTAAATAAAATGATTAAATATAATAAAAGTGGGTCAATACTTATGTTAAGGTGGGTGGAGTTAGGTTCATAAAATTAGAAAAGGGTCTGTGAATAGACAAGAACACAAAATGTTAGGTTTGGATGGGGTTAAGGGGATGAAAATAACTTGTTATTTTCTACCATAATTTTAGACACCTAAAACTAGCCATCGATAACCTCCAATTAGGCTTTTTGGCTAGTTTTCATCTAAAATGCACAATTTGGCCTAAAAACACTAAAATACGCAAAATGATGTGAAACTGACATATTCAAGTGCTGGTTTTGGCTAGAGTATCCCTAAATGGGTTAATGCAATTTATGGGCCAACTAACTTTGATCAGTCCTTTCTAAGTCAAAATGTTAATTTTGTAGCCACGTGCTCTGAACTGCTCTTTCCTATGAAATATTTTGTACAAGACTTGTGCCTTTGTTATTTTTTATTAGAAAAATCCTAAATGGTAATGTGGTTCCAATGCATTTGATAGTGCCTTCCAATTCTAATCTAGTCAAATTTAGGACCAATACCAAGGCATTTTGAGCAATTTGAGTAATTTGTGCATAATGTGCTTAATCATGCTTAAGAGCTAATTAACCCAAATCAAGGCATAATCAATAATTCCATGGAAACTTGTTGAATACTTATTTTTTGAGATAAATATTAAATATCTACATCATCAAGTGACCTCATTTCTTTGAAAGACATCTTTAGGCCATAAATACCATAAATATCAAGATTCATGCCTCCCATGTCTCATCAATGCATTCAATGATTCCCTTCATGCCTCTTAATTTCCCCTTCTTATAATTCCATGATGAGGATAATTACAAACTTAATTCTAAAAATTAAATTAATCCTCAGCCACACATCTTAATCTTGAGATGGATGGTTGAGGTTGATTCTGATCAAATCCAAAAATATATAAATAGGAGGCCTCACCACATCATTTCTTAGCTTAATTTCTATAAATTTATAATGCAAGATTAGTTCCAAAAACTTCAAGTAACTAGTGTTACCATGTCAAATTGATTCCAAGCCAAGCCAAGACATAAGCCAAAGGTGCCAAGGAGAGATGGAGGCAGCCAACCTTCCATTGTCAAGGACTTCATGATCACAAGCTAAGCAAACCACCACAATAAGCATTTTGGAGCATCCAAGGAAGGTAAAAGAGTTTTATTTTGCATTTTAGTTATGTGTTTCATTTATGATTATTAACTAAGCTATCCCTAGTGTCTAGGCCTAGAGATTTTATGCTACTAGTGTGTATATTTCATTGTGTTTTCATTTTGGAATTAACACCATACTAACCATCCTCTCTTGAATTAAATTCCTAGATCACATAATGGCATTCGCGATGGGACAAGACACATCTTACACATGAAAGATATCCTTTTTCAACTCTAAAATATTTATTTGAGCCTTTAAAACTCTTGTAAATTGATTTTCTAGCTTTATTTTACCATTTTTGGTTGCCACAATTTTTACATAGTAATCAATGTCGATAGAAATACCGACATCAATTACCTGGCTTAACCGATGTTGGTCAATAGAACTGACATCAATTATATATTGGTTGGTTATAACCAACATCGGTGGTATTAAATGACGTTAGTCACTATGTTTTTCCAAAAACATAGACTTGAGACCTCCTTTTTCAAAGTTTTCTATTTCAAACTCAAAAGAGATTCAAAGCTAAAGGACATGCTAACAATTTTGTTGTAGGAACAAGTGAGATATTTGCTCAAAACATGTTTAAATCACTTTTTCATGCTTAAAATTTGACTAAGAACCTTGTTTTGGTGTTTAACAAAGAATTTTTAGATATTTTGGTGAATGTTTTCAAAATTTGAAACTAAGACCAAGGGGTCAAATGAACACCACCAAACATTTTACTTGGGTTTAAAATTGAACACACTTGTCAATTCTTTCTTGAAATAGTTTATTAGATTAATTTTGTTTGGTAAAAAGAGGAATGTTACGTGTATTCTCTTCAATTTGTTCCCTATAAAAAACCCTTAGAATCAAAATAACCATTCCTATTACAAGTAGCCTAGTCCAAAGCTTAGAAAAAAAGTCATCTAAATCACTCCCAAAAAACTCATCAAAATTTGGGTGATCTTGAAAATGACCCTAAAGTCTTTCTACTTTCATGCTTTATTTATTTATGCATCTTGGCTTGTGAGGGGGACTTCGTCAACTCCCAAAATTTCTTTAGGGAATATTTGACCTAGGGTTTCATCTCCTGATATTGACATCATTTGAATATTTTATAGTTTCACATGAGATGTAGTGGCACTTTGGACAATGCACTACACTAAGTGAATAATAGGATGTAGTGGTTGCAAAAAGGACTAGACATTTTTACAACAAGCCAAGTGATAAAATTTATGTTTTCCTTTTACATTGTTTAGTGTGAGAGTCATTATGTAATTGATTCCCATAGATCATTTAGAAACTTGTTAGATCTTAGATAAATCCCCACTTTCTATGGAAGTATTGTTGGTGCAAGGTGTGCCTCAAGGTCCATGTCATAGTACTATCATTTGAGATAAGGGGGGATGTAAAAACCCTAATATATAATGTGCATTTACTTTTGGATGAACACTTAAAATACTCTCAAATGATGTATATTGATGGATTCCAACAATACCAAATAACTTTGTTAGTTTAGGATCTCAAAATGGTTAATTAGTTAGGTTTTATCCTAGTTTAAAGTCTTGTGTGGACTCAAAACTTGGTGTAAAAAAACAATCCCTAACTAAACTCATGGTCCTCATTTTTCTTTGAACAAAGAGGTGTTATGTTTCCCATATGAGATCATCAATTTGCTTTGTTCAAATTTCATCAAAAGCTTGAGAGTCATATCATCCACTTTGGCATAGTTATGTTGCCCAACTGAGTCTAGACCTTGACCAAAGTTGTTAGAGTCCTTCACTTGTAATCTAAATTCAGAATTAAACCTTTAAAAGTTCATAGGGTTGATTTGTTAAGTGTTTTCACCATTTGCACTAAGCTTGAATGAAATTTGGTTTAATTTCCAATTTGGGTTGAAGGCCATTTAAGACTCATAATCATTATCTTCACTTGATAGACTTAAGCCATTTTGTGCTAAACAATTGCACTTTAAGTCTATATACCACAAAATTTTGAGTCGAGAAAGGTAGTGTTATGCTATCAAAATTATCTAAAAATGTCTTGCCTTAGAGAGTCTTTGAATTAAACCTTTTTATCATATCTTTTGAGTATTATAGCATCATTATGCTACCCAAAACACTTAAAATATTATTTCATAGACCATCTTGCCTAGAGTTCCAAATTTGTTCCTACATTTTTATACTAATCCAAGTGTACCTTTTGTGATCCTTTGTCTAAAAACATAGTTATACTACTCACCTTTGTCTATATTGTTTGTAAAAAAGAACCAAGTTTTATACCATTATTTATGATTAAATAAACTATTGCTAAAGTGCCTTTTGTTTCATACCTTATACCTAGTTGATCAAGTGCATGACCAAGAATCAAATGCCTAGTGTTTGTTAGAAGTGTTTCAAACCCATTAGTTTAAAACTTTCATCCATTTTCAAAGTCTAACTTTTGACACCGTTTGGCCAAGGGTCTTAGCACATACATTGTTTGATCCTAGATTTTGATGTCACATTTGGCCAAAAGACCTATCAACTTTTAAATTTCTAGATTAGACTGATTTGAAACACTTCAACCTTAGAGTTTGGCATTTTAATTTTTGGTCCATTTTCTTTCTTGCCTTTATGTGAATAGTGAAATACTAGATATTTTATGCTAGCTTGTTTCCTCAAAAATATTTGAATAAACCTTTTGATCCTTTTGAAAAATTTAGACCAAGTTGAAGGCATAATTTTTTTAGATTTTATCCTTTTTAGAGTTTGTATAACTCTTTGATCTTTTATAACCAAGCATTGACTATGGATCCTAACATGTATTCCTACACTCATAGTGGACTCATGTACAATCCAAGTATTAGTAATATAGTTGCATAGGAAGAAATGGTGAAAGACCCCTACGTAGATAATATTGCTTATGAGATGGATAATTATCCCTCTTATAATACTCAATTAGGAGCACAAAGCCAAGATCCATTGGCTAACTATTTGGTTAACACACCACCTTACACAGAATAAGACCAAGAACAAACCATGCAATACCTAGCTACAATACCAATAGTGGATGAGCCAGTTCTTCAATAGTCATATTTTACTAATACAACTTCCATGTATGATTCATTTTTGTTTGAGTGACATTTGTTAGAAAATAAATATGATATTTTGGTTAGAGCCATAGAGGTAAGGGCCAAGTTTTGGCAGACTTCCCCCATGAGAATTTACCAAGTCTAGTAAGAGTACCCCACAATATCATTTATGATCAATAGGATTCTTATATAAATATTATGGCTCTAGTCCAAATAATGTATCAAGACCTAATGTATATAATCAAGGCAAAAACATCATTGAAGATCAATTTAACCAAATGTAAACAACATACCAAACCTACTTGAATTTAGCATGTGATTTCAATCAGATGAACATGGCAAGTAAGCCTCTCATTGACCTAGTACCTTCAATAGGGGTGTTATAATTAATTGGACAAGAAAATATGAGTTCTAACCCATTTTTATAAACTAATCTAGTAGATAACTTGGTGCATATGCTTGTTATTGGAGAAGTATATTTGGCCTCTATATTGAATACCAAGCCAAACATAGGAGATAATGTGTAAACAACATCCAATCTTGATCAAAGTGGTCTAATACACAAACAATTAGACAACAACCTATGCCTATAGTTAATCTCCTGAGTAGATTATCATACCAAGGAATAAGAGTTTTTGCACCCCAGCCTCAACTAGCTACTTCCTCAAGTATACAACTTATGGGGTTAGGTAATAAAATAATAGATAATGTCACATCTCAATGATAGAATGTGATGAATCCTACTCCCCCTCAATAAGTAGTGAGTGGTGTTCCAAAATAATAGACATAATCTAGTGTATTAATGCAATAGAGGATGAATACATTGCCACCTCAATCAAGGGAAAATAATGTTCTTCCTTGCTAGGTAATGACAAACATACCTCTTCAATTAGAGACTAATATGCTAGTTCAAAACCAAGCAATGACTAGTCAAAAGCATGCAAATATTGGTCAGTGATAGATACCAAATCTATAATTTGTTTTCACTTCTTCATAGGGATTCATGCAACAAAGAGGTCCCCATATTTCTTAGTTACCTACTATACAACCATTCATTTAAAATTTGCCACAAACCTAGAGACAAGGTCTTGGCCTACAAATTCTCACTTAATAGAAATGCTCAATTAGTCTGTAGCATGTCCCTTTTCAACCACAGTATGCACAATATATTTATATCCCACCATCCCAACCACAAAATACCTTGGGTCAAAATTTATCACCGACCCAAACTAGAATATTGTGTAGATAAATGTACAATTTCAATTACATCCCAATCCATGTATGCATATTCCTAGTATATTCCCCAACCAAAATAATATACCTCAATAGGTGTCTGCATCATATCCTGGTCATAGTGTCCCACTTGTGACCTCTCAACCATTTACCCAAACCAACATTCTCCCTCAAACCAATATCCCTTCTAGTTTCATATCCCAAAAATTACAACAGATGAAGGATGTGATTGTTACCATTCAAGTGGGGAAGCAGACTAAAAATTTTAAATTGGATGACTTGTGTTCTTATCCATTCAACATGGATTATTTGTAGATACAATTTCCTCCAAGATATAAATCACCCAAATTCGACAAGTAAAAAGGGAAAGGTGACCCTAAGGCCCATTTGATCAAATTCTTTGTCGCATGTCAACCAGTCACATATAGTGACATATACCTTTTGTTTTTGTTTCTAAGGAGCCTGGTTGGATAATCTTTGGAGTGGTTTTTAAATTTTCCCAAGAATTTAGTAATAGACTTTGATAATGTTTCTGATAAATTTATGTAGCACTTTTCCTATAATCTCAAGCATGAGATTTCATTAGTGGACTTGACACAAGCAAATAAAAAAGCTGGGAAAAGTTTTACAAGTTATTTATAATGATGGAGATCCCTTGAAAGCTATTTCATGCATAATTTACCATATAAATAATTAGCCACTATGTTTACCAAAAATTTGCATAGTGAGATAGCTTACCATCTGGAGTTACAATGTGCACATACATTCAAAGAGATCATTGATAAAGGTTTGTTGATCAAGTAGACACTCATCAATAAAGGAGTTATAAAAATTAATTCTACCAATCAATTAAATGACCAACACCCCAATCAAATTCAAGCATCATAACTAGCACAAGACAATAACTAAGAAAGACTAAAGCAATTCAACCAAAATAGGAATGTTGTGTGAAATGGAGTAACTAAATCCTATCATGTGCAAACTATGAAAACCTCATTTTCACAACTTTTTTAGCTTACTCCTACCTTGAAACCTCTCCAACTAATGATGTAAGCACAACAACCAAAACTTGTACAACAAACCATTGCAAACCCCTCCTCCTAGAAGACCCGTCCCTACATGTTATATCTTTAGTGACCTTGGAGAACCTATTGAGTCTATATTTTAAAATATTGCTACCACTAATTTGATTAGTTGGCCCATACCAAAACATTATCTATAAAGCATTCCTTACCCTGATTGGTATCATGAAAATGAATTTTGTGACTATCATCAATTCATGAGCATAATCTATGAAGATGTGTCCAAATCAATCATTTAATTAAAAATATGTTGGATAATAGGGAGATAAAATTAGATAATGGTGCTTCCACTACTAATAAAACTCTTGGGATATATCAAAACCCCTTTCCCTGACATAATAGTGAATAGTAGTAAAACAATCAGCAATAACAATAATGGCTAGTGTAGCAGCAAAATCAACAGTATCATAATCAAAGGCCAAACTAGTAGAATCAACAAAATTAGTAGCAGAATCAATAATGACAAAATAATATACAAAACCAAGGTTAGAATGGTAACAAACAACAAACCTACAATGTAGTTTCACATGACTACAATAGGGTTGTAGGTTATATTGTAGGGGGTAGCATTAATACTATCTCCATTAATCCCAGACTAAACACTAATCAGCATAGACCATTGCTAAATAATAATATTTATAAAAATCACAAGGATAATCCTTATTTGACCTAGGTGTACATACATGCAAACCAAAAAACTAGGACTTCCACTTTTGGATCTTATAATAGCAACTTGTCCTTACACATGACCACATGCAAGTGCACTGGCAACTGAGACTTATCCTATCTGAGCCCACATCATTTCCAACATCAATTAGCAATAATGGTCTTGTATTTAATCTTTATTGTATAATCACAACTTAGAGGTCAAAGATTATTATCCCAAACCCACAACCATCCACCACTTTGCCTATCATTCAACCAACCATTTAGCCTCAAAATAAACCATTCACTACTGACCAAAACAAGAAGTTTGATATTGTAGAATAGTTATAGAAGACATTAGCATAAATTTATATTTTAGATTTGCTGTGAATTTCAATAATCCACAAAAACATATTAAATGAGTTTTTGATCCAATCCATTATTGCTAGTGACATATCCCTTAATAAATTACAAGCTTTGGTTAGACACCTAGCTCTAGCCCAACATGTCACATTCAACCAAAGTGATATGTCTTCCCTTGGCCTGTTCCATAATAACCCATTATACATTGAAGTTTGTATCAGATAACATAAAGTGAAATGTGTCCTTATAGATAATGGATCTATCCTCAACATAGTGTTTCTCAAGCTCATCAAGCTTCTTAGGTACACAATGACAGATATCCATCCAAAAATAATAACTAACAAATCCTATGATAATCAAGAAAGAGAATCCCAAGGCACCATTAGTTTTCTAGTTATCATTGGGCCTTTAACCCATGATACACTTTTCCATGTGCTTGATCTTGAGTTATCATACAACATACTTCTAGGTAGCCCTTAGTTACATGAGATTCATGCAGTCCCATCAACATTGTATCAATGTATTAAGTTCTCCCACTTAGGGATGGAGGTGAATATTCTAAGAGATTTACACCCATATGAACATTGAAAGCATCTTGAGGCTAAATTTTAAGGCTATAATTATCATTATGGCGTGAATCCAAGTTCTAAGAAAGATAAAGGAAAGGCTATACTTATTGATCCTTCACTAGATAATTGTATAGATCATAATACCTTGGATTCCCTTTTCCACATGCCACCTCCTAAATATTCAAATAATTTCACCATTTTAGATAATGGATTGGGAGAATATGTGACCCATGATACATTTCTTATTGCCAATATTTCTCAAAATCTAATTTTTTTTGGTGACCTAAAGTCACCCCACATAGGCATTGGTAATAAAAGAGCAAAGATATAGGACCTGTAACATTTTTAGCAGCATCTAGCTTAGAACCTAACCCTCTTAAAGGAGATGAATCATGGTTATACAATGATAACTAAGATGATTGTTATAAAAGTACAAAGTATCCTATTCCAAATAGGATCAAGGAGAATCACAAATATGAAGGAAGAGGCCTCAGACCAAATCAATAAGGAACTATTGAAACAATTTCCATGACTAAGTATGAAAGACCTTATGGACTTAGATTTAAACCACCTAGGGGTGGCCCCACATATCTTATTAAAACTCAATCACCAATGACTAGTGATGATGATGTTGATAATGAAGCAGAGTTCAATCATAGCCTTACCTTTGATAACCTAGTTGAAACCAACATGTTTGATAATAATGCCATTTATACCCTTACCCAAGCCATTCATAATAATCCTTTGCCATTATATTATCCCTAACTAATAGATTAGGACCAATAATAATCCAGTCTAACAATTGATGAGTTATAGAATGATGAGGCATTTTGTGATTTCTTAGGCCTTAGAGACAAAATTCCATTGGGAGATCACAAATTAGGATTTTCAATCACATTGGATCATGTAGCCTATTTTGGAGAGTGAGTGAACACCCTTAACCAAAAACAAATAATTAAAACATTGAGGTCCCAAAGTGAAAACCTCTTTGAAGCACTTTCTGATCAAGGAAAAATTAAAGGTAAAGGCTAGTCTAGTGGTGAAAGCCTATCTTAGGTGTTATTAGATGGGGTTGTTCATTATTCTTTGATTTTAGATTAGGAGACCACCAATGATGAACTTGCATGTGAATTTGAGTTCAGTTTTGAGCAACAATAAATATTTGATCAAATTCTTCAAAAATATTTGAATATTTTTATCACATGGCTAACTCTCCCATTAGGGGACATAGATTCATCATGCCTAGGATAAGTTGAAGAGCAAGTCCTAATAGAGGACCCTGACATAGTCCAATAGTTCAAATCATTGCCTACTATCCTAGAAGATGGTTTGACCCTCTTAGTCAAAGATAAAACATAAGTAAACATTAAGACTTCATCAAAATTGAAATGGATAAAATTAGGTGTCTCTCACTAAGGAGGAACATGACATCTTTAAAACTCTATTGAGAGAGTTTGTGGATGTTTTTGTATGGGCCTATTTTGACATGCCAGGTTTAGACACCACCTTGGTTCTACACCACCTTGTGGTTAATCTTAATGCCAAACCAATAAAACAAAATCTCCATAAGATGCATCCTTGAATTTTTTATTAATAAATAAAGAGTTAGAAAAAAATTTAGAAGTAGGATGTATTTGATTCATTGATTACTCAGAATGGATCTCTAATGTGGTGCCTGTTAGTAAAAAGCTTGAAGGGATCAAAATTTGTACTAATTTTTGATACATCAATAAATATTGTCCTAAATATGATTTTCCCTTGCCTAATATCAACATGATTGTCAACTATATTTCTAGTTATGAAATTCTTTCACTCATGGATGGCTTTTTAGGATACAACCAAATCAAAATCATACTAGAAGATCAACATAAAATAGTGTTCACCACTCTATGGGGAACATTTTGTTATCAAGTGATGCCATTTGGTCTTAAGATTTTTGGAGATACATATCAAAGGGCCATGACTATCATATTCCATGATATGATGCATGATATTTTTAAAGACTATGTCGATGACATATTGGGAAAATTCAAAACTAAGACCGACCATCCAATAGTGCTACGTAAGATATTTGAAAGACTAAGAGAGTATAAAGTTAGAATCAATCCAAAGAAATGTGTGTTTGGTGTAACTTTAGGTAAATTATTGGGCTTCATCATGTCTCATAAAGGTATTGAAGTTGATCTAAAGTCCATGCTATAACCAACATGCCACCACCAATCAATTTTAAATAACTCCATAGTTTGCAGGGTAAGATCTAGTCAATTCAATGCTTCATCTCTTAGTTAATAGACAAGTGCCATCCATTTACACATATTTTGAATAAAGGAGTCACATTTCACTAGGATTATCACTACCAAGCAACTTTTCAATAGCTCAAAGATTATGTTGTCAGTCTACCTATTTTATTACCTCCTATGACAAGAAAGCCATTTTTATTATATTTATCCACTACTAATCATGCCCTGGGGGCACTCTTAAATCAACATGATGACAATAGAAAAGATAATGTATACTAATTAAGCCATACCTTGGTTACATATGAACATAACTATGCACTTGTTGAAAAAGCTTACCTAGCCATGGTTTTTGTAGCTAAGAAACTGCATCATTACATGTTGAATAATAAAACCATGGTCATTTCAAAAGTAGATCCACTCAAGTATCTACTATCTAAAATAGCTTTGTAAGGTATAATGTTTAAATGGATCATGTTACTTAGTGAGTTTGACATAAAGTATGCCAATTAGAAAGCAATCAAAGGATAAGTTCTTTCAAATCTTTCTGAAGCACCTCTCATGGACACACAACTACTCAAGTTTCAATTTATTGATGAATCCATCATGAATATTATTGATACACCCCTTTAGGAGAAGCCCTACAAACTATATTTTGATGGTTCATTCACTGTACATGGATCAAGGGTAGGCCTATTATATATTACACCATAGGGGGGTCTAATCCCTAAATCATTCAAAATCAACTTTCCTTATACAAATAATATAGTCAAGTATGAAGCACTTGTTATGGGACTTCGACAAGTAGTGCATTGTAATATATCTCATCTTCAATTTTATGGTGATTCTTAGTTAATCATCAATTAGGTCACATATCATTTTCAAACCAAAGATGACAAGCTAGTTCCATATAAAGCCATGGTTGACACTCATAAAAAGAAAATTTCCAACATTCAGTTTGAGTATATACCAAGGGCTAGTAACCAAATTGTAGATGACATGGATAATATTGGCTCTTTTATTTGATAAATATATAAAGCTAAAGAGTATCAATTCCTCATCATGAATTTGTTAGTACCATCTCATGAACCTTCAATCATTTCCATAATTGTGATATTGTTAGTCCTAATTCTATCTGGTACTCAAACCTTTACAACTACCTTCATGACCAATTTATACCACCTAACCTATCTCAAAAACAAACCAAAGCTTTCATTCATCATTTCACTCATTATAATTTACTTGGATCCACTCTTTACCATCATAATTTTGCTGGATATTTTCTTCATTATTTAACTTTGGTAGAGTCTACATTAGCATTAAGAGAAGTTCATGGAGTATATGGAGCCCATTCTAAGGAGGTAGTCATATCCAAAAATCTCTTGTGTACTAGTTATTATTGGCTCACAATGGATGCAAATGCCATTGTATATGTAAATAAATGTGATAAATGTCAATGACATGCTAATTTAATTCATACCCCTACAAAAACTCTAAAATTGATGTTGACACCATGGTTATTTTCTACATGGGGACTTGACCTCATTAAGAAGATTAACCCCAGTTCATCTAACGGCAATAAACATATGCTTACTACCATCAAATAATTTACTAAGTGGGTTGAAGCTATAACCCTCACTTACGTGATTGGAAATCAAATTTTCAAATTCATCTTCAACCACCTCATCTACTGCTATGGTATTCCCTCTGACATATATATAATAATGGAGGATCATTCAAGGATAAAGATGTAAACCAGTTATGTACCAAATACAACATCAAACAACACTTTTTTATAGCATATTACCCTTAAGGGAATGGATAGGTTAAGGCATCCAATAAAACCATTGTCAATATTCTCAAAAATATTATCAATGATGTCGATCATGATTGGCACCTCCAGATATTCCCTACCTTTTGAGCATATTGTACCAATCATCATACCCCTATAGGAGCCACTCCATACTCACTTGTTTATGGTACTGAATCCATCCTTCACATTAAGGTCACATTGCCTTCACTATGCATCTCTTTCAAGCATGTTCTGGATGATCATGACTATCGAGTAGCTCACCTATAAGAGATAGATCTACTTGATGAAAAACACATAGCCATACTCAACAATCTTCAAGCATATCAGAATCAACTCAAAGGCCACTATAATCAGAATGTGAAGTATAGAACATTTGAACTAGGTGATCTTGTTCTTAAAAAACCAAAATAATACCATGATCAAGAAGAAACATAAAGGGAAATTAAAACCAAACTAGACAGGGCCTTTCATCATTACTACAAATTATGGATTATAAGCATACAGAGTTGCCACACTAGATGATGATAAAATTCTAGAGCTAATGAATATTATTCATCTCAAATGGTACTATACTTGAATGCTAAGGTGTATTATTTATAAGGATTATTTCATTTATACCATTTTATCACTATTCTTCTTTGTACAAATACCAACCTTATTCAATTTCTTTCCTGTATCTACTTTCCATTTTTGACCTATCAACCCAGTGTGTTCTAAAGCCTATCCCATTTGACCTTGGTTTTTGTCATTCATTATGCAGTTTCAACATCAAGGTATCTAATTAGTTCATCATTTAGTTTAAGTATTTCAAATAGGGAATGTATCTTGCGATAGTGTGACAGAAGTTTTGATAGTTGCATCCTTCATTTGTTAGTCTTTTCTTACCACCAGCCTTGTTGTTAATTATAATTACCATTGGGAAAATCAGTACCTTTGATCTATGCCATTATGTCTTGGTTATAACCACTTATGGGAAAACTAGGGGTAATATTAAGCCTTGACATACCAACTTGCCACTTCATATGCCATATTATGTCTTTTTACCAACTATGCCTATTTTGTTTAAATTTGCTACCACACTAGTCAAATTCCTCAACCAAAATGGTAGAACTACAGTGACTTGAGGTCCTATTCTAGGACTATGTAGGCAACGCTCAATACTTGTTGAGATTAGCTCAGTCACTCTAAGTCATGGTCTCACTATTTTATGAGTACTCTTCATTTAAATGCTTTCACTATTTTATGAGCTTAAACCATTTAGTGTCTTATCATTCTTGATTGAGTTCAGATGCTCCCAAAATAATTCCAAAAACATTTGAAAAATAATTAGAAAAGAAAAAAAATATTGACCACTTTTTTGCCTTAAGGATTCTAAGAACCCTTAGTAAGTTACAAGAAAATCACTTGTCATTTAGTTTTCCCATCCTTTTTGGTATTTTTCTCTCACACACTTTCCATTTTATAAGACCATTCCTATTCTTCTATCACATCCATTCTATTTTTTTTCTTCAATTATCACATTCTTCATATTCCTTGGGAGAACTACATTTGGCTTGAAGTTTTTTATTGGATATTACATCCATTGAACTATGTAGGCAGTATCCACCTGCCTAGTGTATATGGAGACAACTCAGCCACCCCCTTCCTTTTCTTCTATTCCCCCATTTTGTTTGTTTGTTAGGTTGTTTCCTATTTTCTAAGGGCAATATTTGTAGAGTTTCTATTGCATTGTTTATTTGTTTATTTCTACTTATTTTGTTTGTTTGTTTGCTTATTTATTTACTTTCAGCACTATTGCCTTGATTCAATTAATGTGTGTTCATTAGGTGATTCCTTGCCCACACTTAAACTTGAATCCATGCATATTCATATGTTTACATTATTATCATGGTTTTTATCATTGGTGCATTATTTTCTATTGACTATTGGATTACAGGAGTCTGTCTTTATGCATATTTTGGCTAATTCTTTATGGTTTTTTATCATTAAGCCTACCATCACATGCTACAAAAAACCTTAGCTTCAAGAAGTCTATTCAACAATGGTGGCATCTCTTTAGCACCAACATCCTGATTCCATCCTAATCATATCCCCAAATAGAGTAATTAACCATGAAAGAATTTCAATCTTAATTAGTTTGGATGAGTATCTCCCTACTAGTAGGTTATTCTAATTCATCATTACCCTCTGTGTCAAGTTATCATCATCTTCATCTAATTTTATCATGTTTACCATAATCAGGGTCCAATGATTATAACTACCTATGGGCAAATCACTACACACCATCCCACTTAGATTTTTTAATGATTATAACTACCTTTGGGCAAATCATTGTGTTGTCACCACTTTACTTTTTTTCCTATACAAAGGCATGTTATTATCTTGTTTGTCTATCCTAATTGAGGTAGCTCCATCTTATCAATGATTATAACTGCCTTTGGGCAAATCATTGTGTTATCATACCACGTTGCCACTATCGAGGTACAATGCTTATAATCACCTTTGGGAAAATAATTGTACATTATCCCACTTGAATTCTCAATGACTTTGACTACATTTTCAATATCATTGTGTTTTCACCCCATCATCTTTCCTTTCTTTGGTCCACTCATTTTACTTCTCTTTTCAAGGGACCATTTTCTGACCTCTTTGTGCCAACCATTCTCTCAAGGGGGCATCATACAGTTAGTTTATCATCATTGTAGTTGTAGGTATATAGGACCTTTTCATTCTTTGAGAATATTTTATTGTGATTATAGATTACAATGTCTTCCCAAATAGGGGAAACTTATAGACACCTAAAACTAGTTGTCGATAACCTCTAATCAAGCTTTTTGGCTAGTTTCCATCTAAAACACACAATTTGGCCTAAAAACACTAAAACATGCAAAATGATGTGAAAATGAAATATTCAAGTGCTAATTTTGGCTAGGGTATCCCTAAATGGGGAAATGCAATTTATGGGCCAGCTAACTTTGATAAGTCCATTTTGAGTCAAAATGCCAATTTTGCACCCACATGCTCTGAACTTCTCTTTCCTATCACATCTTTTAAACAATACTTGTGCCTTTGTTATTTTTTGTTGGAAACATCCTAAATGGTAATATGGTTCCAACTCATATAACAACACCTTCCAATTCCAATCTAGTCAAATTTAGGACCAATAACAGGGTATTTTAATCAATTTGAGTAATTTTGCATAATGTGTTTAATCATGCCTAGGAGCTAATTAACCCAAATCAAGATAATTAATAATTCCATGGAAACTTGTTGAATATTTTTTTTGGAAATGAATATTGAATATTTATATCATCAAGTGACCTCATTTCTTGGGAAGACATCCCTAGGCCATAAATACCACAACTATCAGGATTCATGCCTCAAATGCCTCATAAATGCCTTCCACAATGTCCTCCATGCCTATTAATTGATCCTTCTTCCAATGCCATGATGAGGATAATTACAAACTTAATTCAAAAAATTTAATTAATCCTCAACCACACATCTCAATCTTGAGATGGACAACTGAGGTTGATTCTAATCAAATCTAAAAATCTATAAATAGGAGGCCTCATAAAATCATTTCTAAGATTAATTTGTGCAAATTTATAATGCGAGATTGATTCTAAAAGATTCAATAAACTAGTGTTACCATGCCAAATTGATTCCAAGCTAAGCCAAGCCACAAGCCAAAGATGCCAAGGACAGATGGAGGTAGCCAAGCTTCCATTGTCAAGGAATTCTTGAACAGAAGCTAAGAAAGCCACCACAACAAGCATTTTGGAGCATCTAAGGAAGGTAAAAGATTTTTATTTTGCATTTTGGTTATGTGTTTCATTCATGATTGTTAACTAATCTCTCCCTAGTGTCTAGGCCTAAATATGTTATGATATTAGTGTATTTATTTCATCTTATTTTCATTTTAAAACTAACACCATACTAACCATCCTCTCTTGAGTCAAATTCCTAGATCATAATAATGATCATTAATGGTTGGGTGAAATGTCAGTGGTTAGACTGACTATCAATGTTTGGGTAACCATCAATAATTAGGCGTGACTATCGATAATTGGGTAACCATCAATAGTTGCCCATGGGTTTCTAAAGATATTTAGAAAAGAGTTACAGAATAGGTGGGTGGTTAGATAATGGTTTTGTTAAGGATCTAAAAGTTGGGAAACAAGGTAAAAATAGGCTTGATCAGGTTAGGGGGGTTATAAATCCAATGAAACAAAGAACAAGTTAAATATACCTTTAGCTTGATAAATATTTAATAATGGAAGGCTAAATTAATTTGCTAGAACAATAGTAATCTGGCCTCAAAATAAAATTTGGTAGAGGTTTAGATCTCTTTTGTTGATGGTGAGTTGCTGAAGAAATATTGGATGCTAGAAAACTTAAATACCTGTGTGTAAGAGATTTTATAGCTTGAACATGGATCCTTTTCACCTTCTAATCCCCTCCTTTTATAGGAAAAATGAGATAGAGGATGGAAGGTTCCTTAGAGGGTAAGGTTGATGATGATGATGCTTAGAAGTTCATTAGAACCATATAAGTTGAACATATTAAATTATGCACTGCTATCTTGCACACAACTAGTTGATGTGTTAAGGTGAGGACCTGACCATCAATAGTCAGGTTAACCATCAACAATTAAGCTGACCATTGATGGTTGAGTTTCTAAGGGTAAAAAGATCAAAGTAATTTAAAAGGGGTTAAAATTTTTAGTCAAATGTTAAGTTAGTAAGTTGATGAGCTAGCTAACTAGGTGTCAACTAAACTTTAGGTCTAATGGGGGTCTATAAGGGTTTGTTAGGAATTTCAATATCTAAAACTATCATGTGTAGTTTCTTAGTGTTTACATTTTTCCCCTTTTTATCATGTATCTTTTAATTAATAAGATGCAAAACAAAAATGGATTGTTGGCTAAAGGTTTGATTATCCTTAGTATGGGAGGAGGTGTTCCCCCTCAAATTGAGAGTCGATGAGGTAAAACCAAAACTGAGTCAGAGTTTGATAAATGGTAGATGGTGAATCATGAGGTTAGTGACAAAAGGTGTGGTTGGGAATTTAAAACATGAAAACATGCATAAAATGTGACTAAGTATGATAGTGAATATCACAAATACACTAAATTTGCTAATTTTGGTAAAAATAAGGTCAGTTCTAAAAGCACAAGTGATAGAGTAACCAATCCATAGCTTTGGTCATCACTAATTGGGTTAATTTATAAGTCTCATAGATAAGTTCAATGTTTTTATAAGTATTTGAGGTAGGAATTTATCCCTTTAAAAACACAAATGGTCTAGTCTGCACAAGGTGGTGAAAAATTCAAATGGTCAACATGGCAAAAATGGTTGGTGCAGTCAAAAAGACTAAGTAAAATTCATCATAAAACATGAAAATAGTTTGGGTCAAAAATGAAAAACATTGAAGTGGATGTGGTCTAATGGTGGGTTGAAGAAGGGTAATCTCAAAACGTTCAAGTTTTGTTGTGGTGGAGATTAGGTTATCTCCAAATTTTTGGCATTTAGGTATAAGTGCCTAAAATGAAAAAGTGTGAGACCTTGACCGTCAATAGTTATGGGTTCTTAGGGTTGACCATCAATGGCCAGGGGAAACCTTAAAAATCTACAAATAAAAAATTGAAAAACAAAAATCATTTTCACCTTTTGACAAGTTTCACCTTCATGATTTGTGCTTTGGTAATTTGGTTGATTTATCACCTTACTAGGAGATTTGTCTGACTAAGTGTGTGGTTGAGGTGTCATTTGTTGATTAGTTGAGCATGTGTGTTAAGGTGATCAGTGAGGATCATTGATTCAAGGTAGATGAGGTCACAAGAACGTATCTAGGTGCAAGCTTCAACCTTGATAGTGATTGAGGAATGAGGTAGGTGATGTTTTGAATTTGTTGGTTAGTTGACTTGGTTGTGGTTGAAGTTGAAATTTATTTCTTGTGGTTGGTTTGATAGGTTTTCTAGGGGTTTTGACCTACATTTTTATTTTGGTAAATTAAGAAAATTTAACTGGTAAAATTTGAAATTAGAAGAGTCTATGGGTTATTGGTAGGAGATTAGATAATTTTAGGTAAGTTTTTCTATAAATTCTATTATTTTTGGTAGTTTTTATGTGTGTAGGTCAAGGGTTTTTCCACTAGTGGTCACACACACTGAATATAAATTGTCTAACCTGACCATCAATAGTCAAACTGATTATCAACGGTTGAACACTGAGGTAAAAGGGTTCACTAGACTCTCGATAGTTAGATGAACTACTAGTAGTCAAGTGCTTTAAGGAAGGTTGATTTGAAAAATTGTAGATGAATATGGTTTAAAATTTTTATGAAAAGGTGTATAGGTTAATGTAGGTGCCAAATTTAAGTTTAAGATAGGTAAATGGTGAAATAATAATAATAACAATGTATGAGTTGACAGCTGATTTGATGGTTGGTGGCTAGAGTTAGGTGTTATTTGATAGGTTAGGATAGGGTAATTATTAAGATTGATGTTATGAAATATTTGTTGGGTAGAGTGGTGAGAATTTTATGGGTAAGGGTAGATGTTGTTTAAATGTTAGAGGTAATGTTATAGATGTAATGGGTTAGTTTAGAATAAGTTGAAAAAGGTAGGTGTAGGTTGGTACTAAGATAAATTTAGGAAACTAAGTGCGATGACATGTGCTAACTTTAGTTTTGTAGGCACAAGACCAGATATAGATGAGGGATTAAGTCCCTAGTATTTTTTCAAAGATCCATGATGGGATGACTGTGAATGAGTGGATGCATATGGAGGAGGGCAGCCTAGGATCCTTGGTTCACTATCATCACCTATCATGGGATGTAGATATGAGTGTGGTCCTCATCAAGAGATGGGACCCAACCATGAACACATTTATGTTGCCGATAGGGGATATTAGCATCTTACTAGAGTATGTGCATAGGATTACATGGCTACTCATTTAGGGGGAGCCAATTTACCATATTTAGAGCAAGGAGAGGGATTACCATATAGAGTTGTTATATGGTGAGGATTGGGTCCATGCTAGCTGGTACTCTAGTGGCTTTATCTATAGGCCATTATACCAAAGGGATCTAGAGGATCGATGTTTTATGACTATGATGATGATATTGGTTTCTTATTTTTCATTACTTGATTCAAATAGTGGTCAATTTCCCTACTTACTATTGGGAGTGTTGGTAGAGATGTTGCTAGGTAGGACAGTGTTTAAGTGGGTTCATGTTTTTTTAGTCCAAATTTAGAGGGAGCTATGGGGATTTTGAGTTCATTGCCAATATGGAATTAGTATTGGGTTTGTGCTTCATTTTTAGGCATATGAGCACATTAGTGTGTTGAGGCCACTAGGGTTACCATGGGATGGATACACCCAAGTATACTTCATACTGGGTTATATATAATGGAGGGGAGACTATTCATTAAAAGGGGATGGTGGTGGTGTTAGAGACATAAACTAGTTCAAAAATGCCTTGGAGGGTCTAGTTGTATGTGATGTGGTGTGGAGGCCATATGTGGGTTGGCCTAGGTGGGCTTGCTAGAACTATAACATTCTATCTTTATAGATTTAAAGGTGGATCTATGGGAGGTAGGATGGTGAAACCAAGATCATCTCATTTGAGAGAGTTTATAGGCAGTATGGAATTGTGTCGGGGATTTTGGCTCCTTCTTAGAGGTACATGAGAGAAAAATGCATAGTTTTTACTTTTGAAGCCACAACCACAAGATTTAGTGTTGGATCATGAGGAGATGATAGCTAGGGAAACAATAGACTATGTTAATTTTGTTGATGGATATGTAGGATGGTATTCAACCCTATATGTAGTGGACAATTTTGGATGGGATGATTGGGGTTGATAGGCTATCAATGTGGATCCCACTGGAGCACTGGTATAGGGTGGTGGTCAGGATGGGTAGGGACATGCAACACTAGTAGTTGCATAGGTTCATATCATAGGTTTATAGGGATAGGTGTTCACTCTTTAGGGATATATTATCACTTTAAAAGGTCAGGTTATCACCTTAATAATAGAGAGATCAAAAAAGGATCTATCTTGCTTTAGTGAACCAAGAGAGAGATACCTTGATATAGAGGGTAGGAGTGGTGATAGTACTAATAAGGGGACCACTGGATATGATTCTGATGATATGATACTTAGCTATAATTGAGGATTTGAGGTATTATGAGGCTATAGTTCTAGAATAGTATCTAGAGCAGTTGAGATGGGGAGATTATAGGGCCAATTTAGTGGTTGGTCCAATTATTGCTACTCCAAGATATTGGTCCTCTACATTGGGTGGACATACAAGTATCTAAAGAGGACTGAAACTAGATGGTAATATAGGTATAGGATTAGGAGGGGCCAGTGGTAGTGGTGCCCTAAGGGCATGATATTTGATATGATTTAATACATATTTTCATGAATTTAATACTGGCCTGTATGTTAATGATGCAATATGTGTATGAGAGAGAGATTATACATTGTTACATGTATTATTTATTTGATAGGCATGATGTATATGATGATGTTGATGATTATATAGATGTGATTTGTCTTTCATGATGTAGTTTATGATTATGGTTATTCATGTTCATGTTATGGTTTATGGTTTGGTATATAGTTTATGTACATTTTTTTATGAGATGTTGACTCAGTAGCTTAGGCATGTGATGTTTTATGGATGATGTTATGTTTTATTCATGGATATGATGTTTATGATTATGGTTTATGGATATGTTTTGATGTTCATGATCATTGTTGTTGTTTATGTAATGACATTTGATGTGGTGATGTTTGATTATGTGATGTGGTGATTATAAGCATGGATTATTTGGTATGATGATCATATATTATGTATTTTTGTTTGTGGTTTATGATGTTATATTATGGAGAATAAATTTAGTTAGATAATAAACTAAATGTGGGAAAATTGATAAGAACCAATGAGACATATGTTTACATGAACTAATAATGAAAAGATAAGAAAAGAAACATGATGCCTTTTCATTGATAAGGACAAAACAAAACCTAAAGTTAGATCAAACATAAGATTTTTGAATGATTTTCATTAGCATGCTTAGGTTGATAAAAAGGTGTCTTGATCACATTATGTCAAGTAAGCTCATAATCCCTTAATTTATAGACAATATAAAGGGGAGTTAGGTAATAGGAATATAAAGGAAATAGATTATAAATAGGGTAACCTTATGTGGGTTAGTTTTCCCCTTCTATAGGTGACCTAAGAACCATAATATACAAGTCCATGTCTTATGATAGGTGTAGACTAATCTATGCAAGAAGTCTACTAGTGCTAGATATGAAAGTTTATTACAGCTTTCTTAGGATAACTTGTTTTATTTTGATATAGGATCTACTTGTTATCATTGTTTATTTTTGATAGGTTATGAATTTGATCAATGCAGGAAGATTCAAATGATTGATTTTGACAAATTTGACTTAGCCATCCTTTAAGGGAGTGGTCTAAATTTGGATTTGTTTATTTTGGTAGCTATCCTTCAAAGGAACAGACTATCTTTTAAGTAATTTAGAAGATTATAGGGCAGCTATCATTCAAGGGAGTAGTCTTCAATGCTATAAATATGTGACCCAAATATTATTTTTGAATCCCAAATTATTTTGATGCAAGGTTTTAGACATGGGCAAGTCTATTTAGGCTTAGATTTTTACCTTTATGAGGGAAAAATGTTTAGGATAAATAGGTTACTAGAAGGTGAAAGAAATGGTTTGAGGAATAATGACCATGGGATTCTATCTCATTTAAATATGAAAATTATCCATGATAACCATACCATGGGTAGAGCCATGGTACCCATATTTAGGATTAGGCTATAACTATGATGGTTAATCACATGGTTCTATGTTGTAATTAGTTGTCCTCAAAGGGAGAGGGATAGGTAGGTGAAGGCTAAAGTCTCATAAATCAAGGGACGATCTTAAGTTAAAAAATAAAGTGAGTTTAATACTTCTCTTAACAAAAAATAGATGTAGATGCAAAGCATTGAGAGGTTTAGGTTTTAGTTTGACTTTGAGAGAAGTTAAATGATAATCTCCTGATCCATACTTATGGGTTATGATGCAGGATCCAAGTCAATTAACAACATGTTTGCCTCTTTTTATTTTCTCCATGTTGATGACATGTTGAATTTCCTTTAGGATGAGTTCTTTGATATTAAATTCTCATTATTTTAGGTGTTTGTTATAAGTGCGCTTGATTCATTATTGATAAACATGAAGATGGTTAAGTGTTGTTAATCCATGTTCATCAAAAATATCAAGTCATGCTAGTTGTTCTTCATGATAGTCACTCTCATAAATGATATCTTACAAAGATATGTGAAAAGAGGGAATCTAGACTTTGAGAGTAAATATTGCCTCTACTCCGAAGACTAGAGAGAAGGTAGTAGCTATAGAGGTTTGAATGCTAGTGTGATATGCCTATAAAGTGGAGGGGATGTGAAAGTGATAATCTTAACTTGAAGCACTGATAACTTTGGTAAACATTTTGTTAATAATTTTGTTAGAGGATTATACCTATCCATTTGCTTATGGAAGATAAGGTGAGGAAAATAATAACTTGATGCCAAATTTGTCATAGAGACATTGGACTTTCTTGTTCTTGAATGATCTACTGTTATTGATGATGATCTTATGGGGAACATAGAAATGATAGATGATGTGATGGTTGATGAAGTTGATATTTTTATTAGATTTGGTAGAGATGAGAGAAATGAATTCCACCCACTTAGTGAAATATTTTTTGATGGTAATGATGGATTGGTTATGTTGTGATGAATGAGGTTAATTTCCCCAATGAGATCAATTACCCATTATGAGAATAGCCAAAAGTCTTTGGATATTTGTAGGCCATGGGTAGGTGCATGGTGTAAATTAGCATGTTTTTGACACTTAACTCACTTTTTTACATAATCAAAATAGTCTTGGTTAAGGGTGGGCCAATAGTAGCCAAGGTGAAGGATGAATTTAGTGATGGCTAAACCACCCAAATGAACCCCACAAATTTCATCATGTGTTTCCTTAATGGAATGGGAATATTCATAACTATAAAGGTAACTAATAAGGAGTTTTTCAAAGCCATGTTTGTAAAGTATTTAACCTAGTATGGTGTAACGAGAGGTACTCTGATCAAAGGCTCTTCAAGTATTCCTAGAGAGGTTGGGAGGAATGATATCAAGGTTTAGGTAACCAAAAGTATGGTTGTACCAAATGTATAATGGATATTGATCTACATTAAAAATGGTAGGGAGGTCAGAATGGATATAGGATGGGTTAATAAAATTATAGATAGTAACAAAGAGTTTAGATTTATAAGGTTGAGATGGAATTTAGGAAGTAAGGGAAGTTATTGTATCCATGAACTTGTTGGTAGATCATGGAACTAATTGGATATGGTAATGATCAAATGATGTTAAGAGTGTATCTACAAGTTGTTTGTACTTTAGTAAGACATAATTATTACATTGGTAAGACCCATTGACCTTGTTGAACACAAGTTAAGAATCACCAAAGACATTGATTGTCTTGACTCCCAAGGCTAGAGTGGTTTAGAGACCTATGACTAGGGCTTCATACTCAGCCATATTATTAGTGAATTTAAAGTCAAGTTTAAATGAAATGGGAAGAGGTTCACTATAAAATGGAATGAGAATAACTCCATCACCCCTACCATGTTATCATTTGGAGCCATCAAATAATGTGGTCATTTGGTAGGTGGGTTCCTCTTGAGAAAGAGTTATGATGAACTCATCTAGAAATATAAGAGGAAGAGGTTAGTTATCGGGTAGAGGAACTTCAACCAATTGATTATAAATAATTTTCCCTTTAATTGAATTTTTTTGAAGGAAATCAAGATCAAACTTAGCTAAAATTATGAACCATTTAACCATACACTAGTTTTGGTATGATTTGGAGTATGTATACTTGAGTGGGTTATTGTTAGTGATGATGTAGGTTTTATGATTAACAAAGTAGTGGAAAATTTTGGAATCCAAAAAGATGAGGTCAAGGCAAAGTTTCTCAGGATGGGAGTACCAAGTCTCAGACTCTATAAGTTTTAGACTTATATAGTAAACAACTTGCTCTTTATTTTGTTCATCATAATGAGTGAGCATTGCCCCTAGCAAATGGTCAGTGGTAGAGATGTAAAGGTAGAATGGTTGATCCTCTTTAGGAGGGGTCAAGATATGTGGATAAATAATATATTATTTGAGTGAATCAAAAAAAAATTGATAGTCTTTAGTCCACTTAAAGGATGTGTCTTTCTTGAGATAGTGAAAAGGTTGACATCTATCTAATAATTAAGAGATGAATTGACAGATCAATTAGATATTCCACTAAAATTTATGGAGTTTATTAAGGTATGTTTGAGGAGGAATATCCAAAATTAATTTGACTTTGTTATGGTATACTTCTATTCCTTAAAGGGAGACAATGAAACCAAGAAGCTTTCCTGAAAGGACCCAAAAAATACATTTCTTTGGGTTGAGTCTAATATAAAAGTGGATAAGGCATTTGAAAATGATTTTGAGAACATATATATGGTCCTTTAAATATTTATATTTCCCAAATATATCATCCACATTATCCTTGATGATTTTATGGATGAGGTCATGAAAGATGTAAGTCATCGCACACTAGTAGGTTGTACCAACGTTCTTTAAACTGAATGACATGAATTTGTAGTAGAAAGTTCCCCATGGGGTGATAAAATAGGTTTATGTTGATATTTGGCAGAAATCAAGATCTTATTATATCTTTAGAAACCATCCATGAGAGATAACATCTTGTGGCCAGTTGTAAGATCAACAAGTTGGTCAATGTTAGGTAAAAAGAAGTCATCCTTTAGGAAAGCATGGTTGAGGTCATGAAATTTGATACAAAGGTGAAGTCCACCCATGGGTTTGGTGATGGGAATGATGTTGTAAACCCATTTCAGATAATAAATGGGTTGGATGAAGTCCATAGGTAAGAGGCATTAAAGATCCTCTTTGACTAAGAGGGTAATATGAGGGTGCATCTTATGAAGATTTTTCCGAATAGGCTTAGCATCAGAATGGGTGACAATGTTATAGAGAAAAATGGAAGGGTTGATTTTAGACATATCCTAATAGTACCCAAAAAAATTTATACTATGGTCATGAAGGAAGAGTAATCATGTTGTTCTATGGAATTCAAAGATTGTTTGATCTTGACAATGTGGGGGTTATCTTGAGTACCCAAGTTGACATCGATGGTAGATTCATTAAAAATGTTTTATTTTTTAGAAGGAAGATATTTATAGATATAAAAATCCCCCACATTGAGTTAGGTGAGAATGGAATCATCATCCTAACATTGAATGGTGTTGATGGTAGGAGAATTGTCTTTTACCATTTTAGGATGGATGAGAGGAAAAGTTTTAGTTTGGCCATCCTTTTGATAGGTTAGGGGGATAAAAATAAAGGTATTGATAAAAATAAAGTTAGATGGGATGATATCAAAATCTTTTGAATTTAAAGGAGATGGAATTAGTGAGGATGGGATATCCTCATTGATGGTGGTGATGGGTTTTGGTGAGGTGGGTTCTTCTAGTGGTATGAAACCAAGGCCAAATAACTCATGAGGTTTTTGGGTTTTGATTATGGGTAGTTCATGAGTTCCCTATACATAAAGGCCAAGGCCAAACCCATTACAAGCACACTTATGAAGGTAAACTTTGGCAAAGGTAGTTTTGTTTAGATATGAGAAATCTAAGGTGAATGGTCAAATATGAGGGGTGGTAGAGGAAGTAAGAAGTGGATGGTCAAGACCCCCATAGATGAAATTGGTTTGATGATTGAGTGTCCCAAAAGGGATGATGATTCTAATGTTTGATGATTGGGTGTCCCAAAAGGGATGATGATTCTACTGTTAGGGTCATGGTTAAGGTTCCCATACTCTTGAGGAGTAGGGAAGGCATCCAAAGCCAAAAAGTGGTATTCTCCCAGTGAGAGACATTGGAATGTTGGTTCTAAAGGGTCATCTATAGGGATCTATGAAGAATGGATGGATGAGCTTGTTTAAGATTCATCAACTATGGTGGTGGAGTTGCTAGTAGTGGGTGGTGAGGTAGATGGATGAGGAAGAAGAAACTCATTGATTTAGTATGTCATATTGCAAGATGCAAAGGGACTAAGGTCAGTCGATATGATGTTTACATGACCTTTATGATCAAATTTGATGCAATAATGTAGAGTGTAAGGGATACAACTCATATCATGAATATAAGGGAATCTAGGTAAAATTTTGTATTAGAACTTTCCCTTAATAATGTAAAAGAGTTATATAATGGTATGAGGTCCCAAATGAATATGGAAGATAACTATATCCAAGGTAAGGTCCATAATGTCATTAAAAGAGCAAAGAACCATAGTAATTTCTAACATGATGTTCTTTGGCAACTCAAGTTGGTCATAGGAATGGGAGGAGATAATTTTTATACTATCCCCTCCATTAATAATCACCCTTTTGATGTGGGTTTGGTTAATGTATGTTGTTATAAATATGGGAGGATTAGGATCCTAAAGATGCATAGTAGGTATTTTTGAATCCTTAAAGGTGACTAGGGTGGAAATTTGAAGGGCTCCAACAAAGTATGCAAGGGGTTGAGGCTCTTTGGTTTGAACCTATATGGATTGAAGAATCTCTACCAATGTTTGATAATGAGTAGGCGAGGTGTTGATTATGTTTTTCCCAAAATCTATCACTTTTTTTTGTGGAAAACATGTCAACCATTTCAATCCTATAGGCTAAAATGGTCTCTTTATTTCTCAAAATATTCTGAGTAGTCAAGTTATTCCATTGAACAAGCCTTTTTGGCTAAAGAAATCACAGGTTCAAAAGGCGGGCTTTTGCAAGGGAAAATCTCAAAACACTTAAGGTATTTCCTTAAAAATTATAAGAAAGGTTCAAAAGTAGGGTTCAATAATATGGAATGAACCATTGAACCATTGAACTCCTCCTCCGAAAGGTTCAAAGAGTTCAAAGGTTCAACGCGTTCAAAGGGTTTAAAGATTCAAAGTTCAAAGTTTGAGTGAATGGTTCAAATGGAAGATTCCAAAAAAAGGTTCAACCAAATGGTTCAACCGAATGGTTCAAACAATTGGTTTAATGATACATTAAACTCCTAAAGAAGACTAAGTGAATGTGGCTCTTTACAAAACATTGAACCACCGAACTGCCGAACCGTTGAACCACTAAACTGGTGAACTCTGAAAGGTTCAAAGGTTCAAGGTGAAAAATGGTTTAGGTAACCAAGGACGTCCTCATGGATGTAAAATTTAGGGTAATGAAGTAACTACTGATTTTCAAATAATGCAGACCTGAGAATAAACTGAGTGACCAGCTAAGGAAGGAGCTGAAGGAGCTAGTAAAAAGTGAGAATATAGCCTTGAGAGCTCAAGTTATTAGGAAGAGACAAAACCTAGCAAGGAAAGAGGGAATCAAATAGAAAATCTATAAATATCTATAGAAGAGTTATTCTAGTAGGTGGAGTAGTCCATTAGATGGAGCTCAAAGAGTATAAGCATTCAATGGCACAGCCTATTTTTCTTCATTGAGTAAAGGTGAATGGACAACCATGTAAACAACATAAAGAAGACCAGGAAACCCATGATTCAAAGGAGACATTTGAGATGATTTAAAACACCAAAATTTAAGGCTGATAACCTATTCTAGCATGGCCCCTTCACAGAACTCCCAATGCATTCAATGCAGCATGGGCCATTTTGTGAAAACAAGCACCAAAGTCTTTCTTTGAAGGCTATATATTGTAATCTCTCAATTTGTAGAAAGGAGATCTCTCTGTTATTAGAAGTGAAACTCTACTCAAATTAAAAGGCATTATTAAGACTTTGAGCTTAGACTGTTAATCATATTTTATCAAGTGAATGAGAAAGCAAGTGACCTTTCAGACTTTGTGTTGAAATAGCTTATGTTATCTAAGAAATCATTCTTATGTCTTTTTCCTAAATACAGTCTTGTCCATTTAATCAAATAAGTAGAACAAGTAGAAATAATCTGAAAGATGTCCTGAAGTTGACTATGGGAGACTTTGTGATGGCATAATTGTCTTTAGTCTATGTGTTTCATGTTTCAAAATATTGGAGAGACTTTAAGTTCCCCTTATCCTTCGTAATCTTTTACTCTGTTGTAGTTTTTGGTGGAGACTTTGTGCTACACTTAATTCTACTATGTTATTTTGTCTTAAATCAATAAGAGAAATAATGAAGGACTTTGTGCTTTCATGGGTTTCTTGTGGATCTAGTTATTACCCAGGATGGATTCCTGCTATTTGCTAAACATCATTTTTGAAAGAAGAGAAATGCCTTTAGTAATTACATAAGAATTCTCCTTTATTTTGTGAACATCATCTCTAAAAAAAGAGAGATGGATGGTATGATTTCACCCCTGAGTCTATTTTTAGTTTATATTAGTATATTATAGTTTATAGGGAACCTCCCCTTACTGAGAAGAGAGATTTATCTCATTATGTTGTGGTAACCACACCTATTTTGCCATATAAATTTCATTGTGATGTGGTTGATATACCCATTTTGCTATCAGTTAGTTGATGACAAAATATTCACCCAACATTTTTTGGTGACTCCATTAGGGAATAACACATAATTTAAAGCCTCAAGCTTCAAATTGAAACATTTCCAATTCTTTTCCATTCTACACTTTGGCAGATCCACGATATACACGAAGCTAGAGAGCTCAATGTATTGTTGATCCCATGTTTGAGTTTGTGTAGTGAAAGAATTTTGACCTTTCTCCTCCACAATCTTGCCTATAACGAATCAATAGTTTTTCTCCTATAGACATTAGGTCCCCAATACCATGAAAAGCTTCTTTTTCCTCTGCTAGCAAAGCTTTGTCTATACATACCCTACCAAGATTTATTATCCCTCCCTTTAATCATCATATCATGGTAGTCCAAGGTCCTTGGGGCAACACTTTTGGCCCTCTGAATCTAACCCCACCTTTACATGAACTATCCCATAGTTCAAGAAATAATTTTCCTAAGTTCTATGGTGATCGGAGAGTTTATCTTGATGAGCATATTATAGCTTTCTGCATAGCTTATGGTGTGATAGGCATTGAATTTGAAGATATAGTGTCAGACTATTTGTGGAAATGTTGCAAGGCACTACCACAGACTAGTTTTATCATTTGCAAGCACAAATAGTAACTGAATAGAAAACTCTCAATGTCAAGTTTGAGGCTAGGTTGAAACTCATAGAAGATGCACATGCCCTGTTAGAATAACTTACACAAATGAATAAGGAGCCTCATGAACCCATACAAGACTTCATTGCTAAATTTGATAAGCTGAGGAATAGGATTCCTACCATTGCTTAGCTGATGCTAAAAAATCTTAAGTGTTTCTTCATCAATTTTTAGCTTCTTGGAGTGAGTTTCTTATTGAGGTGGGCTAGCCACATAGATCTTGCTATAGCTTAGATTTTGGCCACTAAGGTTTAATATGATCTTATCTTGGTAGAAAATATAAGAAGAGATCCTAATAGAAATAAATCTTCTTCATCTTCTAAAAATTTCTCTACAGGCACCACTAATCCTATGGTGCAAAAGCTAGCAAATGAATTGCTAGCTATAAAAAAGCAAATAACACAAGGGATGTCTGCCCCTCTTTGTCAAGATATACCAAGGAGGAAGTTTTCCAACTAGTCATATCAAGGCAATGCTACTAGAAATCAAGGGCAACCAAATCATCTTCCTCCCCCATAGGGGAAGATTGCCATTAAAGCAACACCCATTAACTCAACAGTTGGTTATCATGAAGCTGAACATGATTTCTCTTTCCAACCTGAGTTAGACCAAGAAGATGACGTTGATCTCTTTACAGAAGGTAAATAAGAATTAGTTGTCAACTCCAACATTAGTTTTCTAAATTACTAGGATGAAGCTAGAATAAAAGGAGAAGTGTTTGATGGATCATACGCTATTTTTAATAGGTCCCAAAACTAGTCAACTCAACAGGCTGATAAGGGAAAAATAGGGGAAGAATCTCGACCAGTAATTTTAATTTCTAAATGGGGGACTTTCCTACCTTTCCAATGAAAGGACTGGTGATCAATAAAAAAGTAAGTACCTCAAACAACCTTACACCTTTTGCTTCAATTTCTCAGACCAGTACCACACCCAAACAAACCCGAAATGATCAAATTCCTTCCTTTGTTCCTAGTTCTTTTCAGTCATTTGATATAATTGACCATACAAGGAAGACCAAGATCTAAATGTCTGAGTTTGAATACTTACAAGCCAACTCTAAGTAGTTGGATAGGCTAGTTGAATGCATCAAGAACAAAATTGTCCCTGTAGGACAAAATGTTTCAAAGGTGACTCATGATCCCCCAAAGAATGCATCCACCTAAAACAATATTTCCATTACTCCTCTTATTGCCCCTGGGAAGACATAACCTTTCTATGTTTCCCTATTGATAAATGGTCATGAGTTGAGCAATTGCATAATAGACTCTGTCACCTCTGATAATGTGATGCCTGCCAAGGTGCCAAACTCTCTCGATCTCACTCTAACTAAAACTTTTGGGAGATGTTTCTCCATGGAAAATAAGCAAGTTCCTCTTTTGGGACATATCAAAGATGCCTAATTTGCATTTGCAGCCTTCCCAAAAAAAAAGATTAAAATGACAGTCTTAGTGGCCTACGTTCCAGCTTCTTATGGCATTCTGCTTAGACAAAAAATTTGTAAGGATGTTGGTGGAGAATTGAACGTGGACCTGTCTGAGGTGAGGATACCTATCAAGGGCATAATGTAAAGGTTACTTCTTGAGAAGGAGTCAAAATACATTGTCACCTAAACATCAGCCCCTGAATCTCAAATTTTATTTAAATCCTTAGGAATGGGTAACTATTTTCTATCCATAAAAGATGTTTCTATTTCATCAGACAAATTTTCAATAAGTGACAATCCAAAAAATTTAGACAAGACATCAGAAGAATTAGTGGAGCATAGTTTAGATAACAAAGAATCTTCCCTCTCTAATGAAGAGAAGTCTGAAAGGAGATCAGATTCTAATGATGTCTGGATTCTAGAATTTGATGGTAGTAATTCTTCTACCGGTTCTAGAGCTAAAATTGTTTTGATATCTTCATAAGGGGATATTTTCCCTTATTTGTATAAGTTGTAGTTCAGCAATACCAACAACACCGTCGAGTATGAATCTTTGTTTCTCATATTGAAAGATGCTCAAGCTAAAGATGTTAAGATTCTTCAAGCCTGAGGAGATGCTAAACTCATGGTTTGTCAGGTGAGGAACCTATATCAAACTAAGAACAGAAGATTGTGACATTATCACAATCTGGTGTGGGACTACCTTGAAATTTTTGAGGCTTTTAGTATTTTTGTAGTGCCTAGAGAATTCAATGATCTAGGAGATTCCTTGGCTGTCTTTATAACTCTCATGGTTCCTCACCAGGATTTTAAAGGGCACAATTACACTATTGAACTAATCTTTTGACCAAGTGTACCTGATAATGCCAAACCATTGGCAAGAACATGGATAACCAAATCATCTCTTTTATAGAATAGATGGATAGCTTTGAATAGTTTTATTTTAAAGGTAGTACATCTCCATCGTAGGAATTAGCTCCCCAAACAAATTTAAAAACTAGTGGAGAGTTCCTTCAACTCAAAGAAAATAAAATTCCCAAAGGGTTAGTTTCTCTTGAGAAGCTATTTGATAAGCATGATAGGTTTATCAAGAAGTGACTAGTGGATTTAAGTTCCTCCAAAGATTTTGATTAAATAAATTTGAGTAGAGAAGATAATCCCAAAATGGTTAACATTGGGAATTTTTGTACTCCTAATGAAAAACTCAAATTCATTACTTTGCTTCACCATTACATTGATATTTTGGTGTACTCTTATGATGATCTAAAATCTCTCAGGCTTGAAGAAATTTTACACAAAATTCCTCTCAAGGTTGGGTCATTACCTCACAAGCAGAAACAAAAGTAGTATAACCCCAAGATATCAGGTACATTCTTTTTGAGATCCAAAAAATGTTAAATGCGAGGACAATTTTTCCAATCCATCATTCCACCTCGATTGTGAACATAGTCCTTGTGAGAAAAAACAATAGATAAATTTGCCCTTGTGTTGATTTCAAAAATCTAAATCAATCCTATTTAAAAGACAACTACCCCCTACCCATCATGGATCAGCTACAGCAAACCGTGACTGGCTCAGAGATGTTATCAATGTTAGATGGTTTTTTGGGGTATAATCAAGTGGAAGTTAGTGAAGTAGACCAACATAAGACCACTTTCACTACACCTTGGGTTACATATCATAGAATGCCTTTTGGTTTGATCAATTTTGGTACCACCTTCCAAAGAGTGATGGATCTTTCCTTCAGAAATGAATGGGGAAATTCATTATGGTATATCTTGATGAGTTGACCATCTTTTCCAAACATCATCCTGATCATGTGCATCATTTACAACAAGTGCTGGAATGATGTCAACAAAATGGCATTTCTCTCAATCCTAAGAAATAAATTTTTGGGGTTACAAAAGGGAAACTTCTCAGTCACATTGTATCCTAAGAAGGCATAAAGAAAAAAGTCAGATCCATCCAAGAGCTTGCTTTTCCTACTAATAAGACTACAATCCATTCTTTCTTTGGAAAGGTGAATTTTTTATGAAGGTTCATTCCTAAATTTGTAGAGAAGACTCACCACATTGTCAACATGATGAAGGTTAAAGTTACTTTCCACTGGACTGAAGAAGGCAAGTCAGTATTTCAAGATATCAAGGAAGCTATCACCCATGCCCCAATCTTGGTTTGTCTAAATTATACCAAAGACTTCGTAATATATAGCTATGCTTCCAAACACACTCTTTCAACCATTTTGGTTTAGTAGAACAAAGAAGGTGTGGAGTCCCCCATATCTTTCATGAGTTCTCCTCTCAAAGTTTATGAGCTAAAATATTCAAACATGGAGAAGCATGCTTATGCTATAGTTAAGGTGGTAAAATACTTTCATTTTTACATCCTGAACTCACACACTATTGCTCTGGTTTTTGATACAATAGTAAATTCTATTCTAACTCAACATGAGTTTGGAACTAAAAGGGGAAATTAGATTGCTAAAATCTAAGAGTTTGATCTTGTTATCAAACCTATGAAGCTAGTGTGGGGAAGAGGTCTCTGCCAATTAATTGCTGATAATATACCAAAAGAAATAGAGGTTGAAGGCATGCCTACAGCTCTCTTTGTCACCACTATGAATGAGTGGTATTCCAATATCATTGATTTCCTTACCTATGGTGAGTGTCCTACCCACATGTCTCATAAATAAAAGAGGACTGTTAAGTTGAAAGCTACTAACTTTATCCTGTATGACAACAGTTTGTACAAGAGGATCCTTAATGGGGTATTTCTTCATTGCATGGATAAAGTACAATAGAATAAACTTTTAGATTCTTTCCATAATTTAGCTTGTAGAGGACATTTTTTTGCACCTATGACTACCCATAAGATTCTATAAGCTAAGTACTATTGGCCTACTCTATTTTGAGATTCATACACTTGGGTGCGTAGGTCTAAGTTGTGTTAATAGTTCATTGGGAAACCCAAGTTGGCCACATTACCTCTTAAGCTGGTGGTGATCAAAGAGCCATTTCAACAATGGGGTATTGATTTCATTGGCACTATAAACCCATCCTTGAGTGCTGGACATGACTATCTTCTCATAGCCACAAACTATTTTACCAAGTGGGTGGAAGCCATTCTAGTCAAGCATGCTACTTCAAAAGTGGTATGTAATTTCCTTAAGGAAAATATTATTTTTTGGTTTAGAGTCCCAACCAAGATTGTAATAGATAATGCAGCCTATTTCTCTTCTCATGAGGTTACCCAGTTCTACTACTATTATGGGATTATCCTCTCCCACTCTTCTGACTATTATCTACAAGGAAATGGTCAAGCAAAATTAAGCAACAAAAACTTGGTGACCATTATCAAGAAGCTGGTAGATGACAATCAGAGAACCTAGCATAAAGCATTGTTTGACACTTTATGGGTAGATAGGATTACACCCAAAAGGGTGATAGGTATGTCACCATTTCAAATTTTGTATGGTTTGAATGCAAAGATATCAATCACCCTGGAACTACCAGCACTGAAGTTGGCAAAGGCAGTCAAAGATCAAGCATTTAAAGATTATATCGACAAGAGGATCATGTGCTTGAATAAACTAAATGAGCAACAAACTATGGTGGTGGATCGTATTGTTGCACATCAAAGTCTGGTAAAGAAACTCTTTGACCAGATAGTAAGGTTTCATGATTTTTAGATTGGAGATCAAGTCTTTTTGTGAGACAAGAGGAGAGAACCAAAAGGAATGCATAGAAAATTAGATTCCTTATGGAGAGGTCCATTTACCATTTATCGATTAAATGGTGAAAATAGTTTCTTGCTAAAATATCAAGATGGAATGCCATTTTTGCTACCTCACAATGGGTAGCATTTGAAATAATTCAATCCTTGAAGTATCAGATAAGTCTAGTTGTACATTTGTATAGTCTTTATTTATTTCATGTTGTTCATTTATTTTTTGTCATCTTTCTCTTTTTGGATGGCATGACTCCATAGTCTAATGGCATAATGAAGGTACATAGAGTCTAGATTCTACTCCCTTTGATTGTTTCAAAATATAATCGATGGAAGTTCCCCAATTGGAGCCAATTGTTGTTCCCAAAATCTGTCACTTGTTTTTATAAACAACATGTCGACCATTTTGGTCCTACAAGCCAAAATGGTCTCTTTCTTTCTCAAAATATTTTGAGTAGTCAAGTTATTCCATTGAACAAGCCTTTTTGGCTAAGGAAATCATAGGTTAAAAAGGTGGGATATCACAAGGGAAAATCTCAAAACACTTAAGACATTTCCTAAATTTTTTTAAGAAAGGTTCAACGGTGGGGTTCAATAATATGGAAAGAACCATTGAACACCACCTCTGAAAGGTTTAAAGAGTTCAAAGGTTCAATGCATTCAAAGGGTTTAAAGATTCAAATTTCAAAGTTCAAGTGAATGGTTCAAATGGAAGATTCTAAAAAAAGGTTCAACCAAATGGTTCAAATAATTGGTTTAACGATACATTGAACTCCTAAAGAAGACTAAGTGAATGCATCTTTTTACAAAACATTGAACCACCGAACTACCAAACCATTAAACTATTAAACCAGTAAACTCTAAAAGGTTTAAAGGTTCAAGGTTCAAAATGGTTCACGTGACCAATGACGTCCCCGTGGATGTCAAATTCAAGGTAATGAAGTAACTATTGATTTTCAAATAATGCAAACCCAAGGACAAACTCAATGACCAGCCAAGGAAGGAGCTGAAAGAGCCAGTAGAAAGCAAGAAGATAGCCCCAAGAGCTCAAATCAGTAGGAAGAGACAAAATCTAGCAAGGAAAGAGGGAATCAAACAGAGAATCTAGAAATATCTATAGAAGAGTTATTCTAGTAGGTGGAGTAGTCTACCAAATGGACCTCAGAGAATGCAAGCATTCAATGGTGTAGCCTATTTTTATTCATTGAGTAAAGGTGAATGGATAGCCATGTAAACATCATAAAGAAGAATAGGCAACCCATGATTTAGAGGAGACATTTGAGATTATTTATAATGCCAAAAGTTAAGGTTGATAACCTATTCTAGCATGGCCCCTTCACAGAACTCCCAGTGCATTCAATGTAGCATGGGCCATTTTGTGAAAACAAGCACCAAAGTCTTTCTTTAAAGGCTATATATTGTAATCTCTCAGTTTGTAGAAAGGGGATCTCTCTATTATTGGAAGTGAAACTCTACCCAAATTAAAAGGCAATCCTAAGACTTTGAGCTTAGACTATTAATCATATTTTATCAAGTGAATGAGGAAGCAAGTGACCTTTCAGAATTTATGTTGAAATAGATTGTGTTATCTAGGAAATCATTCTTATGTCTTTTTCTTAAATATAGTCTTGTCCATTTAATCAAATAAGTAGAACAAGTGGAAATAATTTGAAATATGTCCTGAAGTTGACTGTGGGAGACTTTGTGCTGCCATAATTATCTTTAGTCTGTGTGTTTCATGTTTCAAGATATTGGAGAGACTTTGAGCTCCCTTTATCCTTTGTAATATTTTACTCTGTTGTATTTTTCGGTGGAGACTTTGTGCTACACTTCATTTTAATGTGTTACTTTGTCCTAAATTAGTAGGAGAAACAATGAAGGACTTTGTGCTTTTGTGGGTTTCTTGTGGATCTAGTTATTACCTAAGAAGGATTCTTGTTATTTACTTAACATAATTTTTGAAAGAAGAGAAATTCCTTTAGTAATTACACAAGAATTCTCATTATTTTGTGAATGTCATCTCTGAAAATATAGAGATGAATGGTATGATTTTACCCCTAAGTCTATTTTCAGTTTATATTAGTATATTATAGTTTATCAAAAACCTCCCCTTGCTAAGAGGGGAGATTTATCTCATTATGTTGTGGTAACCACACCCATTTTTCCATATAAATCTCATTGTGTTGTGGTTGATATACCCATTTAGTTGATGACAAGATATTCACCCAACAGATTAATTCATATAATCTCATCTTCACTGATGGTTGGTGAAGTTGTTTCAACACTACACATTGAATGGATTCAAAAGGGTTGGAAAGAGAGGCACCCAAAATGGATACTTTAGGTTTAGGTGATGGTGAAGGTGTTTGGGTTCTATTGGAAGGTTGAGGGTTAGAATGGTATATCCATGGAATGGATACTTTAGCCTTTCCCTTATGTTTCTATTGGGCCCAAGATTGGGTAATCATATGAATGGTGTGTATAAAAGGAAGTGTTGGTTTGGATCGCTACTTTGATTCCTCCTCACTCTTAGGTGAGAGTGGGTGAGTAAGTGTTTTTTAGCTTAGATTGATGGTCAAGTTGGTAATGGGCTCAAGGGAGGTTCATCTGATAACAAATCATCCTCATCCCATAAGCTATGGATAAGTGTTTGGAGAGCTTTATAGTTATCTATATCATGTCTTGGTGTCCTATGGTATAGGAAAATCAAATTATCATTAAACCATGTTGGTTTAAGACATGATGGGTCAAAATGTTTGATTAGTGTTAAGGTAAAATAATAAGTTTGAAATAACCTTTGTAGAATGGTCTAATAAGATTTGATCAAAGGTGTTGAAGTTGTTGCATTTTTGGTTTTGAGAGTAATAGCCTTCTTGAGAGTAGGATTTACCATATAAATTGGAGGTAGTGTAATGGTTTTGGTAGGTGGTTTCAATTGGGATTGTTTGGTTATGGTTTTTTTTTGAGGTATAATATTTAGATATGGAGGGTGAAGTTTTGGTGATAGGTGGGAAGGTAGATGTAGCTAAGTTAGTTAAGAATGATGGGGATTTTTTTGTTTTGGTGGAGATATGTATAGGTAGATTAAAAGGATAAGGTTTACTAGATGAGGAATAAGTAATGGGGATAGTAAATGGATGGGGTCCTAAAATTGAAGGTAAAAGAGATGGGGATGGTATGGGTCTAGTTCTATTGGTTTGGGTGATTCCACCTTTTTGATAGGTTTAGTCAAAGGTTTATTTATTGGACTTGATGGGATTAAGTCCAACTTCAAATATGGGTGAGTTAAACTAAGAGTATGAATTATTCCTAGGTTCTTGATGGGTTTGGTGAGAGGAGTAGGGTGATTTAGCAATTTTAGATTGAGGTGGGTTGGAAGATTCCCCTATGGTTTTGAAGGTAGAAGTTTCTAAGGATGGGGTTGAGGTAATGATAGGTTTGAGGTTAGATGTAAGTGATTTTAAAGGTTCTTATTTATTTTTGTAAACTATCCCAATATGGTGCCAAAAGGTGGCCTTATCTAGATTGGGTTGAGAGGTAAACTCTAGGTTTTGAACCAATCTAGAAAAAGGTTTATAGATGGGTTTAATTATTTGTTTATTATTTTCAAAAATTAAACCCATAGGTTAAGGTGAGGGAATAGTTTCTTCACCTTTGTATTGGGTGTAAGGTTCAATGGTTGAGGAATATGGTGTTTCTATGGAAGGAATAGAGGAGATGATCTCTTCCTTTGGAGTGGTTTCCAAAGGAGTGGTATTTCTATGGTGGGTAAGGAGGGTGTGGTTTTGTTCAAATGGAAAAATGGAGGTGGTTTATTTATTTGATTGGATGTCCAAAGGAAATATTAGTGATTTCACCACTTTCATAAGTGGATTGGAGAAAGACATAGTTGAAACAATGGTTGGCATAATGATGGCCTCCTTTGGTATTTCTATTAAAAGAGAGGTGGGTAAGTCAATCATCTCTTCAACTAAAAAAGAGGGGGTTTCTTCCTTTGTTTGGTTATCTAAAGGAATACAAGAAGATTACATAAATTCAATAAGTGTGGTGGAAAAAGAAGTAGTTGAGGTAATGGTTTCCTCAACAATAGGTTCAATGGTAATGACATTAACCATGTGTACCTCACGAGCATGAGATGATTTCAGTCAGTTGTTGTAAAGGTTGGTGGAAGGTGCATGGTTAGGAAAAAGCTTATAAAATATGTATAATGATTGGTATTATCTAATGTTAGTTAACCCTTATCAATCATGTTTTGGACAATAGTTTTAAGGGTATTGCACCTACTAACATCATGTCCAATAATGCAATAGAAGGCACATAGATCATCTTCATTATACCAGCCAGGTGTGGGGCAAGAAGCATCAAATTGTTGGGGTGGTTTGATAGGAGGAATTTTTATGAGGTTAAATTTAATTAGTTTATCCAAAATTTAAGTATATGACTCCCTTATAGGAGTGTATTGTCTTGGATTGGTTCAATTTTGGTTGTGAGTATATTGGTTTGATGGGTTGGAAGAATTGGTTTGATTAGGTTGGTTGATAATTGGAGGTGGAGATGATTTTAGGACAACCATGTTTTTGGTTGACTTTGTCTTGGTGTTGGGATTGTTGGATGGATTGTTGTTTTTGTCTAAGAAGGGTCATTGGATTTAAATCTAGAATTCTTATTTTTTAGTTTCAATTCCCTTCATCAGTGGCTCCAATTTCAATTTTACGTTCCATAGTAAATACTTTATCAAAGGTTCTAAAAGTATGAACTTGTAGATTTGGAGCAATATGTTTGGCACAACCTCAATAAATTATTTAAATTATTTTAGGTTGGGGTAATAAGAAATAAATTTGGTAAATGAGACCTCTCCATCTAGCTATAAAATTGGCAATCGATTCATCATTGAATTGCCTAATGGAGTAAAGGTTAGTAATGGAAATCTTTATGGATATGTTGACTAAAAAGTGATCTAAAAATATTTAGGCTAGTTAGAAAAAGGAGAAGATATAGTGTTTAGTGAGAGCACTATACCAATCCAAGGCTTCTCTAGATAAGGAAATGGGGAAGGTATGAAGGAGAAGAGCATTGTCATATGCAATTAAATAGGAAGAATGGTATGATGCTCTCAAGTGTTGTTTGGGATCCTCCTTACTTTGGAACTTGGAAAACTTAGGTATTTGTCATTGAGGAGGATAACATTAGATAGAAATGAATGGATGAATGGGTTCATCAGAGATTTGATCATAAAATAGAAGGTTATGAGCCCTAGAAATAGATGATTCAAGATTAGACATTTTATCCATTAACATCTTAACTAAATATATTTGAGGTTTGGAAGCTCCATAGTTGGGTAGTAGGTTTGGTTGAGGTTGGATGGATGAAATTTATGGATAAGAGGTGGAAGGTTGAGAAGGTGCGACATATTGGTATGTGGTCATGGAGGGTTAGGATGATGCCACATATTGGTATGTAGGACAAAAAGGCTAGGTAGAAGGTGGTATGTATCCTTGTGGGTTAGGAACATATTGGTAAGAGGTCATAGGTTTTTTTTGAGGGATTTACATGGGTTGGTTCATAGGTATGGTTGAAGTGGTAGGTTGAGATTGAGCGGCGACCCTTGTGCTAATAGGTGGAAGTGTAGGAGGTATGAAAAGTACCAAATTTTAGAGTAGGGTAGAAGTTGGTGGATTGGTAGTGATAAGGGGAATGGTGGAAATAGGGGTAGAAGATATACCTATGGTAGGTGGGGTATAGGTAAGAAGAGGTAAGGTTGCCCCTATGTTGGAGGTGTTGGTTGGTGTAGAAGGGGTTCAGTTATAGGTTGGAATATTAGATTGGGTTTTAGTAGTGGTAGTGGATGGGATATTGGTAGAAGAAGAGGCTTGGGTGATCAATGGTTGGGCATCAGTAACACCAACCATAAAATGGGGAGGCATACCAAAGGTTGGATCCATGGGAGGAATTGAAGCAGTAAAGGTGAGGTGAGATAAGGCATTAAGGTAGTGTTGGAGGGATATGAGGTTGTTATCAAGGAATATGGAAAAATCTATATCACCCTCAATAGTTATCTGAGGCATGATAGGAGGGGGAGAATGAGGAGGAGAACTCTTAATATCAAAAGTATACTCCATGGAGGAGGAGGAAAAGGAATAAGGTGGTTCATAGTTGGTTTGATTTATCAACTATTGTCTAGTAAAGACCATGTGAGAAAATAGAAAATCAATGATGAGAAATCACACCTCAAACAAAAAGCAAGAAAAAGAAAAGAACTCAATGTAATCCAAACATACACTAAAAGTGTGTTTAAACTTAGGATGTTTTTAGATTGCTTTTGGCTTAAGCCTTGGAAAGTGTGAAGAATAAATTTGTCTTGTAGATTAGGTACTAAAGAGGAGATCTAAGGTTGGTTTTAGGTTGTGTTTAGGTGCTCAAGAGAGAATATGTATTGAACTTTAGTACGTGGCTTGGTATTTGGGCCTACTCCCTCACTTCACACATCGTAGTGATAAGGGTGGTGGGTGCTTAGCCAAAATATACTAAATTTCAAATTTTATACTCAACTAGAGAACTGAGTTGGTTCTCCCCTTGGTAATGACCTCCAAGTAGGATTGTTGAAAAATGGTAAGGTTTACCACTAGGTGATGAAATTCTAGTTGAGCCTTGTCTCAATTTTGTTTTGATTTGTTTATTGATTATATGGTTTAGATAAGTGTGTGATAATAAGAGTGAAAATATGATTAATTAATTTGCCTTTAAATTACTAGATGAACTAAAACAAGAAAGAAATCGATTTAATGTAATGGGTTTAATTTATGTCAAAAGGAATTTTAGATTTCATTTAATGAGCGAATAAATAAAGGGTACTTAGATGATGCTAGGTCCCATTAGGTGTGCCAAAATATTTCTATTAATTTTTACTCATTTCTTAATTTTGGAAGAAGATGACAAACTAGTAATAAGGGTGTGGTATAAATACTTGGTTGGTGATGTGTGTGTAATCTAGATGAAGATGGAGAATTCCTCTTTAGCTAGGAAGGAATAACCTGTAAATAAAAAAGCACTAACAAAAGGGGTTGTTAGAAAGATAGTTAAGTGGACTACCTAATGTGAGCTATATCCAAGAAGCATATGCTTGCTAGGAGACTATCAATCCATTGTTGATAGAAATCAAGTTGGAAATGATAAAATAAGGTACTTGCATAAAGTAAATAAAATGCAATACAAGAAGAAAGTAGAATGTTTGTTAAATAAAATAATTAAATTTAGCAAAAGTGGGTCAATACTTATGCTAAAGAGGGTAGAGTTAGGTTCATAAAATCAAAAAAGGGTCTGTGAATAGGTAGGAACACAAAAATTTAGGTTTAGATGGGGTTAAGGGGCTGAAAATAACTTGCCATTATTTTCTACCATAGTGACCATCAGCAGTTGGGTGAATCATCGAGGGTTGGGCTGACCATCAGTGGTTGGGTAACCATCAGCAGTTGGGTAACCATCAATGGTTGGGGGTGACCACCGATGGTTGGGTAACCATCAGTGTTTGCCTATGGGGTTTTGAAGATATTTTGAAAAGAGTTATAGAATAGGTAGGTGGTAAGATAGTGGTTCTATTAAGGATCCAAAAGTTGGGAAACAAGGTGTAGATAGGTTTGATCAGGTTAGGGGGGTTAGAAATAAAATTAAACAAAGAACAAGTATAATATACTTGTAAGTTTCTACATCTTTGATAGTGGAAGGCTCAAGAAATTTTGATAGAGTAATAGTAGTTTGGCCTTAAAAACAAATTTGGTAGAGGTTTAGGTCTCTTTTCCTGATGCTCAATTGATGAAGGAAGATTAGATGCTAGAAAACTCGAATACCTTTGTGTAAGAATATTTGATAGCTTGAACATGGATCATTTTCACCACCTACTCCCTTCTTTGTATATATAAAGAGAGATGGAGGAAGGAAGGTTTCCTAGAGGGTGAGGTTGTTGATCATGATGCTTGAAAGTTCATTGGCACTGCATTAGGTGAACATATTAAATTATTACTCATTATCTCACACACAACTGGTTGATGTGTTAAGAAGGTGAGGGCTTGACCATCGATGGCTAGGCTAACTATCTATGGTTAAGTTGACCATCAATGGTCGAGTGTCTAAGGGTAAAAGGGTCAAAGTAAGTTAAAAAGGGTTAAAAGGTTTGGTCAAATGTTAAGTTAGTAAGTTTATGAGCTAGTTGAATATTTGGTAAACTAAACTTTGAGTCTAATGAGGGTCCATAAGGGTCCATTAGAAATTTCAATATATAAACACATCATGTGTAGTTTGATAGTGTCTACAGTTAGGATGAGTGGGATCCCATCATAGAAATCACTAATATCCCATCCTAAATTTCATTCCTTGAGCTTATGAGGACTTCTCCACATCATAGAAACTATATTATGCAACTATTATTTGATATGAATATCCCTCATCCTCCCCTAACAGGATGGAAGGCAGATTTATTTAGATCTAAGGATAGTATATAACAACAATGTGAAGATATGTCTATCAGCGTTGATGAAACTATAGACACTTATCTTTCCTTAACATTTCCCATAGCTTATATGATTCTTAATGAGATTATGCTTCATGCAAATGATCCTCATTTATTCATTATTGTTCAAATAGGTGATATCTAAGTTAACTGTGCATTGATTAATGAGGGTTATAGCACTTTTTTTACCTCTCTCGACTTCATTAAGAACCTTAGATATTTAGAATGCAATCTCAAGTATACACATATCACCTACCAAGGATATGATAGAAATCAAATTCCTCCTCTAGGTTGTGTGTGGCTTCCCATTACCATCCCACCTATCATCGTTTGTGTGAAGATGATGATATTTAATTTTCCCCTTTCTTATAACATCTTGCTTGGTAGGCTATGAAATCAACATATGAGAGTTGTTGCTTCTTCTACCTACCAATGCATTAAATTCCAACATAATGAAGCCATTTATAGGATTCAGGGTGACACTAATCCTTATAATTTTGAATAATTCCAAGACTATGGTGTCTTCAAGATTCCTACTCTTGAACCTTTGCCTAGCATTCCATTCTATGAGTCTCAATGTCTTAATTTTCCCATTAATTAAACTCAAGGTTACAATGGGAAACCCAAAATCATTTGGAACATTCCTCCTAACCTCTTAGATTATGATGATGATGATCTCAATGAGATTAATCTAAAGATTAAAACTTTTGATATTTTACCTCACCTCATCTCATAGCTTCCTGATTCTTTACAACCTCATTCTCATATGCTTCCTTGTGATGATATTATGGTAATCTTGACCAAGACTCAACATTATATTCACCACACTTCCTCAAATAACAATTTTATCCATACTTATGTCATTGATATTCATACCTCACATTATGATTATGGTTATTCCCTAGATAATCCATTTTTAGGTGGTCTTGTACAGGCCTGTGATGTTGAGATTGTCTGTTATCATTATTCTTTACTTAAGTATTTTTGTGTATCTTATCATATTCCTTCATTTAAAATTACTAATTTTAGTATCTATCCTCTTTATTATAGGGTAGAGATGGCACCAACACCTCTAGTTTTTGAGGAACCTTATAAGAGTATGCTCGAGGATCATGTTATGACTTGGCCTTACTACTTTGCTAGGTTCCCTGATTACTATAGATGGTTTACTCCTAATATTAGTGTGGCCCTTATTAGACCTTATATAGATCCTACTCCTCTCTCAGTAGAGCCCTTATTGAATCCAACTCTTGTTATAGTTAAGCTTATTATTACTCTTGCTAATTGAGCTTGATATTGCTCCTATTATTGTTGATCTTACCCTTGGTTCTTATCCCATTTCTCCTTCTAGTGAGCATAGTTTCATTACTCCTCCATGACCACCATCTCTTGGTGATGGTTTTCTTTCTTTGCCTATGATGGCTCCATTTCCCACCAAATGGTCTGACAAGTCTTCTTCAGCTTTCTCCACTCCTGTTATACATATTTTGTGAGTGTTTATCCTAAGATCACTCACAACCATATCTATTACTTCCATGTGATAGATAATCATTATTCTACCCATTTTCACAAGTTATAATAGTATATTGATAATTTTCATCCTTATTCTCTTTCCTTAGATAAATCCATGTCTCCCTCAAAGGTTTTACCTAAATATATACTAAACATGGTGAGGTGTATTGTCTATGACAACAATGTGACACCCATCACACTGATCATTATCACATCCTTAAAAAACACCTTAAGGATCACCTTATAGCTATTATTGGACCTTGTTTCATTCCTCCCATAGGTCATTATCATAATAAGGCTCCTCCTCCTTTTCCCATAGCTCCACCTCTAATGGTTTTATCCCCTCCTATGGTCCCTTCATCACCTTCTATGCCTCCACCTATGATTCTTTCACATGTGAACCTTACCTCACCTACTGATCCTTCTCCACCCATGAGTCCCTCACCTGTGGATCATTTTGCCAATGATTCTTGCATATCTCATTTAGCCCACTTCTAGGTATTCTCCTAAGAATCCCTTGCCTAATTTCCCTCCTCGGCATGATCTATTGAGTGTTCCTACTTTTACAGTTGAGGATATTAGAAGAGAATTTTTTTCATAATTTTCATTTGAGATTGATAAGACATTAATAATAGTTCATATCCTACTTCATAGATATTTATCTAATATCTTGGATAATGTGTGTGGGCATATTTATCAATATTTATAAGCACATGTATTGTGCCTTTACATTTGCATTCTGATTGGATGTGTGCTCTAATTTTATTTTTATTTATCTATTATATCATTTGACACTGTGGAAAATTCAAATTTTTTCTTACATGGTGATTCTTTACCTTTGGTACTATATCTTGATTATATTATCATTTATCTTTACATATGATTGTCTTTCTTTATCATTGCTTTCTCTTTCTTTCTTGAGTTTTTCTCAAAACTCTCTTCTTGTGTCTTTATGATTTTTTACTTTCTTATCTCTATTTTTCATAGATAATTATCATTATGACTTGGTTATACATACCCTATTCCCATTGGTCCCTGTCTTCTATTACCATGTGATCAGTTAGCAAATAATGTATCTCATTATAATCTCCTTTCACTAGTCCACATTTATATCTCCTTTTTCCCTTCTTCCTTTTTCAAACTAAGCATATACACAGTTGAGACTTGAGATCACATCCTAGTTCATTATTAGGCCTAAGTGTCCTAGTCAATATTTATCTTTGGTTACTTAGTGTAGACACTATAAAACTATACACTATAGTTATAGATGATGTACTAACCCTTAGACCACCCTTAGACCCCCATGGGACCATTTCCTAACCACTTACCTTGCCAATTATTAGTAGAAATGGATAAATTTAGCCATTTTTAATTATGACCCTAACTACTGATAGTTGAACCTTAACCATTGATGGTTAACCTCGATCACTGAGGGTTTGCCCTTAACCACCTCAAGAGTTAAATATAACTCAAACTCCTTTTTTTATTAATAGTTATTTGATCCATCATTTGTATAATCAATGCATGTTCGGCTAAAATTAGACAGCTTGTTAGATAGCTTGTCAAACTTATTTTTTCACCACTCCCCTATATATTAAGAGAGGAAGAGGAGGTGAAAGGGATCATAACTTCTTATGTGATAGATCAAAGCTTCTTGTGTAAGTATTATTTTTACTTTGGGTGAATTTAAGAAAAGCTTCTGGTGAACCAATGACCAGGACATAGGTCAAAAGTGTTGTTTCAACTCATTAATCAATATCCAAGGTACTATCACTCTTTAAAATTACTTCAAAAATTATAAAAATATTTCATCCAACCTCACCATTCTTCATACCAAAAATAATAAAGCTAAGTATTTGTTCTTTATCAAAATTTAGAAATTAGTTTCTTTGTGTCATTCCTTGTGTCATTTTCTCTTTTACCCAACTTTCTTATGTTGGATATCTAAAACTCTAAATATTTCTTCTTTCAATCATTTGAGCACCCTCTACCTAAACTAGATACCTCTGAACACTACCCTCTATCTCACAACTAGCATCCAGCCTAAACTCACCTTCTAGAACCTCTATATAACCTTCTCAACCAAATTTATTTTGCTAAATCTAGATCCTATAGTAATCATTGACTATCACCCAACTACCAATGGTTTGACCCTAACAACCTACAGTCATTAACCCCTGATGGTTACCCAACCGTTGATGGTTTGACCCTAACCACCAATAGTCTTTGCCTATCATTTTCAATATAAATCTTATTTGACTTATCAAAACCTAACCAAATTCTATTTTTTGAGTGTCTATCTTATCACAGAGGATCACTTAATCTTTTAAACCATGTTTGATTTATTTAACATTGATATCTAATCATTTATTGCTACAATTATTTAAAAGCACTTATTTATTCTCAATAATTTATTGTATTTTATTTCAATATCCTCTATTATTTATGAAAGCAATTTATATTTAATTTTTAGAACTTAATTTTTTAAAAGTGTAGATTGATAGCCTTCAAGGAAGCTTGTGCTTCTTAAATTTAGCTTATACTAGGAAATCCACCCTACTATCCAACTAATCAACCATTTATTTAGTTCTTTTATCTACAGATCATGCTTACAAGACAAAGAGGGGTCTCCCCAATCATATAGATCAACATGCACACAATGTATTAGGTTTTTCTACCTCACTCTTCTTTTTAGTTTTACAATTTTCTTTCTAAAAAAATAAGAAAACTTTTAGTGAAATAATCTGGCACGCTCAGTGGGACCCTTAAGTTATTTCTTGGGTTCATAGCTATATGACATTTAGTTGTATTAGAAAATATTTATCCATTGCATTCTTTTCTAAAAATTGTACGTTCATTATCTCCTTTCTTTCTTTCCAAAATGCAAGTTCTAGTTTCTTTTGTTTTCTTAGAAAAAGATAAATATTGTCTTTTTTTACTTTCACTTCTAAAAATCAAAAGTATTCACCCTAGGATTATTATTTTTAATATCATCATCATATTTAGGTGCATCTTAGTTATTTTTTATTCATTTGAAAAGACACCAAAATTTTCTTTTGGATTAAAATTAACTTTGCATCCATGGTTTGCTTGTATTGATTAGCTCACATTGCTTAATTTAGTCAAGTAAATTAATCATAGTCTCACTTCTCTCCACACACACAAGACCAAACCACATATTAAATTAAACATCAAAATATTAGCATAAGTCGTGAATAAGATTTCATCACCTAACAATCACCTTTCCTTGGCTATCCTACTTGAATTTCACCACCAAGGGGAGAACCAACTTAGTATACTGGCTGAGTTTAATCTTTAGCAACTTAGTATATTTTGGCTAAGCACCTGACACCCTTATCACTATAGTGTGTGAAGCGAGGGGGTACGCCCCAATATCAAGCCATGTACCAAGTTCTAGTATTGATATTAAGAGCCTTTAACTACTTGAAACCATCTTGAGATATCTTCTTCTAGTACCCACTCTACAAGCCCAAGTTGGTCTTCATAATTTCTTTAAAATTGAGGCATAATCCTAAAGAGAGATAACAAAGTATCCTAGGATTTTAATGCACATTAGTGTATGCATTTTTTTCATTGAGATATTTGTATTTTTATTACTTCTCTTTTGAGTTTTCATATTGCTTATATCTTCTTTTTTCCCTTATATGCATGGCTTTAACTAGGCAACAACTAAGAAACCAAGCAAATCAGGATCAACCTCCTAATCATCCATATTCCACTTCTCCTTCATCCATGGAGTATGTCTTAGATGTATAGAGTTTTCCCTATCCTTCTAAAAGTCTTATTATCCCTTGAATGATTGCCTAAGGTGATATAAATTTTTCCACCTTTCTAGATAATAACCCCATAGCCTTCCAACATTACCTTAACACCATATCCCCTTACACCCCTTCTTTAGTTCCATATATTAACCCACCCTATGGTATGTCATCCCACATTATGGATATTACCTCTATTGCCACCATTTCCACCTAACCCTTAATCACCCAAGCATTTTCTTCTACCAATAATCCCACTAATACCACCATCCAAAACCAACCCACCCAACCAACCAACACCCAAACACCTTCCACCCCAACCAATAACTCTTATAGTATAGGATCAACCCAACCTTTGGGCACCAGTACTCTATTTACCATGGGAGTACTATCTACTAGTGTTACCACTCTTCCTCTTGTTTCTAACCCACCCACCTCCACTCCATTCCAAAGCTTTGTGGTTCCCATACCTTTTACCCTTACACCTATTAGTACCAATATTACTACTCATCCTCAACCTATCAACCCAACCATACCTCTAACCCAACCCATGTTAATTCCCAACCTCCTATATCCACCTACCCAAACATGGAATCATCCTAACCACCCATGCCCACACATCATTATGTGTTAAATTCCCAACCTCCTACTAGTTATCCTTATGTTACACCTACTTAAACCCAACATAATTTTCCCTACAACTATGGGGGTGTACAACCATAAATGGATCTTTTTAAAATGTTAATGGATAAAATGAACACTTGGGAGTCATCTTTTTTTGGCACCTATAACTTGTTATCATACAACTAAATATGTAATGAACCAATCCATCCATATATCCCCATTCGACCTTACCCTCCTTAATGAGAACTTCTAAAATTTTAAAAAATTTAGATCAAGGAAGTCTCTCAACAACATCTGATAAAATTTAGACACTCTTGCTATTTTATTTCCAATGATGATGCTTTCCTTTTTTGCACCTTTCCCATGTCTCTATCAAGTCCAGCACTAGATTGGTACAATTCTATTACCAAGAACTCCCTCTTTTCTTTTTCCCAACTAGATTGAACCTTCTTAGACCACTTTTCCATAAACATCTCTAAGAAAGTTTCCATCATCTATCGTTACTCCATATGAAAATTTGATGATGAGTCTATTGCTGAATTTGTATCCCATTAGAGAAGCTTGATAAACCAACTCTCTTTCTCTTTTCCCCAACCTCAACTGATTGGTATTTTTACTTGGGCTTATGCCAAACACATATCCTCCACTTTATGGGTTTAGAATTTTAGGACTTTTGATGAAGCTTTCACCATGGCACAGAAGTTAGAGAATAGAGCCATTGATGAGGGGAAGTTAAAATTGAGAAACAATAATTCCATCTTCAAATCAAATGAGTATTCCTCCTCCAAACCTAAAAAATCAAACCAACACTAACACAAAAAACAAGGTAATCATCAATGTGATTGTCTTTAAAACCACTCCTCCATTGGTTGTTAACTAGCCCAACTCTTCCAATTCCTTCAATCAAAACACTAGAAACCAAAATTGTAACAACCAAAAGAAATTTCCTCCACTAGGGGAGTCATATGCTTCAGTCTTGGAAAAGTTGTTAAAAGTGAATATCATAAAACTCCCAATAATCAAACCTCCACAATAATTTGATTCCTCTCATCTTATACTTGGTTGGTATAAGGAGAATAAATTGTGTGCCTTCTACTGTGTCATTGGGCATGATGTCAGTAGGTGCAATACTTTCAAAAATGTTATCCAAAGTCAAATTCACATGGGGGAACTTATGTTAGATGACCCCATGCACTCCCAAATCAGTCACTTGACTTCTTTAGATAGACATTCCCCAACCATGCCCCTTCCACAAATAATGAAAACAATAAAGTGGAATCCTCTCACAACCATGAGGTCCATACCATTAATGTGGTTCTTAATAAACTCATTATTGAGGAAACCTTTTCCCAAGACACTTTTCATTCCCCTCCACTTATTGAGGTTATGTAATCACCTTCTATTCCTTTGGAAACTAAAATAAAGTAAATAAATATTCCCCTTTCTCCACTTGTGGAGGTAATGGAGATACCAACCTCTCCTTTAGAATACATACCAAAAGAGGTAGCTATTATCACCATATCCTTCTCTTCTATCATACAATAATCCACTCTTCCTTTAGAAAGACTTCCTAAGGAAGAGGTCACTTTATGTACCTCTCCTATAGAAGACTCACCTTCCCAAACCTTAGAGCTTTGATTGAGGAAAAGGATGAGGTAACCACTCCCCTCTCTTAACCCATGGGTTTGTACTTTGAGGCCAATATCAAAGGGATCAAACCCATTTATAATCCTTTCTCTCAATTGATTCAAAACTTAGAGTACCTATCCTAACCCAATGTAGATCATTCCATATTTTGGCACCATCTCAGGCTTCTTTACCTAACCAAGCAAGAGACCACAACCATCTCATTGTTTACCCAACCTTCCACTTCCACTATCAAACCTAACATCATCCCAACCAAACCATCAGAAACCTCTACCCCTCAAGCCATAGTTAAACCAACCAAATTGGATATACCCAACATAGCCCAAGCACCTTTGACTATCTCAACCAAGCTCATAAAAAACCTAGGTGTGCTCCCTACTTAGATCCTTACTCACCCTTCATTTAAATTAGATTTATCACCACCTAGCCCACCAAAAAAACCCCAAGTCAAGCCAACCAAGAAATAATAACCACTTAGGATCCCAAAATATAAAACCTTACCACTTATTTCTATCTTGACTTCTATTTTAGGACCACATCCGTATTACATCCGAGGACCTCATCTTTCCATTAAGAAAACATGTCTCCCAAAGATAACCCAAACCTAGCCTCCTCTTATAGTTATTCTCCTTCCTATTTTGTTCATGCCCTCTACCTCTAAACCCTCTACTACAAAACATTCTACTTCTAAAACTTATATTTCTAAACCACCTACTACCTAGCTTATTATTTCTAAAACTTATGCCTCCAAACCAAAAACCACCAATAATACTCCACCACCCAAAACTCCCACTCTTAAGAATAATCCTAAGAAGAATTCCACCCCAAAAGTCAAGATGAAAATTGAAACATCCTTACCGCATTTTATTAAGTCTTACTCAACCATCCTATAGAGATTATTGAAAGCTCCTTACTTGACTTTGCCTCCCATCAAACCATTTGACCCCCATAGTCCTAAGCTATCCTAGTTTGATGATAATTTGATTTGCTCATACCATAAAACACTAGGACATGATATGAAGAACTGTAAAGCTCTCTAAGTCTTAGTCTATCAGCTATGTGATGATGATGACCTATTATCAGAAGAGCCACCCATAACTCTAGAACCACTCCAAGAATTACAAGCCACCACCCCAAACATACTTGCTCCTACACTCTCATCTAAGAGTGAGGAAAAACTAAAGTATTCCTTTATCCCAAATCTTCCATAAATCCATACCATCCATGTGGTCACATGATCATAAACCCAACAAAAGTATATACCATTCTTGTACCACCTAATCACTCAACCAAACCCAAACACACCTTTTCCCAAACCCAAGACATCCATCTTGGGTAACTCTCAATCCAACCCTTTCAAATCAATCCAATGAATAATTATAAAGAAACTTCACTAAACACTAATGAAGATGAGATTATATGAATTAATCAATACCTCACCCCATTACTTCCTAGAAATGATAGAAGATTTATAGTTTATAGAGGTCCAACCAAAAGATTCACAACCTCTAGTAGCCTTTGTCAAATCCATCCAACTTTCCACCCTTGTTGCCTTTAAAGATTCATAAATACCCTATGTTCATCCCCAGGATCTAGATCCTCTTCTTTTCATTACTGCATACATCAACTGAACCTATATCAAGAGAGTTATGATTGATGAAGGGGCTATCATCAACATTATCTCCTTCCATGCATATGAATAGATGAAACTACTAGAGAACACTATGTTAGAAACCATAAAAATTTTCTATTCCTTCAATGACATTATGGAAACAACTCTAGGAACCATCATCTTCCACATTCATTTAGGAATTCATATGCTTTTTGAGTTATTCTACATCATATAATGTGAGTTCTAGTGCAATGTTCTACTTAGGCACCCTTGTATCCATTCCATGAATTGTGTACCATCCACCTTACATCATTTCATAAAATTTGAGCACAAAGGTTAAGTAGTTACCATATAAGCTGACCCAAGTCCTTTTACATCATACAACATGATGTGCTTCTCAAATGATGTTCTCCTCCTTCCCACCACCAAGTCTTCATCAATCAGGAATAATTCCACTTATTTTACCAACCAAGCCTTGACTAGTTCATCCATTCCTTCAACTTAAATCCCTATGAAATACCCCTTTGAATCCACATTCCAAAATCGCTCACTTGAGGAGTATCACCTCTTGGCCTTAGATTGCTTCCCTACTCCCTAGGAGTATAAGAACCTTGACTAGAACCCTGGTTATGACCCCAATACTGAAACCACTATTTATTTTGGGCCTCCTAATCTCCAAATAAATCTTATCTATGGGGGACTTGATCATTGACTTTCTACTCCTCTTCTCCTTGACCATTCACCCCTATTGTCTCCTAGCTAGATAAATCAGAGTTTGCCAAGACATACCTTCATAGGTGTGCTTAAAAGGGATTCAGTCTAGGATGCTATGATCATAAACCACATGAATTGCCTCCATGTAAGACTAAAAAGCCTCATTAAATATTTGGTCTCAGTTTTACTCCACCTAAAGAGCTAATAGACATGCCTCATGTTACCATCATTGATGAGGAAGTTCCATCCTCATTTTCCACTCTACCATCAACATTTGAGGATGTTGACATCATGAACCCCTAACTTATCACAAGGATGGGGAGACTATAACCATTCCTCTAACTCATCTTGAGATGGTAGGTAATGACTCTTCTACCATTAATACCATTTGATATTAGGATGATGATTCCATTCTTACCTATCTTGGCACAAAAGATTATTTTATCCATAAATCCCTTCCTCCTAAGACTTTAACCATGTTAAACAAATCCACCATGGATAACAACTTGGGTACTTTGGATAACCTATGTATTATCAAAATTGATGAATCACTAAATTTTGTGAAGCCTCAAGATTTCCCCTCCTTCCTGAAAGATCATAGCATAGCATTTGTTTGGTCTTACAATGATATGCTAGGAATTAACCCTTTCATTTCCACCCATAATATAGTCACCAACTATGATGCCAAGTTAACTAGGAAAAAACTTTGTCAAATGTACCCTCACATAGCCCTTTTCATCAAAGAAGAACTTCAACACCTCTTATCCATAAATTTCATTCAACCTATTGATTATCACCAATGGGTCTTGAATGTCATCCATATCACAAAATCCATAGGGGACTTCTCATTTATGTAGACTTTCATGACCTTAACCTTGCTTGCCCAAAGGATGACTTTCTTTTGCCAAGCATTAACCAGTGTGTTGATCTTATATCTAGTAATGAGATGTTATCTCTTATGGACAAGTTCTTAGGTTAAAATTAGATCATAATTTCCTTTGAAGATCAATACAAAACTGTTTTTATCACTCCCTAGGGAAATTTATACTAGAGGGTCATGCCTTTTGTTATGAATAATGTTGGTCTAACCTACCAACGTGTTATGACCTACATCTTCCATGACCTTATTCACAAAATTGTAAAAGACTATGTCAATGACCTTCTTGGGAAATTTAAATGTTATAAAGGTCATTCAGCCATTTTTAAGATTATCTTTGAATACCTCATCCATTACCATATTTGCCTTAACCCCAAGAAGTGTATCTTTGGGGTCTTATGATCAGGAAAGCTCCTTATCTTTATCATCTCCCTTAGAGGAAATGAAGTTGATCCTACCAAAATTAAATCAATCCTCAACATGCCTCCTCCCACCCACCTCAAATAACTCCATAGCTTATAGGGGAAGCTCCAATCCATTCATTACTTTATCTCTCAACTCTCTAATTGATGCTAACCTTTCCACCACCTTTTAAAAAAAGATGTATCTTTTTAGTGGAATAAAGGATATAAAAATGCCTTTGATTTACTTAAAATTACCTTCTTTTTCCACCCATCCTCATTTCTCCCAAATAAGATCAACCTTTTTACCTTTATATTTCTACCAACAACCACTCCTTAGGGGTAATGTTGGCCCATCGAGATGAGAATCATAAAGATAAATTTGTCTACTACATAATCCATATGATTATAAAGTACAAGAATTATTATACCCATACTAAAAACTTTATCTCACACTGGTCTTCATCACCTCCAAACTTTTCCACTACCTTATCAACCACAAGACTTATGTCATAGCCAATACCAACCCACTCAAGTATATGCACTCCAAGCCATACCAAAACTAGTATATGGCTAAGTGGATCATGCTCTTAGCTAAGTTTAACCTTGATTTCCTCTAATATAAGTCAATAAAAGGGCAAGTCATCATTGACCAATTGGCTAAAGTACCCTTAGTAGATAAACAACTATCCTTCCTTGAGTTTCTTAATGAGTCCATTGCCACCCTTTCTCAATAATACATCACCTATAAAATGACTATGTTCTTCAATGGATCAAAATTTCAATATGGTGGGGGATTCGGTATCATCCTTATTCCCCTTGATGTTGAACCTCTTCTTTTATCCTTCAAAATTGACTTTGATTATACCAATAATATAGCTGAGTATGAATCCTTAGTGATAGGTCTCTAAACTTATTTAGCCTTGGGAGTCAGAATAATTAGCACATTTAGTGACTCCTAACTCATGATCAATAAAATCAACAGTTCTTACCAAAGTAAGAATGATATATTACAATAGTAAAAATAACTAGCTAATGTACTTCAACATCATTTGAATACTATCATATTCAAACCGTTCTATGAACTAAGAACAAGTTTATCAACATAATGGATTCCCTTGCTTCTTATATTCTATCTGCACCTTCTGATTCCAAACTATGGCTAAGTAAAAAATTTGTCAACATAGAAATTTATGGGAATCTTCTCACATTGATTAGCTTCCCAATCAATAACAAAAATATCAAAAGACCCATTATCAAAATAAAAAAAGGCAAAAATAATTTTAGAAGTTGCAATCGGATTTCATAAGTAGACATATTACATTGGTCAGTTTACACCTTATATGACATGGACTTGATTATACTGGCTTTTTGGTAACCTAAAAAAGAGGCATGCTAGTCTCACAAGAAGGTTCCATCTATTAGGAATAGTTATTTACATGGTTAGTTACCATTAAGTAAATTATTATTTACTATGATTGATTTACAAAGAGGTAAATATTAGTTATAGGGTTGTTAGTAACTGTATGGTTAATATGGTAAGATTGTATTAGATCATTGATATTATATTGTTAGGAATAACAATATAATGTTACATATAGTTTGGAGGTTTTTTAGAAGAGATTTTTTAGGAATTTGGGAATCCATTATTATAGGAATTATAGGTCTTATATATTTTTAATATGTTTGTATGAATTAATCAGAGTATAATATTATAATTTTATGTGATTAAAATATTTCATGTCCTCTCTATGTCTTACAACATCAATTACTACATTGCACGTGTTAAAATATGTGGATTGGCTCCTTCAATATCCAACAATGGTATCAAAGAAGAGTTGATATATGTGATGGAAGAATGATAGGTTGTGAGGGGCAGTTTTTTTGTGCTTCTCCCTTGGGATATGAAAATAATATTTTGATGGAAAAGATCATTTTCTATGTGAAAAATATAGGAAATTAGAAAATATAATGTTTTATAGAATTTAATTTGGAGTTACTAAAGGATTTATTACATTCTTCATCAGGATCATTGCATCCAAAATTTATTGAAAGTTTCTTTTGGAAATAAAAGACAATTGGATCACTTTTTTGTCTCGGCATCTAAAATATAGACCTATACATAGCATTCAGATTTATTCAAGGAATATATGAAGATTTAGTTTGAACATATTTGTTATCTACTAGTTTAAGCTCAATAATTGTTACAAAACTAGATCTTTGTTATAAACTAAATTATTTATAATTCCAAGCTCCTATATCAACACATCATCGATGCCCACCATCCAAGACTATGACCTAAGATTCATCTATTCATTACATGCTGAGATCTCTAAATAAATCAACCAACTTGGAAGTGAAATATGTGTTCTTTTATCTAGCAACTTCATGCTCCTTTATGGTGTGACTCAAACCAATCACTTCAGATCATATCATGCCATTGTCTCTTAGAAGCATGTTTTCATTATGGTTTTCTTGTTGCATTATATCATGTCATTCTACAATCGCTTGCTTGACTCTCAACATTTAATTTGTAGTTATGTTACTTTGTTGCCTTATAGATTACCATCTATCAGTTATGTGCATCTAAATTATTGGTATGAGAATCTTTTCAAACATACTCTATTATTTTTAGTGACTCATTTGCATAGGATTATATAGTCATATTTTTGGTTTATATTTTCCTAGTTATAGATATTAAAAATAAGGTTTTTTTTTTAGTATAAGTTTTTAGTGATCTATGTTTATTATTATAAATTTGGTATTAGTTTTAGTTTCATGGATTTAGGTTAAAATGAGTCATATAAAGTTATTTTTTAATGATGTCATTAGTTATCATCAAGTTTATATATTTTTATAATCTCAAAAGTGTTTAAGCTTTAGTTTAGTATTATGATAAATAAAAAAATGTCACAATAAAATAAGTAATTTGGTATTATAAGTTTTGTGAGTCTTTATTGTTATCAAAATCAAAGTCATTTTAGTTATAATGTCTATCATCAAAAGTATAGTCCTTTGTAAAAATATTTTATGTCATCTTGAGTCAAAATTCATTATCATCATAATGAGTCAAATATCAGTAGTTAATAGAATTAAGTCAAACTTATTTAGGCTTAGAGTCATAGATACATTTTCAATTGTACATGATGTCCATATTGTGGGGGGATTACACTCAAAAAAATATGTACCTGAGCTACATCAACATAACAATTGAGTGAGTAGTGATGTACTAGAGGTTGGAGGATACACAGATGATGGAGTTCTTTTAGTGACCTCTCGTTACTCACCAATGATGGGGCCACACTAATGATGTGGTGACATTTTGTGTGGTGTGTTTTTTATTTCTATTCTATGTTTTCAAAATAAAAATAGAAGAATAATGCATGTTCATGTAATGTAATTTGTATACAAATTTTGAACATAATTACCTAATATGAAAACATTATGAAAGGACATAAAGCACCAATGTAAGTCAGTTCATGGATCTTGAAAGGGTTTATAATGGAGATCCAAAAAACCACAAAAGGTGAATAGTGTTTTGGTAATAGTTAGGAAATAAACTAATGTAGAGATACTACAACTACCTTACTTCTTTATGGATATGACCCCTAGTTACATGTCTATTGTATTCATGCAAAGTAAATGCGGGATGCATTCTTTCACACATAGTGGTCATGTTCAGTAAGACTGTATTAGGAGTGTCCAAACCTTAAAGTATGTGTTGGCATATTATTTTGTTCATTCTATTCATTTAAAGACTTGTGATAAACTTATAAAACCATGGGAGGAGTGAGGCTCTCTTTATATCAAGGTCATGAGCCAAATAGGGCATGCTACAATGGGTGAGCATACTATAGATATAAGTGTGAATGTTTTTGCACCATATAAAAACTATGGGGGGAATGTTAGGAATACCTATTTACATGGTTATTTACCATTAAGTAAATTAGAATTTAATATGGTTGATTTTTAAGAGGTAAATATTAGTTATAGGGTTGTTAGTAATCATATGGTTAATATGGTAAGATTGTATTACATAGTTGATACTATATTGTTAGGAATAACAATATAATGTCACATATAGTTTGAAGGTTTTTTAAGAGAGATTTTGTAGGGATTTAGGAATCCCTTATTATATGAATTAGAGGTCCTATATATTTTTAATATGTTTGTATGAATTAATCAAAGTAGAATTTTATCATTTTATGTGATTAAATTATCTCCTATGCTCTCTATGTTCTACAACATCAATTACTACATTGCATGTGTTAAAATATGTGTATTGGCTCCTCTAATATCCAACACCATCATCATCCATCTCCATGTCATTACCCTTTATAACCAAGGGATTTTTTATCTTACTTGGCATCACGTGAATAAGAAATTGTTTAACTAACTAACGAATTCTAATGTGAAGCATTCGAAGGGCTTATGTTCATAAGTTGATCTAACTTCAATTTTTTTGAGTCCTTACCAAAGAAGAAGCATCTTATCTTCTTTTTATTATCTCATACTTATTTTTTGATGCATTCATTAAAGATGCTTCTCTTTTTTTATTGTCTCATCTTTCTCATATTTCCTCACATTTTAGTTTTGTTATCCAACTTACTCTATGTGTTTAAAGATTTATTCACCTTCATATAATGCAGTCCATTAAAAACACATTTAAATACCAATTATGTTTTTTATTATGTGTTTAACATCTTGTCTTATTTATTTAAGTGTTTTAATAAAAAAATCATTTTAATGAATTAACCATCTCAAACATTATTATATCATAACATCATAAGCATATTCATAATCATCATACAATAACCACAACATCATAATCATACCCAATCCTATCTATCACATTATCACCATTTATCACATCATAAATCCATGAGTCATCCACATATGTTATCCTAACTCGGTAGGGAAACATAGATTCATTAATTTAAAAATATTCACATTTCTAATGAGTCACATCAAACCATGAAGATTAGTACATCATTATCATATCAATAAACAACATCTACATAACCAATCACATCAACTAATCATAAACCATCTATCATTTCATTAACTAATCATCCAGCATAAATCAATGAGTCATCACACATGTCTATATAGATATCAAAGAACATAGATTCATTAATACATCTTCTCAAAAAGAAATACTAATCATAATAAACATCACAACATCATGATCATAACAATAACAACATATCCATAAGCCATATCCACAACCATAACCACATCATGAGCTTGTAATTAAGATTATATATATATATATATATATATATATATATATATATATATATATATATATATATATATATATATACGTACATACATACATACATACATACATACATACATACATACATACATACATATATATATATATATATATAACAATAATGTCTACATCTCTAAAAATCATATACATCTCACTACATCAGCTCATAGGGTGATATCAAAATCATATAATACATCAAAATCTAGAGTCTCATGAGAATCTAAGGTGCTGGAGTATTACCACTCCCTGGATCCTATCCACCTATAAGACCTCTTTATGTACCTATGGATGCTACCCACTGACCTGGTGTAGTAATGCTAGCTCTGCCATCCCCTCACTATGTCACATACTCATAAAACCATGGCTCATTTATAAGGTGGGTAAATACCAATACCTCATAATATCAAAGCTCCTATACAACACTAATGTATCTAGACATAGGAATCATCACTAATGGTCTTGAAAGTGTTGGCAGTCATGCTAATCCCTATCTCAAAGTGTTCCTCTCTTATGTGACCAAGGCTAGCTACACTCGTGCTTGGTTTCTCTCCTATATGATGGTACCCACCTAGCCCTATGTTGTATCTCTCTCTAATGTCACTATTGCCTATGTCATTTTTAATGTTACCATAGACTAATCCCTCTCTCTAATGAGTGCCTACCTATTTGAGGCATCTACATTCATCTGGTCCCCAACCCCTCCTCCATATCAACATATATGGCCTACTACCTAACTTGTACATCATCTCCTCTAAACACTACAACATAATAATGTGTCTAGAACCAAACAAGGTACTCATGTGTGGCCTCTACATCATTGATATCCAACCTCACTAGTATATCCTCCTAGTTAAACTCAAACTCCTCTAGTTTTGGCTCATGGAGTGAAATCTCTACATCTTCCCTCTTATACCTTGGGAAATCACCTAGAATACCCTACACAATCTTAAATTATCTCCTCACCCTATCAAAGGGGATGAGCTCCACCTCATGATCCCATCATCCATAAAATCATCTATAACTCTATAATGATAGGGTCTAACTCAAGTGACCTAACCATATAGTAAATCTAACATATGATCTCTATATAACATCACCCTTAATCAACACATCTAGCCTATCTCGGTACCACTCCATCTTATACCCCTCCCCTTGGTCTTGTGAGCATGTAATCATACCTCCATCATAGAAACCCAACTCTAAATTTCATTTAAATAAATCCATGCCATGGTAACCCACCTAGTCAAAGCACCCTAATGTGCTCATATGCCTAATAGTGTAGCACAAACTTGACACAAATGCCATACTTCTTATGTGATCTATAGCCCAAATATCTTGATATATTTAAACTAGTAAAATAAGTTCCCAAGTATACACTATCTGATCCATCATCATACTTACCAGAACTCCTATCTACACTAAAGGAAATCTAACACTACTCAAGTTTGGTAGTGCATAACAAGTCACAGCCATCATCATCATCATCATCATCATCATCATCATGAAACCCCATCTTGATCCCCTATCCATATGATATAAATGTACATAGTGAAGGCTTCTAGAGTGTCAACTCATATGTATCATGGCCTCCCCATACAACACATCCATGAGATGATCTCACTCCTTATCATCAATATGCTCTATCAACTCACCTCATATCAATAGCCTCATAATTTAATGAATTTCCTCCAATAGAATGGTAACCTCTCTAGTCAGTAGTAAGAATGTGTTAGTGGTTGAGTCTTATCTCTTGATGAGGACCACCAACATAGTTGTATCACTAGGCATGTAATGATAATATTCAATGCCTCCCAAGCCCATTAATATTAATTGATCCCACTTGTATTCTATCATCACTTGATGGACCTCATCTAGGAGTTTTGGTACTCAATCTTGCACTTAAAACTTCTCTTTTGACTACAAGGTTAGATGTGTTACTTAGTGTACTTTACCTATCAAAATTCCACTATGACTACTACCCTAAACCTAACCTTACTCTTGACCTCATCTACATATACCCTCACCTAATTCACCCTTAACCACCTTACCTAATTTACCCTACACTTATATTCACCTTACCCTTCACCCATCCTTCCATTATATTTTCAAATTATCCTAAACCATTGATGGTTGAGTATTGCCTAATGATGGTTCCTTTTAGAACCATCATCGATCACCCTTAACCTCTAATGGTTTGGTGGTGAACCATTGGTGGTCTACACATTGACCATTTTTATGATTGCCTATCAACTGTTGATGGTTACCTATCAACTGATAATGGTTGATAATGATTGTCAATGATCACTATGTGGTGACCACTAGTGACACATCAAGCCTTAGGGATTACCTAAGTACCCAAAACATTAACAAACCTTCAAAATTTTAACCTACCCCTAACATAATTATCACCTCCACTATTTCCCACATAACTATTACTTACCCCTACTCACCTATAATAAATTCAAGCACTTCACAACCAAAAAATTTAATTATATCACCTACCTCATTCCATAACCATCATCATGGTGGCATGCTTGCAATTATTGTCACTTACCCTTATACTCTACCTATGCATCTCTGAATCCTCATTGGATCAACTCCACTCTAGCCCATAGGATCACCTAATCACCTTTTAGTCAATCTCACCTAATCACCACCTCACTTAGCTCACATGGATCTCCAACTATTAACATTCTTCACTCAAGCTAAACACTAATAACATGGGTTGTAATTAACAAATGAGGAAATATAATCCTCATTTGACTTTTAACCATCACCCTTTTAGGGATGATGTCTAACCACTGATGGTCACTATGTGACCACCAATGGTTGACCCCTCTAAATTTTTGGCATAACAACTACACTTTTTACCAATTCTTCACCACAACAACATTACCATTAACCACACCTATTAAATATCACCTTCTATGCCAAACCACCAACCAACCAAATCACCTAGATTTGGTAATTTTGGCCCAACATTTGAACTTTTTATGACAAACTTGCTTGGTTATTTTAATCACTAAGACTCCCTTACCATATTTGAATAACTTGAACTTGCACTACCTCTTTGTGCACCAACTATTGGTGTCTTCCTAAGATCACATCCTACCTTAGATACCTAAAAACACATTAAACTTGCCTAGGAGACTTATGCTTATGAGTGCAACCATAGCCATCACACCTCAATGTGGTCACTTAATCCAGTTTTCACCTATCCTTCTAGTACTAACCATGATTTATAAACTACCTCAACTATGGTAGCTTAGTCTATGCATGATCTATGTTATTACACTTATTCATATTTTATGCACATGTTTGTGCTTCGATGCCCAATGTATCACCAACTTTTTCTCCCACTTACTTGCTTATCAAACCTACACCCAATTTTATTTTACCTCATCACTTCTCAATTTGAGGGGGAACACCTCCTCCATACTCAGGGCATCTGAATTTGTACCAACCTTCCATTTTTTATTTTATAGTTTGTTAATACAAACTACATAATAAAAAGGGGAAAATTATAGACATTGTAAAATCACACACTATGGTTTAAGATGTCATATTGACCCTTAAACCACACTAGACCCCCTTGGGACCATTTTCTAACCATTTACCCTGCCAGTCATTACTAAAAATGGCTAAATTTAGCCATTTTTTATTATGACCCTAACCACTGATGATCAACCCTTAACCACTAATGGTTAACCTTGACCATTGATGGTTGACCCTTAACCACATTAGGAGTTAACTACAATCGAAATTCTATCTTGCTTTTTTTATTAATAGTTGTTTGATCCATCATTTGCATAATCAATGCATGTAGGCTAAAATTAGATAGCTTATTAGACAGCTTGTCAGACTTATTATTTCACCATTCCCTTCCCTCTATATTAAGAGAGGAAGAGGAGGTGAAAGGGATTAGAGCTTCTTATGTGAGAGATTAGAGCTTCTTATGTAGGTATTCTTCTTACTTTAGGTGAATCCAATAAAATATTTTGGCAAACCAACAACCAAGAGAAAGATCAAAAGTGTTATTTTAACTCATTAGTGAATAGCCAAGGTACTATCACTCTCCTAAATTTCTTCAAAATATATAACAAGATTTCATCCAACCTCAACATTCTTTAGACTAGCAACAACAAATTTAAATATCTATTCCTTATCATGATTCAATAATTAGTTTTTTTGTGTCATTCCTTATGTCACTTTCTCTTTCACCCCACTTTCTTATGTTAGGGATCTATAGCTCTAGACACTTCTTCTCTTTCCCTAAACCACCCACAATGTCTGTCAATCATCTGAGCACCTTTTACCTGAACCAAACACCTTTGAACACTACCCTCTATCTCATAACCAACATCTAACCTAAACTCATCTTCCAAAACCTCTCTATAACCTACCCAGCCAAACTTCTTTTCCTAAAGACAGATCCCATAGTAATCATCAATGATCACCCAATCATCAATGGTTTGACCCTAATCATTGATGGTTTAACTCTAACTACTGATGGTATCTATCTATCATTTTAATAATAAGCTTATTTGACTTATCAGACCCTAACCAAATTCTATTTTATGAGTTTCTATCTTATTACAGATGATCACTAAATCTTTTGAACCATGTTAGATTTATTTAGTGTTGATATCTAATCATTTATTTCTATAATTAGTTAAAAGAACTTATTTATTTTCAAGCATTTATTGTATTTTATTTTAGTATCCTCTATTACTTATGCAAGTAATTAATCTTTCATTTTCAAAACTTAATTATTTAAAAGTGTGGATTGATAGCCTCCAAGGAATCTTGTGCTTCTTGGATCTAGATTATGCTATTCAATCCACCCTCCTATCTAACAAATCAACCATTTCTTTATTTCTTTCTTATTTCCAAGTCATCCTCTCAAGACAAATAGGAGTCTCCCCAATCATCTAGATCAATGTGTGCACAACATGTTAGGTTTTCTACCTTACCCTTATTTTAAGTTTACAACTTTCTCTATAAAGAAAATAAGAAAATTTTTAGTGAAACACTTAGCTTTCATTAGCCTTAGCCTAAAGCTCATTCATGTGTATCACTACATCTCTCATGATTGGGTCATTCCAAATATATATGGAGGAAGAATCTTGAAAAGCTATAAAAAGTTAAAATCTAAATCATTTAAACAAAAGGTAATGATATAAAATGCAAAAATATTATTAAAAGTCAAATCACACTAAAAGATATTATTCAATGCTCATCTCTTTTTTCTATTTGAAGCTCAGGCTCCATAGTTGACCTCATGATAGAGTTGTGGTCCTTTGGGGTGCGATAAGCCAGTAGATTAGAAAATGAGAATTAAAAAAATATTATAGTGATACCTACTTTCTCACGTAAGTAACCAAAATTTGTAGTAGACCAATAAAATTTGTAAGGGGTCTTGAGGAATGGGTAACACATCATGGGAAGATAGGTCCAGTTTACCTTTTTTGTACCAATATACCTTCATGAGTTGATCTTAGTAGCACATTTATATGCCTACAAATCTTTGTGTCTATAATGAATAGGTTTCCTTTGCATATTGATGGTCACGAGTCACTTAGTGTCTTCTCATGTCCTTAGTATGCCTCTTGTATCCTAAGGTCTTCTCATAAGATACCTAAGTCTTTCTTTTCACATTCCCTTTTTCATTCCCTATATCCTTCATATTTTTTCTTGAGAAATATTGTTTTGTCTACTGATCACTCCATTAGAGATTTCATTTGTGAGTTGCATTATAAGATTGCAAATAGGACCTGACATTCTTCACAAATTACCACCTTTTTTCTTCCTATTACCCACATCTTTTATTAGCTGATTGTCATGATTTTTTCACCCCAATGTTTTTCTCTTTGTGAGTTTTAGTATAAGATCATGGATAGGGCATGACATTCCTCACAAAAGTTTCCAATAATACAAGTCTCAAACAAAATTACATGTATCAAATATGAGATAAGATGTGATTGATTATGATGTTACATGTCATTAACATGCTTCTTAGCTTGATTTAGAGTGTTTTATGCTTACTACATTTCGCTTTTGCTCTTATTTTCTTATTTTTTGAGTACATGTAAGAATACAACCATTTCTTGAATTTTTCATACTTCGTAGCTTGAATTAGTGTGATCAATTTAAGACCAATATTTTGCCATTTTTTATCTTATACTTCCCAATTTGATATAGTATGATTGATTGACTTAATTTAATTGTTTTTATACCATTTGTGACATTTTACATACCTCCCATTTTATTACATTATTTTCATACTTCTCAATATGATTTAGTATGATTTTACTTATTTTAATTTGGTGCAAAAATGTAACTTTGGTTTAAAAACAAATTCCTTTTTACCATCTTACTTTACCATCCCTTGGTTCTTTATACTTAGTCATTTTCTTGTTATTACACATTTCCCAACTTGAAATAGTGTGTGGTACATTTTTGATTGATTATATTTTACCAAATATTTTTGCCTATTTATTTTTAACCATGCATGTGTTTTACATAATGATAGAAATGAAACCACATCTCATATATTTCCTATTGCATATACACCAAATATCTAAATACTTGAGCTAGAAATAAATATATCCAAAGTATCCACAACCACAACTATAATGATGACAACATACACAATCAACATCATTATGTAAAAATGATACATCATATATATATATATATATATATATATATATATATCATGAGTTTTGATACAAGAAGTACAACCATATACAATACTCTGGCTCTATGATTGGGCTCCATCCTATCTATCTCATGACCTAGCCATGTTGCCTGCCAATGCCTCAGTCTAACTCCTCCAAATAGTATGATATAAAGAGGTCATCTAAGATCTCAATCCATATACCCATCCCTCTAGATGTGCCACCCATGTCTATACCTATACCAACTAGGTTAAGGTTATCTTGTGTGTCACTCTCTCATGCTCCTGCACTTATGTCATATGGGTTAGGGTCATTGTATGTGCTTGTGTCATCTGCATCACTATATCTAGATGTAAAAATATCTCCTCTACTAGGGTGTATCATGCCCATATCTCACCTACACCCATCTTTACTCAATGTTGCTTCCTCTCTCTATTCTCATATCTACCTCATTGCCTCCTTTACTAATCTGAACTAGCTTTTCTAAGATAAGGTAGATGGTACACTAGGATCCTCTAATGTAATAGGGTCATACAATTGTATATTTTCATCTAGGACATCATAGAGTGTTCCCCTCATAAGGGACCCCCATCTCTCCTCCTCATTATTAGTTATGCCTATAGAATTACATCCAAATAGATATTATACCACTATTATATCTCATAATATCTATCTATCTCTAGTCTCTATTTCAAAATAAAAACTTGAACAATAATTTTAATCATCTTTATTATCTGTCTATGTCTCAAACACTATAGTCTTGCCATCCATGTAACTACCTAGCATAGTTTCCCTATCTACATGGCTTCCTAGCACCTCCTTTATATGTCACCTCCTCAACTCAAATCTAGTTATCATGGTTCACATCCACCTAAACATGTACCTGAGTGTCCTCTCTATCATCCAACTCTCTTCTAGATCATTAGGGATGGTGATAGTCTCCACTTTCTCCTACTATTCTTGCCTCCATTGATCCCATGTCCCCAGTGGTCTTAGTTCATCTCATTATTAATTTGGTGGTGTGTATTCATATAAAATATGAAAATTGGTAACTTTAGTGTGGATTATGACACCCAACCCATATGTCCCTCTTGCTTGATCTCATGACCCTTTTAGACACCTTTTCATTGATTCTAAGTCATCTATAGCCTTCCAAATAGTGATTCCACCTCTTCCAAACTACTTTTCCTATGATAATTCCATCCCTCTAAGTCTCGTACCTTCAAGACAATAGCACTCAATTTGGACTATAACATCACTAGGGTGTCTATTTCTTGTGTTCCAATCTAATTACATTTTTACCTCCAATAGTCACTTCCTTTTAGTTCTTATCTTTCTTCTTGTCAGCCTAATGTAAATACATTCAACCCATGAACAATAGATATTTATAAAATCCCATTCAAAGTTCATTTATAAGGGGTTAGAAAATATCAAAAATCAAGCAAGAATACAAGCAAGACTACTCAGACATATTTCCCTATTCTCTATGTATAACCACCCAATACAACCACAATCTTATTCAAACCTTTACACTTGTCCCTACCCACCTCAAGCACACCTAGTTTTAACATTTTGCATCTTAATACACACTATTGCATAAAGCACATTAAGTGGAAGAACTACATTTAGCTTGATCCCTCTTCGGAGTACTGGTATGTAGACAGTTTGCCCACACAAGGGGTGTGGATATATTTTTAGTGTATCTTACATATACTAACCCTCCCTCTTTCTCAACGTTTGTCAAAGCACTATGGAGTCTAGGGTTTGAAGACTAACTTAGCTCTAAAAAGAGTTTTATAGACATCCAACATCCCTAATTTCATAAGAAGGCTCACACAGGGCCAATAAATAAAACCCAAAAAGCTCAAGTCTCCTAAACAATAGTGGTAGGAGAGAACTATAGCACTAGACCCTAGGGTGTCATATTTTGGTGCTCCTAACCTTTCATAAAATGAAACTTAGATCTTAATTTGTGACATTATCCTAGTCCTATATAGTAAATTTCAGACCATGTCTCAACAATCTCAGTCTATTTCTAGCTAAGTCTTATTTTCTCCACATTTATTACTGTTTTAAGAAAATTTCAAATTACAATTAAATTATACAAATTAGTAGCTTAATTATTGAAATATTATTTAATAATTTAATTAAATCATACCCTTAACTAAATTAGGAATAAAACTCTAATACTCTCAAAACAATTAAATCATTTGGTGAACTCGACTTACTTTGTTTGTGCATAAAAACCCTTAAAACCCTAGGGTAAATTTCTTTCTAATTTTTCCAATATTTTTATGATTTTTTATTTGCCCATTTAAATTAAAAATTCAATTTAAATTTTTAAATTCTATAGTAATTTTAAAATAATTATTTTTCTTCCAAACCCTAGTTGCACATACTAGGTCACTTCAAATCAAGAATTTTCCAATATTTTTTTGATTTTTTACTTGCCTATTTAAATTAGAAATTCAATTTAAATTTTAAAATTCCATAGTGATTTTAAAACAATTCTTTTTATTCCAAACCCTAGTTGCACATACTAAGTCCTTTCAAATCAAGAATTTTCCAATAATTTTTTTGATTTTTTACTTGTGTATTTAAATATGAAATTCAATTTAAATTTTAAAATTCCATAGTAATTTTTAAAAAAAAAATCTAAACCCTAGCTACATATACTAGGTTCCATTGCTTTTGAGGTATCACCTTACATGCTTATGAGTTTCGTATCTTTTTTGTTGGGGATCAACCAATAATGTTGATTACAATATGAAAGTAATAAATGTGGAATTAAACCAAAAAGATAAGTAACTAGAATCAAATAATAGCAAACAATAAGAGATACAAGAAACCACCCTGAAAACTTGTATTAAACTCTTTACAGAAGGAATACAATTGAAGAAACTTCTTTTCTTCCACACCTCTCTCAGATGTACAGATCTCTCTCTAGATCTCTTTCCCTCAAGAGCTCTCTCTCTCTCAATTACATTCAACTCCAACAACCTGGAATGATTCACATATACAATTCTGTACTATTCAATTCAACATTCTACACACTCATAAGCTATGAAGAATTATCCCTATTATATAGAATTAGGGATCATGAGCAATGCAATTACAACCATCAGATATGCCTCTTAATCAAGGGCTCTAAACAGTCTTACTTAAAATAGAGATGCAGACTTAAGACTAACAATTAATCCTATCATGCAAACACTTTGTTCTATCCACGGAAATAGCATTCTGGATGCACAGGTAATCGACATCAATTCCTGCCTGTTTGCCTGTGACTGACGTTAGCTGATCCATGACTGACACCAACATCTCCTGGTCTACTCCTGACCGATGCCGGTGACTGTGTAAACCTACAATTTTGCAATTTGCTCACTTGGTGAAGCTTTTAGCTCCACACCTTAACAATCTCCCACTTGGAGATAAACAGCTACACTAGTACCTATACAGCTACATTTCTAGCTCTTCCATCTTCAACTCAATCATGAAGACCAACAAAAGTTGAATGAAGATTCAACTTCTCCTTTGTTACCGGTTTGGTTAACATATCAGCAGGGTTCTTATCTGTATGGATCTTCTCCAGCTTCAACTCACCATCCTCCAATACCTGTCTTATGAAGTGGTACCTAAGCTATATATGCTTTGTTCTTGAATGAAAGGCTAAATTCTTAGCCAAATGAATTGCACTTTAACTATCACTGTATAATCTGCAACTCTCTTGCTCCTTTTCTAGCTCTTCCATGAACCATGTCATCCATATCATATCTTTGGTAGCCTCAGTGACTGCAATATATTCTTCTTCTGTAGTTGACAAGGCAACAACCTTCTATAACTTTGATATCTAGCTAACTACCATTCCACCAACAGTGAAAACATATCCTGTGGTGCTCCTTCTGCCATCCAAATCACCTACCATATCTGAATCTACTAACCATGTAGAGAAGTATCTAAACCTCCATAGCACAAATGCCTACTACTATTTCCTCTCAGATATCTAAGGATCCACTGGACTACTTTCTAGTGCTCCTTCCCTGGATTAGCCATATACTTACTTACAACTCCCACTGCTTGGGCAATATCAAGTCTAGTACATACCATTGCATACATTAAACTCCCTACTATGGAAGAATATAGAACTCTACTCATGTACTCTACCTCATCATGTGAATTAGGAATTGTTCTTTACTCAATTTAAAATGTCCAGCCAAAGGTGTACTTACCGGTTTTGCATCTTGCATATTGAACCATTTCAACACCTTGTTCACATAATCCTCTTGAGACAAATCAACCTGTGATTTTTCCTATCTCTCTTAATGCTCATGCCAAGGATTTTTTTTGCTGCTCCCAAATCCTTCATGGCAAATGTTTGAGCTAATTTCACCTTAAGCTTAGAGATATCTTACATGTGTGATCTTGCAACCAGCATATCATCTACATACAACAATAGAATAATATATCTACCATTATCCAATCTCTTAAAATAAACACAATGGTTAGATTGACATCTACTATAGCCATGCTCATTCATAAACCTATCAAATCTCAAATACCACTGTCTAGGAGCTTGCTTGAGGCCATACAAGCTTTTCTTCAATCTACACACTAACTTCTCCTTACCTTTGACCTCAAATCCTTCCGGTTGATCCATATATATTTCTTCATCCAAATCTCCATGAAGAAACACTGTCTTAACATCAATATGCTCTAGATGCAAATCCTTAATAGCAACTAAAGACAATACAGTCCATATAGAAGTCATTTTAACAACAAGAGAAAAAATCTCACCAAAATCAATACCTGGTTTCTGTGCAAATCCTTTCACTACCAACTTGGCCTTATATCTCATCTGTCCATTCTCACCTTCTTTCAATCTGTAGATCCATTTGTTCTTCAGTGTCTTCTTTCCTGCTGGCAACTCAACCAAATCTCATGTTTGGTTCTCTCTCAAGGAATCAATTTCCTCATTCATGCCTAGCTCCCACTGATTCTTGGATTCCACCTGTATTGCTTCATCAAAACTATCTGGTTCTCCACCATTAGTAAGCAATAAATAGAATAATGAAGGGGAATATCAAATTGGAGGTTTACTTACCCTTTCTGACCTCCTGATGGGCGTCTAAGACTCATTCACAACATGCTATCTGCCTAAATTCTCTAACAGTGACCGACCTCGGTCACTTCCAAGCCTGTAACTGGCCAACGTCAGTTCTCCCTGACTGACGTCGGTTCCTTCCTGGCTGATGTTAGTCATTGTATGACCGACATCAGTTCTTGTATTGTTGATGTCGGTTCCTACCTAACCAATGTTGGTCTCTATGTTTTCCTGTCTGTGATTAATTTTTTCCATGAGCTCATTTTAGACCGTCACCTCGTTTAATTCTCCATTGCTCTGCCCAGATTGATCCAGCTTCTTGAGCTGATCACTATACATCACTTTTTCATTAAAAACAACATCATGGCTCCTAATTATCTTATTAGTTCCTAGATTTCAAAACCTGAATCTAAAATCATCATAGCCATAGCCAATAAATGTGCACCTCATAGACTTAGCATCCAGCTTCTTTCTATTTTCCTTATCAATGTGCACAAAGGCTTCACAACCAAAAACTTTGAGAAATAAGAGATCTACCTTTTTACCTGTCCATGCCTCTTCTAAAATTCCACCATCCAGAGTTGTAGAGGGTCCTCTATTAATCAGGTATAGTGCAGTATCCATAACTTTTGCCCAAAACTATAAGGGCAAACCAGCATGCAATCTCATACATCATGCACACTCCATTACTATTCTGTTCATCCTTTCAGCAACTCCATTTTGCTGAGGTGTCTTTGGAACCATCCTTTGCCTATGTATTCCATGCATATAACAATACCAATTGAACTTATAGCTACAGAACTCACCACCATTGTCAGATCTTAGGCACTTCAATCTTCTGCCTATTTCGTTCTCAACCATAGCTTTCCAAATCTTAAAAGTGTCAAAAACATCAAATTTCTTCCTTATGTAATAAACCCATACCTTTCTTGTAGCATCATCAATAAAAGAGACAAAGTACTGTGATCCTCCAATAGAAGTAGCCTGAGCTGGTCCCGACACGTATGCGTGAATAAGCTACAATTTGTGCTTCTTCTTTGTTGATCCAGTCTTAAGAAAACTCACTCTCTTCTACTTCCCAAAAACACAGTGCTCACAAAAATCTAGATCTATGCCTTTCAAATCTGAAAGCTTACCTTTTAACTTAAGAATGGACATTCCCTTCTCACTCATGTGGCCGAGCCTAGAGTGCCACAACTTTGCATCCACATCTGAAGTAGATAATACAAAAGGAGAATTATTAGTAACATAATTACATAAATAGAGAGTACCTACTCTCTTACCTCTAGCCATTACAAGTGCACCCTTGGTTACCTTCCAAGATTTAGCTGTGAGAGTTACTATACAACCCTCATCCCCTAACTTTTTTATAGAAATCAAATTCCTCTTCAAGCTGGGAACATGCATGACATCTCTCAACACCCATATGTTGCCATTCTACATTTTTAGCTACACTTTTCCTTTGCCAACAATTTTACAAGGCTCATCATCCCCTAAATACACTATTCCAAAATCTCTATGGACATAGTCACTAAAATATTCTCTATTAGGGGTTGCATGAAAAGATGCACTAGAATATAAAACCCAAGATTATATATTATTATGCAAAGAGAATATAAGAGCATCTTGTGCAATACCTACAACCTTTGTTTTTTCTTTACCTTCATGCTGATTGTCTTCCTTAGGCTTTGACCAGCAATCTTTGCTTATGTGCCCTATCTTTCCACAATTCCAGCATTGTGGCTTCCTACCATTTCTGGATTTGGATCTACCTCTCACCTTTGACTTAGACCTTGATCTCCCTTTCTTGCTCTTCTCTTTTTGCCTTCCCCTGCTCTCAAAACTTAAAGCATTCCCTGATGTTTTCTCTGTGCTTTTCCTATGAATTTCTTCATTCAAGATTACACTAACAACATCCTCTACTTTTAAAATATTTGAAGCAGATACAGTATTACTAACTGCCATTACCAAGCTATGCCAGCTTTCAGGTAAAGAACATAATATTAAAAGAGCTTTAATTTCATCATTAAACACTATTTTGACTGAATTTAATTGATTTACAATTCCATGGAAATCATTTAGATGATTAGATACAGATCCACCTTCTTACATTTGAAAATTAAATAACTGCTTCATAAGATATACCTTATTTGAAGCTGAGGGTTTTTCATATAAATTTGCTAAAGTAGTCATCAACTATACCATTGTCTTTGCCTATGATAAATTAGATATCACAGTAGATTCTAGACTCAATCTTATAGATCCCAGAGCCTTTCTATCAAGAACTTCCCATTCTTCATCATCCATGTCTGTGGGCTTCTTTAAAACCCCACCTAACGGTAAGTATAGATCTTTCTGATACAGATAATCCTCTATCTACATTCTCCAATGTTGATAATTCTTGCCATTAAACTTCTCCATTCTTAGTTTACTTTCTTCTGCCATTGCTTCTCCCATTCAAATAGAAATCCCTACAGAAACCCCTATGAGTACCCTGTAATCAATACACACTAACCAGATCTGAAACACCTGTTAGTCAACCTGAGTTCTGATACCACTTGTTAGGGATCAACCAACAATGTTGATTACAATATGAAATCAATAAATGTGGAATTAAACCAAAAATATAAGAAACTAGAATCAGATAATAGCAAACAATAAGAGATACAAGAAACCACCCTGAAAACTTGTATTAAACTCTTTACAGAAGGAATACAATTGAAAAAACTTATTTTCTTCCACACCTCTCTTAGATGTACATATATCTCTCTAGATCTCTTTCCCTCAAGAGCTCTCTCTCTCAATTACAATCAACTCCAACAACTTGGAATGATTCACATATATAATTCTATATTATTCAATTCAACATTCTACACACTCATAAGCTATGAATAATTATCCCTATTATATAGAATTAGGGATCATGAGCAATGAAATTACAACCATCATATATGCCTCTTAATCAAGGGCTCTAAATAGTCTTACTTAAAATAGAGATGCAGACTTAAGACTAACACTTAATCCTATCATGCAAACACTCTGTTCTGTCCACAGAAATAGCATTCTGGATGCACAGGTAACCGACATCGGTTCCTACCTATTTGCTTATGACCGATGTTGGCCGATCCATGACTGACACCAACATCTCCTGGTCTACTCCTGACCGACGTCGTTCACTCTTGACCGACATTGGTGACTGTGTAAACCTACAATTTTGTAATTTGCTCACTTGGTGAAGCCTTTAGCTCCACACCTTAACACTTTTCATACATATTCTAGTTCATTGTTTAGATTACATTTGTTTAATCTTTTCTTCCATTATTCAAGTTGTTTTCCTTATGCCACCTAAGCTCCTTACATCTCTTCCTTTGAGATGAAGTTTAGGACTTAGTGGTAACCCTCTTAAACTCACCCAAATTCCTTCAACTTGAACATATACCATGGATAAACAACCAACTCATGTTCCTATTATAGATCTTACACATCTAGCTTATACCAATTTCCATAAGGATAATTTTGACAATGAGCAGTGTGAGAGTAATAATGATGGTACAAAGACCAATGTTCATGACCCACCACATCAAACTCTTGATCTAATTCCACCTATAGTTGATAATGAAGTTATCCTCAACAAATATTTTATCCTTCAAAGTTTTTGAGAAAGACTCAAAGAACAACCCTGAGATCATACTCTTATCTTACAATTTATCATGGAAATCAAAAAGGCTAAACAAGTTGGATCTTCCATTCCTTTAAAGCATCCAATTGTAAATGACACTATGGAGGTAACTATATCTTTAAAACCCCCTATAGCAGCCCAACCTTCCTATGAGGCACCACTAGTTATAGCTAGTATATCTTTGTCTCCCAATGTGGCATCCCTTGTGTGAGAGATAAAATCTCTTCAATCCAAGGTATTACATCTTGAGCAAGGTACTTATAGACCTACACAAGACTTGGATTCTTTTTCTCTACTTCATACACCATTATCACATCATATTACTTCGACATCCTTACCACATGGTTTTTTTTAACCCAAGCTCACTCTATATGATGGCAAGGGTGATCCAGAGACACATTTGAGATCTTTTCACATAGCATGCTTGGACTATGTGATAAATGATTGGCTAATAACCAAGTTATTTCCATGGAGTCTAAAAGATTATGATTTTGCAATGATTCTATATCTACTGAATTAGTTGGTCAATGCATTCAATCCTTATCTAACATGTTCCTAGGTCATTTCAGTATTAACATTGGTGATAAGGTTTCCTATGCCCAAGTTGCACAATAGAAACAAAGTTCAAATGAGCATCTCATAGATTATGTTCTTTGATATAAGACTATCTTGGCTAAAATGACTAGCCCAATGGCTGATCAAAAATTATAAGATCTCTTTAAATAGAGTCTTCTACTAGCTTTACATGAATCAATAAAGTCCAAAAGGTTCTCTTCTTTCACTGAATTATGTCATACACTAAAAGAAAGGGAAGTCAAATTAATTTCAATGGGTAAACTCAAGTATACAAGTATATCAAAAATTAAAAATAAGAGTAACAACAAAGTCCCATAAAAATTAAAGGTAAATGATAGTAAAAGTCAAAATCAACCAACATTTAATGTGGCTTTAGAGCCCCCTTAGTGATTGGTTTTATCAACACCTCCTCAATGAACTTTTACCAATCTACCAGTATCTCTAGCTAGAGTCTTATAACATTTATTAGAATGAATATCTTATCTCTCCCTCCTATTCAATAAGTTGATCCAATAAAGCCTCTTTCATAGGGATACAATTAGAATGCATTTTGTGACTTTCATAGGGTACTAGGCCACACAACAAATAGATGCATGAATTTGAAACATAAGATGCAATACTTGATAGATGAAAATGTTATTGATCTTGGCACTTCAATTGAGCCTCTTTAGGCAAAGAAAACATAGGATAAAGTTTTTAAAATATTTTTATATCCTTTCCCATATAATTATAAACAAGAGGCAAGGGATACATCAAGTGTTCATCATGCATATCATGCACATCTACCACTAGTTACATATAAGGCACCTTCAGTTGAGTCACATCCTTTGAGTAACATGATTGTTATATAAAATTATAGAGTTATAGCTAGACCTTCAATTTCCTTCTCAAATAAGGAGATCATTGAGTATGATTTGGATTATCATGCACTCTTTATTAGAGCTTACATTCATAATCATCCCTTTCAAAATGTTCTCATAGACAATGGATTTAGTGTGAACATGTGCACTATGACATTATTGAAGTATTTAAGATATTTAGAGCATGATATTGACTTGATAGACATAGTTATCAATAGATTCAGTGGAGACATACAAATTTTATTGGGTAAGATCACACTTCCTCTACAGGTTGGTCAAATACATGTGGCCACACTATTTACTATTGTTCCTAGTGTAGGATTTTTTGATATGTTACTTGATTGACCATTGATTCAAAAACTTTGATAAGTACCTTCTATAGCTCATAGATTCATGAAATTTATTCACACTAATTAGGTTATTATAGTTGGTAGAGTTCCATATGATTTACCACTCCCCACTTGAAAACCATCTTCTACTTTGTAGTCACCAATTTTAGGTTTTCCACTAGTTTCATTTCTTCCTCTAGTTTAGATTCGGACACAGTCAAGGCCTTCATTTCCAGCACAGAGAGTTCATACACTTTCATAGAAGTCTCTTTTAGAGTAACCATAGTTTTAGAATTTTAGATAGCTTTTAACTATAATGTTCACATCCAAGTAAGTATCATTGATGTCCCATGCCTCTACATATAGAGCACATGTTTAGAGAGCTTTTCTTACTACCAAATGGGTCCCTAAGAGCCTTATAGCTGCATCCATTTCTTAGATTTATAGGGGGACCCCACTATTAGTTTCTAATTTAGAGATTTCAGAGTATTTATAGCATATACAACTTTTAAAGCCATAGTCTCAACCCTTCCATCATGTTTTATGATCATGAACGATCCCTCTCCTTGATATAGGACACCATGATAGGGAGTCTCCCATGAGACTTATCGGTTAGTATCAATTATTCTCAGTCTTGCTTGTATATATATTTCTTTCAATTACTTGTAAATAGCTTATTTTCTACTTACTTGTACATAGTTTCTCATTATTTCTTGTACATAGTCTCCTCATGATTGATTGTACATAGCTTATATCAAAAATACCAAATATAATACAAAAATTTCAAAATACAAAAACATTCAAATATGTCAAAATACTAAAAGTAATATAACATTTCACAATACCAAAAATAATATAACATTTCAAAATCCAAAAACATTCCAATATTTCAAACACACAAAAACATTTCAATTGTTTGCATTATCTATGCTTTACATTTCTAATACCATGCTAAACTTACATTCTACTATTTTATGCTATTTTTTATCGATTTATCTACATTAACAAGCTTCATTTGATCTTCTTTGAGTGTGTGTAGTAACTTTAAAATCCATGATTGCTTCACTCTACCCATTAAGGGGGCATCCTACTTCTACATTTGAGACATACATGGATATATCTACCCATTGGGGGCATACTATACATGACTACACCATCCTAGTTATGTCATTCCTACACTACACATTCTATTTATCATGTTGATGTACATTACTTACTAGCTTACATAGATTACTCTATCAACAATTCATTAGTATATATCACATGTGTATTTCCTAGCATATACCTAGTCTTATACTACATGTCTTGCATACTTTCACTTCTTGCTTTGATTAGTTAGATGTGATTATATTTATAGCATTTACATTGCTTTCCTTTCTCACTTTGCATAGCTAGATGTGATTGAATTTCTTAGTTCCTATTTTGTCTTCTATTAGTACCTTAGGACATTTTCCAATGTCCTTTGCTTTTATTCTTGTGTGGGTCTTAAGACATTTGCCAATGTCCTTTACTTGTACTCTAATATATGATTGTGGCTTTCATGCCAACCTTGTTTGTTTTCAATTGAATGTGTATGTGGCATTTACAAATTCCTTGTATGCTTGCTTTCCAAATTGAGTGACATGTGTTCATGTCCCTTATTTTCTTATCCCTTTGGAAACTCTTGTATGCTTCTTGCTTCTTGCCTTGTGTGCTTGTTGCTTGATTGCTTTTCAATTTTTTGCAATTCCATGATCCACATCATACATTACATTCTTTTCTTGGATGCCATGATAGACATCATGCTCCATCCCTCATTGAAAACTAATAACTAACCAAACTTTTAATTATAATTCATTATATTTCACATGCTATTACATTTTTATATCTATCTAGGCATACTCTTGTTGATCTAATCATTTCTATTACAAACCATGCTATATTTTAAGATATCTTGCCAATTATCATTGATATATCATGTATTTCATAGCATAGCACATTTTCAAGGCTCTTTCTTCTAAGGGAAATCATTGTAGGGTATTCATTCCTACCCTTAAAAGATAGGGCAACAAATAGGGGTTTTATCATAAGATCAGAGATCCTATCAGTCAAAAAATTAGCTTTCAAAACACCCAGAATAGTATCCAAGCTTCAAACTAGATAAAAAAAACTAGGCAAATAGTGAGAATTATAGAACAGTCATCAAAATCAGCCCAAAATTAGGGAACCAAGATTGGATATATAGTTTAGACATCAATTAACATATGCATGATCATATATCTTCACTTAGTGGGTGATGATAGAGCCAAATGGCTAGCCTTTTCATTATTAAGCCACTCTTAAGGAATTGAGAACTTAGCTCCATTCATGATATTACTCTTGGTACAACACATACCTATCATTACTCAGCATCATTCATCATCACTCAGCATCACAATAGATTTATACTTATATCATGCTCTCTCTATACACACCTAGCATCACATAGCTTTATGGGCTTCACCCTTATAGGTAAGTTCAGGTATGCTTTTTACTTTTCCTTTATGCTAGTATTTCACTTTTCTACATCACTAGAATAAAGGTGGGGGGAAATTATAATCATATAAAATATGAAAACTAGTAACTTGAGTGTGGCTTATGACATTTAAACCATAGGTCTCTCTTGTTTGCTCTCATGACCCTTTTAGATACCTGTTCACTTATTCGTAATCATATATAGCCTTATAAATAGTGATTCCACCTCCTCCAAACTACTTTTCCTGTGACAAATCCATCCCCTAGGTCTTATACCTTAAGGATAGTAACACCTAACTTGGACTATAGCACTAGACCCTAGGGTATTTATTTTCATTGCTCATATCCAATCACATTTTTACCTCTAATGGTCACTTCCTTTTAGTTCCTATCCTTCTTTTTGTCAGCCTAACATGAATACATTCCACCCATGACCAATAGATCTCTATAAAATCCCATTAAAATTTCATTTATAAGGGGTTGAAAAATATCACAAAGCAAGCAAGACTACTCAAGCATATTTCCCTATTCTCTACATACAATCATCCAATATAGCTACAAGCTTATTAAAACCCTTACACTAGTCCCTAGCCACCTGAAGCACACATAGTTTTATCATTTTATATCTTTATACATATTATTACATAAATCACATCAAGTGGGAGAAATACATATGTCTTGATCCTTCTTTATAATATTGGTATGTAGGTAGCATCCCCACACAAGGGGTGTGGATATATGTTCAATGCATCTTATACACACTAACCCCCCCCCCTCTTTCTCAAAGTTTATCAAATCACTATGGAGTCTAGGGTTTGAAGACTAAATCATCTCTAAAAGGATTTTCATAGACATCCAACATCCAAAATTTCAAAACTAGGCTCACATAGGGGCAGCAAACAAAACCCAGAAAACTTAGGGACAACAGTGGTAGAAGAGGACTATAGTGTCAGACCACAGGGTCTCTAATTTTGGTGCTCCTATATTTTCATAAATGATATCCATATCCTAATTTGTGACATTGTCCCAATCTTGCACAATAAATTTAAGACCATGTCTTAGCCACCTTAATCTGTTTTTAGCTAAGTCTTATTTTCTCCACATTTATTACTATTTTTAGAAAGATTTAAATTATAATTAAATTATACAAATCAGTAGCTTAATTATTGAAATATTATTTAATGATTTAATTAACTGAGACTCTTAACTAAATTAGGGATAAAAGTCCAATATTCCTAAAATAGTTAAAAACTTAAGTAATAATTTCAATCATCTTTATTACCTATATGTGTCTTGGCCACTATAGTCTTTCCATCTATGTGACTTCCTAGCATAGTTTCTCCATCTACATGGCCTCCTAGCACATCCTCTATAGGTCACTTCCTTAGCTCAAATATGGTTTTCATGGTTCACATCCACCTCAGCCTACACCTGAGTGGCCTCTCTATCATCCAACTCTCTTTTGGATCACTTGCTAGATCATCAAGGATGGTGATAGTCTCCACTCTCTCCTACTCCTCCTACCTCCATTAATGCCATATCCTTAGTGGTCTTAGATCATATCATTATAAAACTAGTGGTGGTATCTCTAGTGCTACTTCTTTACACCCCTCTCCTTCTACTTTTCTCCTTATCATGCTTACCCAGTCCATGGTCATTCATGATGTGGTTTGAGCATCATCCTCATCATTGATGGCCCAAATCCCCTCCTCCCCCATGGATCTCTCACATATTGAGCCCACTATTTGGGAATTAATATCGATGCCACTAGATGAGGTAAGCCCATCTATCCTAGCACCTATACCACTAGATTTGGCTCTCTCTACTAGGTATAGTGTCTAACCATCTCTATCCTCATTTTTGCTGGTGTAACTGTGTCCCAGCTTAGCCATATAGTCACTATATGCCCATATTATTTCCATACTATGTCTATAAATCTCACCATATATAGTGTTGGAATGTGGGGCATGGCCCATGTTTCTTGGTCCTCTCTTTATCTCTACACTCAAGGTGACCTATTATCAACTATATGGGGCAACCCAATTAGCTGATATATGGGAAACCTCCCATATATTCAAGTCATCAATAATATGATTAATCCTATCAATTTATACCTTATTATTAGCACCTCATACATACCATGTATGAGTTAGACCTATATGACATAATCAAGATCATAGTGTACTCCCTCCTCTCAGATCATCTTGCTCAAGGCTATCATGAATAGTGGTACCTTTCCATTTGACTTATGACATAACACTCACTATGTCACAAGCCCTATCATAGCTTTCTATATATCTAAAATATGTGATGTATATATATCAAACATACTAAATATCCTACCTACCAATATTATATCTAAGCATGTATCCCACATGGCTAAGGCTATCCTCTCCTCCAAGATATTTGATATATCTATAGTCACCAATACTCCTACTACTAGTAGCCCTAAGATGGCATGCACATCTTTCAGAGTGATAGATACCTCTACCAAATCCCCATCTACCTCCCATTTAAAGGTGTTATTCATTCATTCCCAACATCCAGAGAACATGAATAATAGATCCACACTCAAGGGAATCTTGTAGATATCATCTATCCCTCATAAGCCTATAGCTACTAGTCTAGTTGTATCTCTAATTATTAAATGCTCCAGTAAATCTGGTAGCCATGATCTATCTACTAATCACCATAATTTAGGTCATCCCTATAATTAGGAAATAATAAAAGATGTATTAGATCCTCTATGTCTTGTATAATCATAATACATTCCTTTTACAATTTTAATCAAAAGCAAGCCTGAACTACTTTAATTTATTCATTTGAACCTATTTTTAGCTTACTTGGTTCTTTTCTCCCTTGGTCATTTTGACCCATTCTAGCCTTCTTTCAACCTTTTACATACATTTATGTACCCTTCTAGTTCTTTGGTCAACCTATTTTGAACAAAATTCCCCTATTTTTGACTTGGTTGGCTTAAAAATCTAAGTTAACCCTCTTATTTTCCCCTCCCTAGTATTGTGTTGTCATTCTAGACTTTTCAAATTAATTGGCAAAATTGTACTAGCTTAGCAATCTATAAAACATATAGGATTGGCATGTACCTATTATGTTGGTGATGTGGATTTTGCTCATTTTCAGCCTATTGGGTCAATTGGGTTGACCCAATTATTTTTCCCTATTGACCCCTTGCATTTTCCTTAAAAAGTGTCTTTTAGTAGTTTTCTCCCTAATTCCATCAAATGCATTTCCCGTCTTGATTTTACTACCTATAAAATATAATTTGGTTTCATTATGACATCAAGAAATGATTTTTTTTTTTTTTAAAAAAAATCTAAAAATACACTTAATTCATTACAATACTCCAAAATTGGCTCAAAATTCATAGTTGCCTACACCTGTCTTGCACCCGCTACTGCCTCTAGAGGTCCCTCTCATATAGCCTATCATCTCCTCACTATCCTAGCTCATTTGGTCTCTAGAGATCTTTTTCTCTCCTTCACAAGTCAAAAAAACCAAATGAGTTATCTTTTCCCCTATTTAAAAACACCTTTTTAAAATTTAAATCTTTCAATTATTTTCTATTTGATTCCTTATTTTATCTATATCTTTGTTTCTACTCATCCATATTTCAAACTTTAAAATTTTTTATTCATGATGACATATAGAATATTTTCCACTAGTATATGCCTATCTTCCAAACATTTAAATTTTTTCCTATTTTTTGCACTAACTTCTACAAGTTTGCCTAGTGTTATTCACATTGGATGCCTTCACTTTCTCTTGTAGTCTATGTATTTATGTACAACACTAAGGTAAGTAATGGTATGTTTTTTTTAATTATATCCTTTCATTTATCTTATTTTTTACTTATTTAACATCAACATTATGTGCTATCATGTTCTATCCCAAAGGACCATCTTGTGTTGCACTTACGTGACACATGATGAGCTTTGAGTGGGGCATATGTATACACATAATATTTTTAAATTTTATTGATTACTAACACTTTGTATCTTTCATGAACCCATTGAATCTTAATCTCTCTAAGTGCACACCTTAAGGGGTGCATTGAGAAAGGGGTGGGTAGACCATTGTTGCTTTGTAAGATTATTATCCCTTTTTCTACTTACTATCTACACACTTATCTCCTATAACCATTTACTTTAATATTATTCTTATTTATTTTACCCATTTTAGTCATTTTTCATGCTTTATCCTCCTTGTTTTTGCCTTGACCCCCTTTCACCAGTTGACTGTATTAGGTCGACTGGGTTGACCCTATATAGTTTGTAGCCTCTAATTACTATACAAGGTCAACAGGCTCAACCTTATACAATTTAGGGATATTTTTCACTTTGGATTTTTTTATCCCTTTAGTTGACCTTGATTTGGACCTAATTAATTATCTCCTAAACACATATAGGTGTTAAGGTGTGGAGCCTAAAAGCTTCACCTAAGGAGCATTTATCAGTTTGCAGGTTTACATAGTCACCGACATCGGTCAGGAGCAATCAACATTGGTCAGGAGCAGTTCAGGAGACACTGGCATCAGCAGGGATCGGCCGATGTCAGTCACAGGCAAGCAGGCAGGAACCGATGTCAGTTACCTGTGCGTCCAGAGAGCTATTTCCGTGGACAGAACCAAGTGTTTACATAATGAGATTAAGTCATAGTCTTAAGTCCACGTCTATATTATTAGTAAGACTATTTTAGAGCCCTTGTTTAAGAGGCATAACTATTGGTTGTAAATGCATGCTCATGTTTCTTAATTATATATATAGGATTAGATCTTCTTAGCTTATTATATTGTAGAATGTTGAAGAACAATACAAAATTGTATAGGTGAATCATTCCAGGTTGTTGGAGTTGATTGTACTTGTGAGAGAGAGCTCTTGAGGGAAAGAGATCTAGAGAGAGATCTGTACATCTGAGAGAGGTGTGGAAGAAAAAAAGTTTCTTCAATTGTATTCCTTCTGTAAAGAGTTTAATACAATTTTTTAAGGTGGTTTCTTGTATCTCTTGTTCTTTGCTATTTATCATTCTAGTTACTTATCATTCTGATTTAATTCCACATTTATTGCTTTCATAAGTGTAATCAAATTATTGGTTGATCCCCAACAAGTGGTATCAGAGATTGGTTGTAGGTTTCAGAGCTTGATATCCAACAAGTGGTATCAAAGCTCAAGTTCACTAACAGGTGGTTTAGATCTGTGTAGTGTGTATTGATTACAGGTTACTCACAGGGGTTTCTGCAGGGATTTATGTTTGAGTGGGAAAAGCAATGGTAGAAGAAAGTAAACTAAGAATGGAAAAGTTTAATGGCAAAAATTATCAACATTGGAGAATGTAGATAGAGGACTATCTGTATCAGAAAGATCTATACTTACCATTAGGTGGGATTGCAAAGAAGTCCACAGACATGGATGATGAAGAATGAGAAGTTCTTGATAAAAAGGCTCTGGGGTCTATAAGACTGAGTCTGGCATCTATTGTGATATCTAATTTATCACAGGCAAAAACAACGGTAGAGTTGATTACTACTTTAGCAAATTTGTATGAAAAACCCTCAGCTTCTAATAAGGTATATCTTATGAAGTAGTTATTTAATTTGTGTATGCAGGAAGGTGGATCTATATCTAATCATCTAAATGATTTCCATGGAATTGTAAATCAATTAAGTTCAATCAAAATAGTGTTTGATGATGAAATTAAAGCTCTTTTAATATTATGTTCTTTGCCTAAAAGTTGGCATAGCTTAGTAATGGCAGTTAGTAATACTGCATCTGCTTCAAATATTTTAAAAGTAGAGGATGTTGTTAGTGTAATCTTGAATGAAGAAATTCGCAAAAAAAGTATAGAGGAAACATCTGGGAATGCTTTTGAGAGTAGGGGAAGGCAAAAAGAGAAGAGCAAGAAAGGGAGATCAAGGTCTAAGTCTAAGGTGAGAGGTAGATCTAAATCTAGAAATGGCAGGAAGCCACAATGTTGGAATTATGGAAAGATAGGGCACATAAGCAGAGATTACTGGTCAAAGCCTAAGGAGGACAATCAGCATGAAGGCAAAGAAGAAGCAAAGGTTGCAGGTATTGCATAATATGCTTTAATATTCTCTTTGCATAATAATATAGAATCTTGGGTTTTAGATTCTAGCGCATCTTTTCATGCTACCCCTAATAGAGAATATTTTAGTGACTATGTCCATGGAGATTTTGGAATAGTGTATTTAGGGGATATGAGCCTTGTAAAATTATTGGCAAAGGAAAAGTGCAGCTAAAAATGTAGAATGGCAACACATGGGTGTTGAGAGATGTTATGCATGTTCCCAGCTTGAAGAGGAATTTGATTTCTACAGGAAAGTTAGAGGATGAGGGTTGTACAGTAACTCTCACAGCTAAATCTTGGAAGGTGACCAAGGGTGCACTTGTATTGGCTAGAGGTAAGAGAGTAGGTACTCTCTATTTATGTAATTGTGTTACTAATAATTCTCCTTCTGTATTATCTACTTCAGATGTCGATGCAAAATTGTGGCACTCAAGGCTTGGCCACATGAGTGAGAAGGGAATGTCAATTCTTAAGTCAAAAGGTAAGCTTTTAGATTTGAAAAGCATAGATCTAGATTTTTGTGAGCACTGTGTTTTTGGAAAATAGAAGAGAGTGAGTTTTCTCAAGACTGGGTCAACAAAGAAGAAGCATAAGTTGTAGCTTGTTCACACAGACATGTGGGGACTGACTTAGGTTGCTTCTATTGGAGGATCATAGTACTATGTTTCGTTCATAGATGATGCTACAAGAAAGGTATGGGTCTATTGTATTAAGAAGAAATATGATGTATTTGAGACTTTTAAGATTTGGAAAGCTATGGTTGAGAATGAAACAGGTAGAAGATTGAAGTGCCTAAGATCTGATAATGGTGGTGAGTTCTATAGCTATAAGTTCAACTGGTATTGTTATATGCATGGAATCCATAGGCAAAGGATGGTTTCAAGGACACCTCAGCAAAATGGAGTTGCTAAAAGGATGAACAGAACAATTATGGAGCATGTAAGGTGTATGAGATTGCATGTTGGTTTGCCCTTAGAGTTTTGGGCAGAAGTTGTTGATACTACAGTGTACCTGATTAACATAGGACCCTCTACAGCTCTGGATGGTGGAATTCTAGAAGAGGCATGGACAGGTAAAAAAGTAGATCTCTCATTCCTCAAAATTTTTGGTTGTGAAGCCTTTATGGACATTGATAAGGAAAATAGAAAGAAGTTGGATGCTAAGTCTATGAGGTGCACATTTATTGGCTATGGCTCTGATGATTTTGGATTCAGGTTTTGGAATCTAGGAACTAATAAGATAATTAGGATCCATGATGTTGTTTTCAATGAAAAAGTGATGTATAGTGATCAATTGAAGAAGTTGAATCAATCTAGGCAGAGCAATGGAGAATTGGACGAGGTGATGGTCCAAAATGAGCTCTCGAGAAAATTTAATCACAGATAGGAAAACACAGAGACCGACATTGGCCAAGCAGGAATCGATGTCGGTAGAATAGAAATTGATGTCGGTTAGACAGTGACTGACGTCGACAGGATAGGAACTGATGTCAGTGAGGTAGAACCAACGTTGGCTAATTACAGGCCTGGAAGTGACCGAGGTCGGTCACTGTTAGAGAATTTGGGTGGATAACATGTTGTGAATGAGTCTCAGACACCCATCAGGAGCTCAGAAAGGGTAAATAAACCTCCAATTTGATATTCTCCTTCATAATTCTATTTATTTCTAACTGATGGTGGAGAAAAAGAGAGTTTTCAAGAAGCAATATAGGTAGAGTCCAAGAATCAGTGGGAGCATGGCATGGTTGAAGAAATGGAGTCCTTAAAAGAGAACCAAACATGGGATTTGGTTGAGTTGCTAGCTAGTAAGAAGACACTAAAGAATAGATGGACCTATAGATTGAAGGAAGGTGAGAATAGACAGATGAGATATAAGGCTAGGTTGGTAGTGAAAGGATTTGCACAAAAACTAGGTATTGATTTTGGTGAGATTTTTTCTCCTGTTGTTAAAATGACTTCTATACAGATTATATTGTCTTTAGTTGCTATTGAGGATTTGCATCTTGAGTAGCTTGATGTTAAGATAGCATTTCTTCATGGAGATTTGGATGAGGAAATATATATGGAACAGTCAAAAGGATTTGAGGTCAAGGGTAAGGAGAAGCTAGTGTGTGGGTTGAAGAAAAGCTTGTATGGCCTTAAGCAATCTCCTAGATAGTGGTATTTGAGATTTGACAGGTTTATGACTAAGTATGGCTATAGTAGGTGTCAATCTAACCATTGTGTTTATTTTAAGAGATTGGATAATGGTAGATATATTATTCTTTTGTTGTATGTAGATAATATGCTGGTTGCAGGATCACACATGCAGGATATCTCTGAGCTTAAGGTGAAATTAGCTCAAACATTTGCCATGAAGGATTTGGGAGCAACAAAGAAAATCCTTGGCATGAGCATTAAGAGAGACAGGAAAAATCATAGGTTGATTTTGTCTCAAGAGGATTATGTGAACAAGGTGTTGAAATGGTTCAATATGCAGGATGCAAAACCGATAAGCACACCTTCGGCTGGACATTTTAAATTGAGTAAAGAATAATGTCCTAATTCACATGATGAGGTAGAGTACATGAGTAGAGTTCCATATTCTTCTATAGTAGGGAGTTTAATGTATGCAATGGTTTGTACTAGATCGAATATTGCCCAAGCAGTGGGAGTTGTAAGTATATGGCCAATCTAGGAAAGGAACACTGGAAAGCAGTCCAGTGGATCCTTATATATCTGAGAGGAACCAGTAGTAGGCATTTGTGCTATGGAGGTTTAGATACTTCTCTACATGGTTATGTAGATTCAAATATGGTAGGTGATTTGGATGGCAAGAGGAGCACCACAGGATATGTTTTCACTGTTGGTGGAATGGTGGTTAGCTGGATATCAAAGTTGCAAAAGGTTGTTACCTTGTCAACTACAGAAGCATAATATATTGTAGTCATAGAGGCTAGCAAAGAGATGATATGGATGACACGGTTCATGGAAGAGCTTGGAAAGGAGTAAGAGAGTTGTAGATTATATAGTGATAGTCAGAGTGCAATTCATTTGGCTAAGAATTCAGCCTTTCATTCAAGAACAAAGCATATACAACTTAGGTACCACTTCATAAGATAGGTATTGGAGGATGGTGAGTTGAAGTTGGAGAAGATCCATACAGATAAGAATCATGCTGATATGTTAACCAAGCCAGTTACAAAGGAGAATTTGAATCTTCATTCAACTTTTGTTGGTCTTCATGATTGAGTTGAAGATGGAGGAGCTAGAAGATGTTGTTATACAGGTACTGGTGCAGTTGTTTATCTCCAAGTGGGAGATTGTTAAGGTGTGGAGCCTAAAAGCTTCACCTAAGGAGTGTTTTGTAGTTTTCAGGTTTACATAGTCACCAGCGTCGATCAGGAGCGACCGACGTCGATCAGGAGTAGTTTAGGAGATGCCGATGTTGGTCATAGGCAAGCAAGTAGGAACTGATGTCGGTTACCTATGCGTCTAGAGAGCTATTTTCATGGACAAAACTGAGTGTTTTCATGATGAGATTAAGTCATAGTCTTAATTCTGTGTCTCTATTATTAGTAAGACTATTTTAGAGCCCTTGTTTAAGAGGCATAACTATTGGTTGTAAATGCATGCTCATGTTTCCTAATTCTATATATAGGATTAGATCTTCTTAGCTTATTGTATTGTAGAATGTTGAAGAACAATACAAAATTGTATAGGTGAATCATTCCAGGTTGTTGGAGTTGATTGTACTTGAGAGAGAGAGCTCTTGAGGGAAAGAGATCTAGAGAGAGATCTGTACATCTGAGAGAGGTGTGGAAGAAAAGAAGTTTCTTCAATTGTATTCCTTCTGTAAAGAGTTTAATACAAGTTTTCAGGGTGGTTTCTTGTATCTCTTGTTCTTTGCTATTTATCATTCTAGCTACTTATCATTCTGATTTAATTCCATGTTTATTGCTTTCATAAGTGTAATCAAATTGTTGGTTGATCCCCAACAATAGGGTCAACTAGTTCAACCATGTACAATTGACATATTTAGAAGGATTTAGGGCAAGATCTGTCTATATATGCAAGTTCATTTCTAACCATTTGAGAATAGAGAATCAAAAAAGAATAAGTGAAAATGAACATTTGCTTAGGGATCATTCTAATTGAGTAATAAAGCATAGGGTTCCATACTTTATTTGGAGATGCAGATCATATCTTATGGAGAAGTCTTTTAGATGCATAGATAGGTTGTGTATCCTAGACTTGATTTTTATTTTTTATCCTTACATACCACAACAATCTCTTGTGAATCATCTTGGCTAAGGGAGATATTGAGGCTTGGTGGCTTCACCTTCAAGGTAAGTATTCCTAATTTTATTTCTCCTTTATGAGAGTAGATAGATAATGGAATTATACTTCTCTCCCATGTATTAAGATTTTGTATACATTGACATGAGTATATGCCTTCTATGCATGTTTTGTTTAGTTTATTTTATTTATAATCCCCACTTTGTGTCACAAGCTTTGGTGTACACTAGATTAGATTTACTTTCTTGTTTATTAGATATAGATTGAACATTAAATCTAATACTCTTTTAGGGTTGTTGTATGATTGTGTTAAACTGTAGACTTTGGAACCCTTCCTAGCATGGTGTATTATGATAATTGATCCCCTAATAGAGTCTAGCATATCCCCATCTTGGTCATTCTCCCACTTAATAAATGTATTCCCAATTAGAAGTGTAGGTATGCTCTATCTTCTCTTAGCCAAGATTAATTTATAGACATGATGCATTTTTAATTACATATGATAAGCACTTAAGGATCAATCTAACGATTCATCCCTTAAACCTATAGGTATACCTCTACCATAGGTAACCAATAGGCCTAGAGGTATTCCAGTGTTACCAAAATCTTAGAGTAGACCTCAACAAGCTCCTCAAGGGTGAAATATTTGGTGACAATAGTTACCACATTCAATCACTTTATACATTTTCCTTCAAGTGTACCTTGATAATTGCAATATTTATGGATTGCTAAATAACCATCACACCAAATTATGCTTAATATTTAGATAGTGCCAAAAAATCCATATTTCACTCAACATGATAAAATGTTTTTTTCTACCCTTTAGGACATTACTTGCCCATGTCATTTTTAAGGAAGGATAGTTATGTATCTAGAAAATATAACCATCATATTATAGTTAGAAGCTCTAAACACCCAAAATTATGTCACATTTTTTTGGGTCATAGACATTATTATTACAATTTAGTCTGAACCTATGTGAATATTACATCACTCTTCGAATAATTATTGTGAAAATATAGTCTATTAATTTGGATAGACAAGTAGTAGATAGTAGTCATCACATTGAAGAATAGATTTTTAATGTACTAATATTGTAGTTTGCATACTATAATACTCCATTCCATGTGAATGTCAATGTCTTTGGACAAACCATTAGAACTATATTATCAAAACTAGATGATGAAAATGTCAACCACTTTATTTACATTACAAGTAGGAAACTCACCCTAGCTGAGTGAAAATACACAATAACCAATCATGAAGAACTTATAATGGTGTATGCACTCCAAAATTTTTAAAAATATCTTCTCACCCCATCATTTATTTTTTTGGCAGACCACGAGTCATTAAGGTTCCTCATTAATAAAATAATGTTGCATGGGCCCAATTATAGTTATATTGTATTTTTTCAAATCCTAACAAGAAAAATTGTGGTCTAAATCAATTATTATGGATCACGTCAAGAGAATGGGATGTTAACATTGAATATTGCATGAATGATGCATAGTTTTACAATGTGTAATACATCATTGATGACCTAGCTGATATCACCATTTTTATCACTTCAGGTATTGCCCCCAGTGACTAGAAGCCAAAAGAAAAGAAACATATGGCATTATGCACTATTATTTACCATCTTATTACAAGAAATTATATAAAATGGGGGGATATGAGGTCTTGCATGGGTGTTTTATGGATCATGATCATGCATAGGTATGCCACAAGGGATGTGAAGGAATATCTAGTGGCCATTATAATGGTGAAGCCACCACGTGTAAGATTTTGTTTTTGACACTCTATTGGCCAAATTTGCTCAAATATGATAATGAGTACTCATAAAATGTGATATTTTTTTAATCATTAGGAAGCCTAATGGATGAGATGAGATGCCTTTAATTCTTGTCATTGCTCAAGATCTATTTTTAAAATGGATAATTGATTTTTTTGGACCAATCTCTCTAGTTGTCTAAAGGAATAGTGCACATTATATTATCATGGTCATGGATGATCTAACAATATGGGTGAATATGGTTCCAAAAAATAATTCTAATGCATATAGGGTAGCATAAACCTCTAGGATAATATTATAATATGGTATGAGTACACCATAAGCCTTACTAGTGATTGGGATAAACACTTTTTAAATGAATTGGTGTGTTCTCTCTTTGTAAAATTCATGGTATCACACCACAAAACTACTCTATATCATTGATATAAAAATAGAATTATTGAAGCCTTCAATAATATCCTTAGCATAACCCTAACCAAAATATGTGATCTAGAGAAAAAATATTGAGATGATCTAGTTTATGTTATGTTATGGGTAGTATAAGATACTCAACAAATCCACATATTTTCAATTAGTGTTTGGAAAAGAATCCATTATATCAAAATAATTTGTTGTTCCTTCCTTAAAAAATTTGCATGTCATAAGGGATGATGACAAGGAATCACTCGATGCATGGGTTGAATATCTTCTAAAGCTAGAAGAAAAACACGTCATTACAAAATAGAGGTAATAGATACATAATGCTATGAAAAAGGCATAACATGATAAGCATATTAAAGGAATAATTATGCACAAGGATTCATGTGTTCTATTGTACGATTCTAAGTGTGTAAAACATCCAAGAAATATATATATCTATTGTATGGGACCCTTTACCATACATGAAATTATATAAATTGGTGAATGAAAATTGTACATATTATAAGGTGAAATTCTCCTTGGGAATTTCAATGGCATTAGGCTCAATCCATAAAATATGTAATTCATCAATGAGCCATTCAATAATAAGTCATATACCATATTGTAATTTTATTTATGGATTTTTTCCAATTTGTTTGTAAATGTTTTCTTGAAAATAAGTTCAAATAGTTTTATTGTGCTATTAGGTTTAGTAATAAAGCATACAACCTTGTAAGACCAGTCAAATGAGTCAAACAAGGTATTTAATTAGATCCTTATACTAGATGTCTAAGTGTTTTTGGGAAGGTTTCTTCATACCTTTTTGTGTTGTAAATCATATACCTCTGATATTTATATTAAGATATATTTGTTAAGTATTTTAATAATTTTTGTGTACATGTAACATTTATTTGATTAAAAAAACAACAAAAATTTACCATCTTACATGATTTCAAAGGGAGTTTTATATTATCCATCATCACCCCTATTGAGAAGTTATATTTAAAAATGATAAATATACCAATTGAGCACATGTAAATAAAGAAAACAAAGAGATATATTCAAACACACATGAGTACACAAAATATGGTAAAGGATTTGATGCACTAGAGGACCATGTTCATATTCAGTGTGGGGTAGGATGGAAAAACATTTAAAACATGAAAAGGAATACTAGTGGACATGCATGCATGACCAAGTATTTGAATACATTAGGTCTGAAAGGCACAATTTCACAAATAAAATGGATATGTGATAAGCCAAGGAATGAAATAAAGATGAAAAGGTATAGGTCATGCTTAAAGGAAGTTTTAAAAGGATGACATCATTGGAAGTCAATGTGAAGGTACAAAAGTGACAATTATGTCTATTCTAATCATAAAACATGTGTCATTATGGTAATTTAAACATTGATAAGAACTATAATTGTCTGTACTATGTCATTTTCATTACTTGTCACTATCAAAAATATTTGAAGTGAAAAGGGTGCATAGCAAACAAAGAGTACTATGGCAAGCAAATTTCCTCAACATTTATGGAAATTAAGTATTTGAGGCTAGAATTTGAAGTCAAACAACATTTTAAAGTAATTTCAAGATAAATTAAAGTAAAGTAACCAATAAATATGTGATATAAAAAAATTAGGGTTTTATAGGTGGGAATACAACATTAAATCTCAATGAAGCTCAAAGTCAAAGTAAAAAATAGGGGTTTTAGCCAAACTAACACCCCAAGGGTAAGCCAAAATGTCTTGAAAACAAGGATGTCACTAAATAAAAAATAGACCACTACATCATCAAGTAAAAGGAAGCACACAATATTTTTAAATCCATTAAGAAGAGACATGGTCTTCATTGAAGAAGTGAAAGTGGAAAAATCGTAGAGTAAGACTAAGAAGGTGTCAGGATAAATTACAAAAAAGTAATTCCCAAATAATTATTTATGTAGTAAAGAATGGGTTTCAAATATGGGTGAATATATAATATAAGAATATAACCAAAAAATATTGTATAATGAATCTAAATTCAAGAAATATTTTGCACTATAAAGTGATAAAGTGAATGCAGATGGCATAATCACATCAGATGCATGTGTTAAGGTAACACTAGAAAATATGGGTGGAATTTAATTATTTCAACTAGCATATTTTAGTAAGCCAAAAAATTTGGTTCAATTCCTCCTTTCATTTATTCATGAGAAAAAATTTACTTTGTGGGGTCTCATGTGAAACTATCCGTGAAACATAAAAACAAAGCTACAAATCTACCTTTCTTAGACAAGGATATAAAAATTATGTTGGCCAATAAAAAGGAAATATAAAGAGTGGAAAATTTATTAAATTATAAAAAGGAAAAAATTACATTCCCCATTGATAACTTGGATGACAAGGAAAATTGGGTAGCATCATACTTAATAAGCACCAAAATGTGGGTAGGTGGGATAATATTAATAATCAATATCTCTAAATTACACATAGAATGGGAACATAGAACATACAATTTAACATCACCAAGTTTATTTATTATAACATTATAAAGAGCATGGGAAGGGACACAAAAACTATGGATAATTTTAGGTGAGACATAATATTTATTTTGTTAGTGTTGGATGAAATCGGTTGTTCCAAATGTATATGGTGATAAGGTACAGTTTTATCCAATATGGAACAAGAAATTAGTTAAAAGATACATCTAACATAATTTCCTTATCCCTTAAAATAAATCTTATAAGATAATATGGAAAAGTGGCATGATAACATGGCCACTACATTTAGGGATGAGTGGTGCTTTCCATGAGACCTTTTAGAGACTTATGATACATATGTTAAATTTTTTATAATGAGACATCAATATCTAGCAAATTTGTGTATAGATAATAATAATATGACATTAAACTAGTTGAAATTTCCATATGGATTTTTAATGCACTATTTAGGTAATGTGATGAAGAGGGTGCATAATGCATTTCACAAGAAGGTGAATATGAAGAATATTGATGAAGACCCCCTTCTCCTTAAAGTTCTACACAAGTATCCAAGCAAGGTGATATTGAGTGACAAGAGTGAGTTGAATGATGACTCCAATATAATTAATCTCATGTATTTATAAATATTTGGGTAGGTACATCTGCAAGAACTCCTATATGCTTAAGCCCATGAATAATAAAGTTGAGGATCATATCTAGCAAGATCTATAATAAGAGTAGGTAGCTACAAAAAATAATCAATGAGTTAAACTAGTTGTGGACAAAGGGGTGGACATGGGAATCCTATATGTTGGAAGCAGAACCACTGAGAATGGGGGGTGGGGGGGTGGGGTGGGGGGTGAATTCATGTAAAATATTTTCTTTCAAATCTATATATCATTCATTAACCTTTCAATCTAGTATAGAGAACAACCAATGCATAGAGAAGTAATCACATAAACATGAAGCAAGATATCAACACATGAATACAAGAGTTATGTGGGAAACCCTCATGAGGAATAAAATACACTCATACACTACTTATACTATATTCCTATAATCAATGGATCAAACTTTTAGTGAGGCATCAACCCCACAAGGAGCACTAACCCCACACTAGTCAAGCACTTACTCAACTAGTCCTTTAGCAAGCTCCAAATTATAAGGAAACAACCTCTTAAGTTACTCAATACCAAATCATCCACTTCAAGTACAATTATACAAGCTCTAAACTATATGTCAAATCCCACTCCTTGACTAAGCACCAACTTAGCTGAGACAAACTTGATCACCTCAAGATACCATGATGCTCAATCAACAGATGGTGACCTCTTCTTCAGATTTCTATCTTCTCTATCCTAAATAATATGTACTATCATATATCAAGAACACATCACTGATGCATCTCAATATAAAATCATCTCATTCACCTCTTCTCAACCATATACCCCTCTCAAAACAATCTCTAGGCTTCTTCACTCAAACATACCTCTTACTAAGCTTATTAGGTCAACTAACCTTATCCATCACACTCAGATATTCTATATTATATTCATGATTGATACTCTACTCTCATTTTATTGTCTACATGACCTACTTTTTCTCCTTTAAGAGCTCTTTTCTTCACTTGTTCACACATTCCTTAGTTAGTCCGAATAGGTCTAGTATACTTTGTATAAATATAAGACTCTTGATTGCACCCACTTTGCTGATAAAAACATTTATCACACTTGGATCACCCTTGGAATACATCAATACACACATTTCACAAAATAATAAGATCACCATTAGGTCGGCCAAACTCATTTAGACCTTAATCTTCTTCTTGATCTATTTAGAGACCTAATACATTAGGTCTATCTTGACCACATGTTACCACTCTGACCCCTTGGAAAAATTTGAGGCATACAACATAGATGAAAAAAATCACAAACCATACTAATAATCCTTATGAAATATCATATAGGATTCACACCACCTATAAGGTCCATTCACCACTTGAACCACACTATTAGCCTTACTCATAATTAGGCCTTCACACATATAAAAAGTTTACCTTAAAAATTTGAAGAAAAAACTAAATATACCACAAAAAATGTGCTTAAATAATATTAAAATATCCTTCATGACCTAAAAAAAATCACCAAGTGATTTAGTCTTCACTACATAGGCCAAAAGGCCTCAATAACACTCCTACAAAAGTCTTACTCAGAATTGCCAAACACTACCAACATACAGTCAAGAACATTTGACTCTTCATAATTTAATAGGGACATATCATGAATATAAATAAATTAAAATTAACCTTTTATACCTCCATAACATATTCCTATACAATATATCTTTCAACTCTATCTAAATCACCCCAAACTCACCTCTTCTAGATGACTATTTAGAATAGTCATTCTACCTTGTGAACCAATCATGGTGCACATGCATCCCAAAACTTATGTAGAAACAAAAAATATATTACAATTCATGAAAATTATAATATAATATCATTATATATACCTCAAATATAAATACCATAGGCTCAAATAACAATATTTGGTCTTACAAACTAATGTCACAGTCATGGGTTTCACTGTCACAACTAAACTTAACATGACAACTTGTGAATAAAATTTTCACCACTTAAATCTGATTAAAAACCACTCTAAATTCATGGTGAAGTGATAAAAGTCTCTATAAACACTTCATGATGTATTTCATACAAATTGGGCTTGTTAAGGCTTCCTTAAACACCTTCTCACTCTGACTAGTTTTTCTCACTGGTTTCACCATTAGCCTATTTTAGCGATAGGTCAACTTGAGTGACCAAAATAGTTGAAACATAAGCTATAAATTTCCAAAATACCTTCATGTACATAAATCATGAGTCACTATCTTCTCCATTTATACATTTTCATACTTGGTTTAATGCAACTTTGTCTTCTATATCAACTTCTTCATAAACAAGCATTTTCCTATAGGTTTCACTCATTGTCCTAAAAAACTATATGCAATAAAATTTTCATAATGTATATAAATCAATCATAACTTTGAGAATATTTATCATACCATACAATTTAGATTGGGGACACATTTTTAAAGTAGGAACATGACCAATATGGGGATCTGCTAGACCTGATTAGGGGATATCTTATCATGATACATTGTATTAGGGAGGGTTCCAAAGCCTTCAGTCAATCACAACCATAAAATAACCCTAATGGGTTCCTAAGTTTTGATATTTCACCTAAACTAATAATAATTAAAGTAAATCTAATCTAGTGCTCATAAAATCTTGTGGCACAACATGAGGGGTTAGTAAACAATCAAAACATGTATAAGAGAATCTTTATTAATATATGTATGAGTAAGATCCTAATACATGGAATATGAAGAGTAATATTATTCGAAACCAATACTTATGCTACTTCTATCTACTAAAGAGAGGAGTAAAGTTAGAGAATACTTACCTAAATGTGAACCCATAGATACTCAGTATCTCCCTTGGCCAATGGGGCTTTGAAATGGGTTTTTATGATTTATAAGGATCACTATGAAATGTCAAAGCATCTAAGAATTATCTAAAAGACTAGATTCTCCAAGTAGAAACCCTAGTCTAAGACTCCTCAAGTAGAATGGTGGAAGAGCATATTATAAAGAAGCACAAGTAAATAATAACTCTTGATTACATATTGAAATAATGACTAAATTATTTTATATTTATAGGTGGATTTGACCCTAAAATCTTCCAAAAATATCATCCAACAAGGTCAACCCAGTCGACCTAGCACAATTTTGGATAATTATTCACTATGTGATTAACTAGGTTGGCCAAAGGCCAAAGTAGTTCCTAAGTGAAAATAACATACAATTATACAGGGTCAAGTTAGTCAACCTAGCACAACCAACTAACAAAAAGGAATTAAGGTGAGGAAAAGAGGGATGAAAAGTGGTAAAATACTAGAGGAGTGTGCAAATGAGGAGTAATAGCTTAGTTTTTTAGAAATAATGGATTATTATTCCTATTTTAGCTAAAGTTATAGATTAATAAATCAGTAAAGAATACTACAGTAAATACAGTCCTAATTTTTATAATTTATTTTTCCTTTTTACATTTCTAAAAATAGTAATAAATAAGGAGAAATATGACTTAGTTATAAATAGGTTGAGATGGCTGATATAGAGGTTGAAACTTGTTGTGTAAAACTGTGAAAGTGTCATGAATCTAAATCTAGATTTTATTTGGAGAAAGGATAGGAGCATAAAAAATAAGACATTTTGGTCTCTAGAGTTTTTGTCCACTCCTATTGTTGTTGTCCAAACTAGTCAAGAGACTTGAAACTTTCTAAGTTTTAGTGTTCTTCTTATGTGAGCTTACCTAAAAAATCTTGAGTGTTGATTGTTGACAAAACTCACTATATGGTTGATTTTATCTTCAAACCCTAACCCTCCATTATTCTTGATGAAATGTTATTTTAATCACTTGAGAAAGAAGGGGTTTAGTGTGTAAGATGCAATAAATGTACAATTCACACCCCTTATGTGGGCATGTTGCCTACATACCAATATTCCAAAGAGGGATTAAGCTATATGTAGTTCTCCCACCTAATGTGCTTTGTGAAATAGTGTGATGAAGATGAAAAAATGCCAAATTAAGAGTGTTTGAGGTGGTTAGGGATTGGTATGAGGGTTTAAGTATGTTTGAAGTTGTATTGGGTGATTTTATGTAGAGAATAAGGAAGTTTTCCTTAGTGTTTTATTTATATTATTGCTTGGTTTATAAGATTCGTCACCTCCCTTGTAAATGAGATTTGAGTGGGATTTTATATGGAACCATTGGCCATGGGTTAGATGTATTCATACTAGTTAAACATAATAAAGGATATGGATCGAATGAAAAAACCCACTGGGGTTCAAATTACAAATGGATAGGAGTGTCAAAATTGGGACACCCTAGGGTCCAATGTTATAGTCAACGTATAACACTCCTATCCTATAAGATTGAAACCTAGGGGATTAGGTTTGGCATAGGAAAATCAGCCTGGTTGAGGTGGAATGACCATTTAGAAGGTTTTGAATTACTGATAATGAGAAAAAAGATGTCTATAAGGGTCACAAGAGCATGCAAAAAGGACCTGTGGATAGGGTGTCACAAGTCACACTCAAACTACCAGTTTGTAAATTTTATATGACTACATTTTCCCCCTATTTATTCTAGTGATGAAAAAAAGTGAAATACTAGGATAAAGGAAAAATAGATAGCATACCTAAACTTACCTACAAGGGTGAAGCCCATGAAGATTTGTGATGCTGAGTGTGTGTAGAGAGAGCACAACATGAAGAATAAATATACAAGAAAAAATAAGGATTAGATCAATTCTTATTAGACACACTATGTCTAAAATAATAATTTACAAAGATTGGTAAAAGAGAGGAAGATAACGGAATGAATATACCTTATCGAGTACATAAACCAATATAAAAACTATTGTGATGTTGAGTGATGTTGGGTATGTGTTTTACCAAGAGTAATATCATAATGTAACTGAGTGATCAATTTTTTGAAGGTGGATCAAGAATAAAAAATTTGGCCCTTTGGCTCCATCATCACCCACTAAGTGAAGCTATGTGATCATGCATGTGTTAATCAATGTTTAGACTGTGTGTCCAATCCCTCTAAATAGGTGGCTCAAGAATACAAAGGCTAGATATTCATTTGGCTCCATCATTACCCATTAAGTGAACTATGAACTGAAATTGGTATGAATTTTTGTCATATTAGATGGCTCATGAAGCCCATGAATGCTTTGTAATCTAATAATGTGGCATGGATAGTCAATTGTGTATTGAGAACTAAGCCAATCTTGGCCACTTTGAAAGGTGAAGATTAAGCTTGTATTAAATCCACTATGAAACTAAGAACTACGCTTATATTAAATCCACTTTGAAATGATGTCAACCACTTACAGGTGGAATAAGTCATGTAACTACTAAAAATACCTAGGTAATATAATGAACTTGAAAGAAAAGAAAGCAAATGTGCCACACACATTTCCCCCAATCATTGGTGTCTATAACATGGATTTTGATCTGGAAGTTGTACTAACTACCCAATCTAAAACTAGAAGTGAGGGATATCATACCATACATGATGCCCCTATATCTAGATACTCTAAGTAAAACTATATTAAAACTACTCAATCTGAACTGAACTGTAGCTAACAAAATTATAACCGATCCTACCTCTCTATCTATTTTTGGAAATTCTAAGTTTTTGGCTATTTAGATAAGATCACAAAAAATAGGACACTTTGTTTTCTAGCACTATTGTCCACTTTTAGTGCTCTTGTTCTTTGCTATTTCTAATGACTATTATATATTCATCACTATCTTTCTAGTTTGTTCTGGCTGGTTTAAATTTTGATTACTATTTTGATTGTTCTAAAAACTAATTTTTGACTGGTAGAGGGCTCTAATCTCTATGATAAAACCCCTATTTATTTCCCCCTCTTCTAAGGGTAGGAATTAAGACCTTGCAATGAATACCCTAAAAAAAAGAGCCCTATAAGTGTGTTATGTTACCAAATACATGATATATCAATGATAATCAAAATGATGTCTCAACATATATCATAGTTTTTATTAGAGATGGTTAGATCAATAGGAGTATGCCTAGATAGATGTAACAATGTAATAACATGTGTAGTATATTTAACTAAAAGTGGAAAATGTTAGTTGTCAAGGAGGGATGGAGCATGATGTCCATCATGGCATCTAATAAATCAAGATAATGCATGATGTGGGTCATGGCATTACAAACAACTGAGAAATAAACAAGTAAATAATCATGCAAGGAAAGAATCAAGAAGCACAAAAAATAGGCCAAAGGGCCAATCAAACAAGGGACATGGGCACATGTCACTCAAACTAGAAAAGGAAACATACAAGGCATGTTCAAATGCCCACATACACATACAATTACAAACAAGCAAAAGACCTTGGAAAATGTCCTAAGGCACACATAAAAGTACAAAATAGAAACTGAGAAATGCAATCACATCTAGTTACTCAAATCAAGAAAGGAAATCATGTAATACTAGAAATACTATCACATCTAATTAATCAAATCAAGAAGTTAAAGTATGCAAAACATGGAGTACAAGACTAGGTAGATACTAAGAAATATACAAGTGTTATATACTAATGAGGGTCGATAGAATAATATATGTAAGCTAGTAAGTAATGTACATCAATATGATATCTAGAGTGTATGGTGTAGGAATGGCATAACCTAGATGATATATTCATGTATAAGATACCTCCAGTGGGTAGATATGTTGATGTATGTCTTGAATTTAAAATTAGGATGCCCCCTCAATGGGTAGGGTGAAGAAATCAAGGATTTGGATGTTACTACATGCACTCAAAGAAGATCAAGTGAAGCATGGTAATGTATATAAATTGACAAATAATAGCATAGAATAGCAAAATGTAAGTCTGGCATGGTAGTAGAAATGTAAAGCATGGATAATGCATACAATTGAAAAAAAAATGGTGTTTTGAGTTATTTAAATGTTTTTTGTATTTTGACATGTTATATTATTTTTGGTATTTTGAAATAAGCTATGTACAATCAATCATAAGGAAACTATGTACAAGAAATTGAAAAGAAGATATGTACAAGTAAGCTAAGAAAATTTATGTACAAGTAAGTAGAAAGAAACTATGTACAATACAATGTGTGTAATGATATAATATACATGAAATATGCGTAGATGCATAATATTCATTGGATTTTTAAATTTCTTTCCTTTAAGTAAGGCTAGATAATATACTTTAGGGCTAATATTTTTAGTAATGAGGTATGGACCTAGCCAATTTGGTTTGAATTTTCCTTTGATTTCTTATTTGGCATTGACATTACTAAAAGATTTTGTTTGAAAATGAGATCATTAACTTAAAACTTTTTAGTGTGAAAGCATTTGTTATAGGCTCACTATATATGTTTCTAGTGGATTTTGAGATGTTTATCTGCTTGAATGCATGTATGGTCTAATTTCTTGAGCTAGTGTAGACACTTTTCATGATACTGGCCATTACATCTATGTGTTGGTTGTCTTTTCTTGGTATACTTTCTATAGAAAAGTAGGTAAACAATGATGATAAACATTGTACCATGTTTTGGTATGGGGTAAGATGTTCTTCTTTTGTCTAGTAGACATCATTGAATTGGTTGACCACAAGTTAGGAATCACCAAAGACTTGAAATTATATAATTTGGAGTGAATGGGTGGAAAAGATACCTAAGATAATTGCTTCATATTATGTAGTGTTGTTGGTGTATGAAAATCTTAATCGATATGTAATAGGAACTGTGTGACCAGAAGGGTCAACAAAGATAATATCTATCCCTGTGTTGGATGTGCATAGAGAACCATCAAAGAACATATTCCAAGTGTTGGAATGAGTGGAATAGGTAGTAAAATCATCTCTAAATATATCACTAATAGGATTAATGTCCAATAATGGTGCGGTTACCAAATGGCCTGTAATGATTTGGCCCTTTATTGATTTTTATAGAGTTATCTTTAAGTCAAACTCTATTAATAACATGACCCATTTTATGATGTGACTAGAGAGATGTGGTTTTTACATTAGAAACTTCAAGGTATCTAATTTTTTGATAACCTAAGTCTCATTATTGATCATGTAATGTCCAAGTTTTTGTGTGGAAAAAACTAATGCTAGACTAGTTTTTCCATCATGAAATATTTTTTTTGTAATCAACTAATGTGTGACTGACATAATAAACTATTCACTTGGTATTTTGATCATTGTGTTGTGTTAATAATGCTCCTTATGCATGATCTCTTTCTAATATATATATATATATATATATATATATATATATATATATATATATATATATATATTAGGAGAGCTATCAGGTATAGGTGGTATTAGAACAAGTGGATTAAGAAGATATTACTTGATTGTGTTAAATCTTCCTTGATAGGCTTGGTACCAGATAAACTTTGTATCTTTGTTTAATAATTGAGTGAATGGTTGAGTTTTATTAGAAAGTTGAGCTATAAAATGGTGGATTTCTTAGATCAAAGTTATTTTAAGTTTATGGGAGGTGGCATATCGATAATTGCTTTGACTTTCGTAGGGTCAACCTCTATGTCATGCTAAGAAATAATGAAACCTAAGAGTTTTCCTGATGTAACTCTAAACACACATTTCTTTGGGTTTAATCAAACATTGTATTTCTTGAGTCTTTGAAAAAAAAATTCATAAATTGATGGCAAGATGTTGTAATTATTTATATTTAGATAATATATCATCAATGTAATCCTCAATCGTGTGGTGAATCAAGTCATGAAAGATATGCATCATAGTACACTGATATGTGGCTCTAGCATCTTTTAATCCAAAAGGCATGACAATGTAACAAAATATACCCCAAGGTTTTTTAAAATATGTTTTCTCTTGGTCTTCTTTAGTGATTTTGATTTGGTTGTATCCTACAAAACCATCCATAAATGATAACATTTCATACCTGATTGTGAAATCTATGATCATGTCAATATTAGGCAAGGGAAAATTATCTTTTGGGCATGACTTATTTAAATCTTGAGAATTAGAACAAACCAAATTTTTCTATTGGGTTTAACCATAGGGACTCTATTGGAAATCCATTCAAGGTGTGTTACTAGTCGAATGAAACCAACATCTAAGAGGCATTGGATCTCATCTTTGACTAAGAGAGCCACCTTAAGATGTATTTTGTGAATTTTTTGCTTAACTAGTTTAACCTCAGGATATAATGGAATCTGATGAACTACTATAGATGTATCAATTCTTGGCATATCTGAGTAAGACTAAGCAAAGAGTTCTAAAAAATCTATCAAATTTTGATGAATATCTATATCCTCTTCCTTTCATAAAGTAGTGGTTAATAAGATAATGCAATGATCCTGATCGGTTACAAAATTGACATCAACTAATTCCTCATTAAGCAATGTGGAATGATCTAATGTGTATGGGGTTGTAGGAATAATATCATCTAAATCAACTTGTATATCCTAAGGAGAATATAAATTTTATCTAAGTAAGTGTGGGCATTTGTGTGATGAGGAAATCTATTTTATGAGAGAAAGATGGGAGGTCCTCATATGCTCTAATAAACTATAGTAAGGATTAATTGTTAGATAATTAATCTAATGTGAACATATCTAGTGAAATTATATCATCAATGAGATCAAGATAGACCAATGATAATGTAGAAGTATGAGTAACTATATGGTCTACAGGTGAAATGGGTGGACAAAACATTATATGCTTTGAAGCAACAAAAGAAGGTTTATCATGAAGAAGGGTAAGTTGATATCCCAGTCTTTGTTTTCAATGTTGTGTGGATGCCTGGAAAGGATTGATGAGTCTTTATTCATGATTTCCAAAACCTTTACCATGATATCCCATCTTATTAAGACATTTAAGTACAAAAGGGGAAGTAAATTGGTGATTTGGTATTGGTTGTATTACAAAACTTAGAATCTTCTAATGTGTTGTATGGTCCAAAGGTACACTGTGAGTAATGGGTTATGTAGGTATATTACCAAGATTAAAGTACAGATTGTAATTCTATGGATATTTAGCAATCTGTAAGTATTTAAAAGTTTTTTTCTCTATTAGGCACATGTAAATTTGTGACTAAATTTTAGACAAGCATGGAGTGTGGAAAGGATGGCATGCATATCATGAATCCAAGGCTGACAAAGTAATAAATTATAACTAAGGTCATTTGGCATGACTTGGTAAGTAGTTAGCAATGTATTATGTCCCAAAGTAAGATTGAGTGTTATTTGACCCATGACTTTCCATGGAATGTTGGCAAAACATCTGATGTTCATGTTATAATGGTCTAGACATTTATGTTGGATATTAAGATGTTTAAGAAAAGAAATATTGTAAATGTTGAGTCCTGAACCATTATCAACTAACACTCTTTTTACCCCTACATCATTAATTATTAATTAAATATATAGATTTAGATGTTTTTCAATGATGTGGCAAGGGAATAAATCATCTTTCTCAAAGGAAATATGTTCTTCAATCCATTACATTATGTTGAAGATAGAGATGACATAAGATGGTTCAGTGGAAATAGGAATTCTAGTATTATGAGTGGTTGTATACAAAACATATTTTTAAACATTTGATCATTGAAGGAGCTCAAAAAATGAAACTATATTAGAAGGGGTTCCACCTAAGCTCCTTACATCTCTTTATTTGATACAAAGTGCAAGACTTAGTGGCAACCCTCCTGAATTCACCTAGATTCCTCCAACCTATCCATATACCATGGATAAACAACCAACTCAATTTCTTGTTATAGATCCTACACTTCCAAATTACACTAATTTCTATGAGGATAATTTCAATAATGATCAATATGAGAATAAAAATGATGATACACACATTGATGCTCATGTCCCACCCCATCAGGCTCTTGATCCACTTCCACCTATTATTGATAATGATGTTGTCATCAACAAAGATTTGATTCTATAAATTTTTAGAGAGAGACTTAGGTAATAACCCCAATATTATTCTCTTATCTTACATTCTATCATGGAAATTAAAAAGGCTAAGAAAGTTAAGTCTTCCATTCCTTTAGACTAACCAGTTGCAAATGACACTATAAGGGTAACTATGTCTCAACAACCCCCTATAGTAGCCCAAACTTCCTATGTGGCACCACCAGTTACATCTAGTACATCTTTGTCTCTTGATGTGGTTTCCCTTCTGTAAGAGATAAAATCTCTTCAATCTAAGGTGCTACATCTTGAGCAAGGTTCCTATATACCAACATAGGCTTTGGACTCTTTTGCTCTACTTCATACACCATTAGCATGCCATATTGATTCTACACCCTTGCCACTAGGTTTTATTCAACCCAAGCTCACTCTATATGACGATAAAGGTGATCCAAAGACACACTTGAGAGCCTTTCATGTAGCATGCTTGGATTATGTGCCAAATGACTGGTTATTAACCAAGTTATTTCCATGAAGTTTAAAGGATTATGCTCTAGAATGGTTTTATAGTATACTAAATCAATTGGTCAAAGCATTCAATCCTTTATCTAACATGTCCTTAGCTCATTTTAGCATTAAAATATGAGACAAGGTTTCTTATGCCCAAATTTCATAATAAAAACAAAGGTCAAATGATTATCAGATTATGTTCTTCGATATAAGACTATCTTAGTTAAAATGACTAGCCCCATGGCAGAACAAGAATTATAGGACCTCTTCAAATAGAGTCTTTTACCAACTTTGCATGATTCAATAATGTTCAAAATATTCTTTTCCTTCACTAAGTTATATCATACACTAAAGGAAAGGGAAGTCAAATTAATTTTAATGGGCAAACTCAAGTACACAAGCATATCAAAAATAATAAACGAGAATAATAGTAAAGTCCCATAAAAATTAAAGGTTAATGAAAATAAAAGTCAAAATCAACCTATAGTTAATGTAGCTTCAAATCCCCCTTAGTGAGTGGTTTTATCAACACCTCGATGAGCCTTTACCAATCTACCAGTATCTCTAGCTAGAGTCTTACAATAGCTATTGGAATGCAATATCATATCTCTCCCTCCTATTTAGGAAGTTGATACAACAAACCCTCTTCTATGTTGATATGATTAGAATGTATTTTGTGATTTTCATTATGGAAATAGGCCACATAATGAATAGATGCATCAATTTATGACACAAGATACAAGACTTGATAGATGGCAACCTCATTGATCTTGGCACTCTAGTTGAGCCTCCTTAGGTAAAGAAAACATAGGACAAGGCTCTAAAAATTTTCTCAAATCCTTTCCCATATCATTCTAAACAAGAGATATGGGATACATTGGGTGTTCATGATACATATCATACACACCCTCTACCAACTACATACTAGGCACCTTTAATTGAGTCACATCCTTTGAGCAATATGATTAGTGTGTATAATTCTAGAGTTCTAGCTAGACCTTCGATCTCCTTTTTAGAGTAAAAGATATTTGAGCATGATTCAGATTACCATGCACTCTTTATCATAGCCTAAATTTATCATCATACCATACATAGTGTTCTCATAGATAATGGACCCAGTGTGAATATGTGTACTATAACATTATTTTAGAATATGGGATATTTAGAGTAGGATATTACCCTGATGAACATAGTTATTAGTGGATTTAGTGGGCACATACAAAGTTCATTAGGTAACTTCCTCTATAAGTTGAACTTACACATATGGCCATGGCATTTGCTATTATTCCTAATGTATAATTATTTGGCATGCTTCTTGGTCGATCATGGATCTAGAAACTTTGAGTAGTACCTTCTATAGTTCATAAATGTATGAAATTCATTCATGATAATTAGATTTTTATAGTTGGTATAGTTATATATGAGTCACCACTCTCCACTTCAGAGTATATCCTACTTCATAGTCACCATTTTTAGCTTCTCCACTAGTAATAATTCTTAATTCAATTGAGATTTAGACATATTCAAGGCCTACCTCACTAGCATAGAGAATTCATACACTTACATAGAGGCCTCTCTTAGAGTGACCAGTACATTAGAAATAATTTCAAGACTCTATATATTTTTTAGCTATAGTATTCACACCCAGGGTATTATTATTGAGATCTCATGCCTTTACATATAGATCACACTTTTAGAGAGCTTATTCTACTACCAGATGGGTCCCTAAGATCCCCATAATTGCATCCACTTCTCAAAGTTACAGGGTGACCCCACAGTCATTTTCCACTATAGATATTTTAGAGCACTTATAGCATACATAGATTTTAGAATCACAATCTCAGCCCTTCCATCATTCTTCACAATCACACATGATCCATCTCCTTAATACAGGACACCATGATAGGGAGTCTCTCATGAGACTCATCAGTTAGTATCATTTCTTCTCAGTCTTTCTTGTACATAGCTTCTTTTCATTTTCTTGTACATAGTGTCTTTTTGCTTACTTGTACATAGTTTCCTTATGATTACCTATACATATATTATTTCAAAAATACCAAAAATAACATAACCTTTCAAAATATAAAAACATTCAAATAACTCAAAACATAAAAAACATTTTAATTGTATGCATCATGCATGCTTTACATTTCTACTACCATGTTAGATTTACATTTTAAATTTATATTTTATTATTTATCAGTTTATCTAAATTACCATGCTTCACTTGATCTTCTTTAAATGTGTGTAGTGACACCTATATCCTTGATTGCTTCACTCTAACCATTGAGCGAGCATCTGACTTCTAAATTTGAGACATACATCAACATATCTACCCACTTGAGCCATCTTCTACATGACTATACCATCTAGGTTATGTCATTTTTATACTACACACTCTAGTTATCATATTGATGTATATTACTTACTAACTTACATAGATTATTCTATCGACACTCACTAGCATATAGCATTTGTGTATGTCTTAATATCTACCTAACCTTGTACTACATGTTTTACATACTTTCACTTATTGCTTTAATTATTTAGATGTGATAGTATTTCCATAATTTACATGCCTTACTTTCTTGATTTGAGTAGCTAGATTTGATTGCATTTCTCAGTTCTTATTTTGTTACTTATGTGTGCCTTAGGATATTTACCAATGTCCTTTGTTTGTACTTTTCTATGTTCTTGTGGCCCTCATGCCAACCTTACTTGTTCTCAATTATATGTGTATGTGGGAATTTTAACATACCTTGTATGCTTACTTTCCTAGTTTAAATTACATATGCCCATGTTCCTTGTTTGCTTTGCCCCTTGGCCTCTTTTGTATGCTTCTTGCTTCTTACCTTGTGTACTTGTTTGCTTCTCAAATGTTTTCAATGCCATGATACACATCATTAATTATCTTTCCTTCTTACATGCCATGATGTAAATCATGATCCATTCCTCCTTGATAAGTAACAACTAACTATATTTATAGTTTTAGTTTAGTATACTACACATGCTATTACATTGTTACATCTGTCTAGGCATACTCCTATTGATCTAACCATCTCTAATACAAACTATGCTATATCTTGAGATATATTTTGGATTATCATTACTATATCATGTATTTCATAACATAACACACTTGTAGGGATATTTATTTTGAGGGTAGTCATTATAGGGTTTTCATCCTTACCCTTAGAAGAGGAAGTAAAAAATAAGGGTTTTGTCACAAATATTAGAGCCCTCTTTTGATCAAAAATTAGTTTCAAAACAATTAGAACAATAATCAAAATTCAAACTAGGTAGAATAGACCCAAAAAATAGTGATGAGCATAGAATAGTGATCATAAATAGTAAAGGATAAGAGCACCATATTTTGACTATAGTGATAGATAGCAAAGTGTCTTATTTTTGGTGCTCCTATCCAAACAACCAAAAACCTAGAATTGCCAAAAAATAGATAGAAAGGTAGGATTAGTTATAGTTTTTTAGCTATAGTTTAGTTTAGATTGAGAAGTTTTAGTATAGTTTTAGTTAGATTATCTAGATATAGGGGGCATCATGCATGGTATGATGTCTCTTACTTCTATTTTCATTTTGGGTAGTTAGTACAACTTCCAGATCAAAATCCATGTTACAAACACCATTGATTAGGGGCATTGTGCATGGCACATTTTCCTTATTTTCTTTCCATATCATTATATCACCTAGGTATTCTTAGTATTTGTATTCCTTATTCCATCTACAGGTGGTTGGCATCATTTCAGAGTGGCTTTCATATAAGCCTAGTTCTCAATTTTAGAGTATCTTTCATACAAGCCTAATCTCCACCTTTGAGAGTGGCCAAGATTTTCCTAGTTCTCATTATACATTCATCTATATATGACACATTATCAAATTAAAAAGCATTTATGGGCTTCATGATCCATTTCATATGACACACATTCATATTGATATTAGTTTATAGTTCACTACATAATGGGAAATGATGGAGCCAAAGGACTAGCTAGCTTTGTATTCTTGAGCCACCTACTTAGAGGGATTAGATATATAGTCCAAATATCAATTAACACATGTATAATCACATATATTCACTTAAATGGATGATGATAAATCTAAAAGGCCAAACTTTGTATTCTTGAGCCACCCTCGAGGAATTGAGCACTCAGCTCTATTCATGATATTACTCTAGGTACATTACATATCCAACATCACTCAACATTATAATAGGTTTTTTATTGGTCCATGTAATTGATAAGGTGTATGCATTCCTTTCTCTTCCTCTCTCTTTTACCCAACCTTTGTACATTCTTACTTTATACATAACATGTCTAGTAAGAATAGATCTACTCCTTATTTTCTTTTATAGATTTACTCTTCATGATGTGCTCTTTATACACACACTTAGCATCAAACATCTTCATGGGATTCACCCTTATAGGTAATTTCAAGTATGTTGTCTATTTTTATTTTATCCTAAGTGGGGTGGGAATGCAATCTTATAAAATTTCCAAATTGGTAGTTTGTGTGTAGCTTGTGACACCCTATAGATTGGTCCTTTTTCCATGTTCTAGTGACCCTTCTAAACACCTTTTAATTTATTACCAATCATATAAAACCTTTTGAATGGTCATTCCACCTTAGCCAAGTTATTTTCCCCATGCCAATCCTAATCCCCTAGGTCTTGAGCCTATAGGACAAGATCACCATACTTGGACTATAGTTCTAGACCCTAGGGTGTCCCATTTTTAGTGTTCCTATCTATTTTTACTTTGTACCCCAATGGTTATTTTTATTTGATCCCTATCATTAATTATGTCAACCTAGCATGAATATATCTGACCCATCACCAATTTTTCTCTATAAAATCCCACTCAAAGCTCATTTATAAGGAAGATGACAAATCTTAAAAATAAATCAAGAATACAAACAAATCACTAAGGCAAACTTCCCTATTCTCTACATACAATCACCCAACATAGCTACAAACATAATAAAACCCTCATACCAGTCCCTAGCCACCTTAAACATTATCAAATAAACATTTTTACATCCACATCACACTATTACATAAAGCACATTGGGTGGGATAATTACATATGACTTGATCCCTCTTTAGAGTATTGGTATGTAGGCAATGTGCCCACACAAGGGATGTGGATTACACATTTAGTGCATCTTACACACTAACCCACCCCCTTCTCAATTTATTCAAACATTGTTTTATTATTCATGATGGAGAATTAGGGTTTTGAAGATTAAATCATCTATATATTGAGTTTCATCGATAATCAACACTTAAGATTTTATAGGTAGGCTCACATAAGAATGGTACAAAAATATAAAAAGTTTCAGATCTCTATAATCAGTTTGGACAATAGTGACAGGAGTGGACAACAGTGTCAAACACTAAAGTGCCATGTTTTAGGCACTCCTATCTTTTTGCTTAATGAAATATAGATTAAGATTCATGACACTATCCTAGTTCTGCATAGCCACTTTCAACCTCTGTATCAACCATCTCAGCCTATTTTTAGATAAGTCATATTTCTCCTTATTCATTTCTATTTTTACAAAGTTAAAAAATATAAATAAATTACACAAATTAGGAATGTATTTATTACAATATTCTTTACTAATTTATTAATTCAAACTTTTAGCTAAAATAAGAATAAAACTCCATTATTCTTGATAAATTTAAATCACTTAGGTAATGGTTTTTAGGAGCTGGTTAGATTGGTAATATATGGCAATAAGGGACAATAATCTTGTGAATCACCAATGGTCTACCCACCCCTTTCTCGGTGCACCCCTTAAGTCATGCACTCAGAGAGATTGAGACTTGATGGGTTATTTTAAGATACAAAGCATCAGTATTTGATAAAGTTGAAAATATTATCTATATACATATTCCCCACTTGAATCTTATCATGTGTCATTAAGGTACACTAGGGGATGGTGATTCGATAATGAACATAAAAACACATAATGTTGATGCTAAAAAAAGCTACAGTATTTTAAAAATCAAAATAACTAAAAGTAAATTACTAAATAGGTAAATAATTTAAAATAAACTATGATGCATACCTTGACTTACCTTTATTTTTTTATGGTTGTTTTTTATGTTGTTAGCTTTGATTGTGTAGGTTGTAGAGACTTCATTCAACAAACCCAAGAATATAAAACTAAAGAGTAAAAACAAACAAATATAGGATAGCTAAGATAACTAGTACTATGTGTACAATACATACTTAGGAATTTGGCAAGTTGGGGTGATAAGTATCATGTTAGACCAAATTACAAAGTCAAAAATAAGAGTAAATCAGGTAACTAAAAAGCCAAGGCTACTAAAGACTGAAAAACTGAAACAAGTAAAACTTAAGTAAGAAAGTAAAACTCGCCAAGTAAAACCAAGGATACATATCAAAAATGATGGTAATCAAACATTAATGAAAAAAATCCTTAAATAAATATGGACAAGTGAAAAACAAAATGGTATAATAACATTAATGAATGAGCAGTAGCAATCCTTATCTCACTCAATAATTGAAAAATGTGCAGACTTAGGTGATCATAATAGAAGGGTAGTACAACAAATTATAAATGGTAAAAAGATAAGAAAATGATGTGTATAAATTTAATTCTATGGTATAAATAAAGTGATACATAGTTTATCAAACATGTTGTTTCACTCTAACGATAGATAAAACTAAAACAAAGTAGTTCTAGCATGTTTTTAAGAGGAGAAGAAAAAAGAAATATAGAAGAAGAGGGGAAAGCATATTTGGAATCATAATTTTCCTATAAAGGGGGGAAATGAAATGGGTGGAGGGGATAATTAAGGAAAAACCAAGGTAGAGGAATTCTTTTATTGAATTCAAGACACTCAAATTAGGTTTGTCAAAACAAGATGACTTTTGAACTTAAAGACTCTGAATAATTTATCTTAGTGACACAAGTCTTATATCAACAAATGTAGTATGTAGATCATCCCATGAAGGATATATGCATGAAAATTAAAATGGACCTACCTTCCCACAACATTTTCCCCATTCCTCTGGACCCCTTATAGATCCATCAATCTACTATGAATATTGGGTACTTGCATGAGAAAGTAGGTAGCACCATAGAGTTTTTTGAATTATCCTATTCTAATCTACTAGCCTATCATACCCAAATAGACCTTAGCTCTATGTGAGGTTAACTTTGGAGGTTGAGCTTTGATTAGAAAAAGGAGATGTGTTTGTAATCACATATTTTGGTGTGATTTTGACTTTTGAGATTTGTATGTTGCCTTTTGTATATCATTGCCTTTTGATTAAAATTATTTGGATTTTAACTTTCTTGATGGCTATTTCTTATTCTTCCTCTATATTATTTGGAAAACCAAACACATGTGCTAAAAATTACTTTCATTTGAATACTTGGGACTTGGTTGCTAAGAGAGATAATTACATAGAGCATGGGGTCTAAGAGTCTCATAAATCTAGGTAAAATAAAAGTGCTATCTTGACTTCAATCTTGTTTTATCTAATGTAGAGTAAAAAGATAGGAAATCAAGAGGAAGACACATAGGATAAGATGAATTAATTCAAATCACAAATAAAATGTGACAAAGGGAAGAAAAGGGATACAATGATAGTAAAGTGTGATTTCTTATCATAAGAATAAGGGAAATGGAGGAAAGAATGATAACATAGATTGTTGTGAAAATTCCATCTATCAAAAGAAGCAAAAGATAAAGTTGAGAATAAGGATCAAAAACTTATAATAATTGAAAAACACATTTTAGAAAAGGAATAATGTGATGGTAATTTTGTGAGGAAGGCCAGGTCCTATCCATGGTCTTACACTACAAATCATAAAAGAGAAACTCATGAGGGTGTCAAAAAGCATCTAAAAAATAAATGATAAAAAGATGGTATTTTGTGAGGAAGGCTAGGTCTTATCCATGGTCTTATAATGAAACTCATAAAATAAAAATCCAAAGGATGTCAAAAAGTGTGTAAAAGAGAATGAAAATAAAGAAGACTATGGTACATCATGAGGAAGACCGGGTCCTATTCATGGTTTTAAAATGAAACTCATGAGAGAAAGGGGAAACCAAAAGACCAAATAGGAAAGGCTAAAGGTTTGTGATAAGAAATAACTTTTATAGAGGGAGAGATCCATGTAAGTAACCTACAAAAAATGTTAGCTAGATATCATGAAAAGAAGGAAATGTATCTATGTTAATGTCTATATCAAGGATGATCATGTGAGAGACAAACTTGTGTCCCGAAAGGTTTCGTAGAGTTGAATTAGTTTAGTATCATGCCATGTAGAATAAGAGTGGGTATCACAAGATACCCCAAAGGGTAAGTGTATGTATGGATGGGCATCACAAGATGCCCCAACATCTGAAAGGAAATGTGGGTGGGCATTGTAAGATGCCCCAAAGGCTAGATTAATGTGTGGATAGGCATTGTAAGATGCTCCACCAACTAAAAAAAGGAAGAAAATATAAGATAAGATAAGAAGTAAAGATAACCCCATATAGTGTCTAAATGGATTCAAATTGTCTAATAATATTCTAATAGGGGACATGATGCTTAAGAGAAATAAACAAAATGCTAAAAATGAGAAATAGAGAACTAGATCGGCAAACAAAGAAAGCAAAAAAGGGTACAAAGTTGATTAGGTTAATCTAGTAGAGAAAATAGGGTCTAAAAATTATACAAAGTTGATAGGGTCAACCTAGTATATAAAATAGGGGATGAAAACTATACAGGGTCAACCTAATATCGAAAACATGGGCTATAAATTGTATAAAGTTGACTAGGTCAACCTAGCACAATAGATAGGGGCTGAAAAAAATGATAAAATTATTTAAAAATTAAATAAGTGAAACAAAACCCTATAAGGGTTAGATTCACATCAGGTTCACCAAAATATATGCAATCAAAAATGCATCATGTCTATAAATCAATCTTAACTTAGAGAAGATAGATCATACCATACACTTCTAATTGGGGACATGTTTGTTAAGAAGTAACATAACCAATATGGGGATCTTCTAGACCTAATTAAGGGATCTCTAACTATGATACACTATGCTAGGGAGGCTTCTAAATCCTCCAATCAAGCGCAACCATTCAATAGCCCTAAGTGGGTCCTAAGTTTTGAAATTTCACCTAAACTAATAAGTAAAGTAAATATAATCTAGTCCTACCAAATATTGTGTCACAACATGAGGGGTTAGTAAACAATCAAAACATGTATAGGTTAATCTCAATTAATATATGTATAAGTAAGACCCTAATCCATAGAATATGAATAGTAATATTATTCAAAGCCAATACTTATGCTACTTCTATCTACTAAAAAGAGGAGCAAAGTTAGAGAATACTTACTTAAATGTGAACCCATTGAGACTCAATCTCTCCCTTATCCAATAGGGATTCACAAAAGGTTATTGTGGTTTGTATGGATCTTTAAGAAAGACCAAAGTATCCAAGACATATCCACAAGAATATATTCTCCAAGTATAAATCCTAATCTAAGACTCCTCAAGTAGAATGGTGGAAGATAAAATTGTAAAGAAGCATGAGAAAATAATAACTCTTGATTGCATATTGAAATAATGACTTAATGATCTTGTATTTATAGGTAGATTTGACCCTAAACCCTTCCAAAAATCTTTGTCAATAGGATCGACCTAATTGACCTAGCACAATTTTGGATAATTATTCACTAGGTCATGAGCTATGTCATCCAAAGGCCAAACTAGTTCCTAAATGAGAATAACTCAAAACTATATAGGGTTGACCCAATTGACCTAGCATAGTAAATTGACAAAAGAAACTTAAGGTCATGAAAAAAGGGATTAAAAGTGGGAAAAGAATGGAGGAGTGTGCAAAGGAGGAGTAATATCTTAGGGAATGGTCTTTAGGATCTAGTTGGATTGGTAATATGTGTAAATAAGGGACAACAATCCTACAAAGTACCAATAGTCTATCCAACCATTTCCCTATGCACCCCTTAAGGCATGCACTCAGAGAGATTAAGACTCGATGGGTTCCTGGAAGATACAAAGCATTAGTATTTGATAAAATTTGAAAATATTATGTGTATACATAAACCACTACCACCTAGAGATGCCTGATGGAGTTCACTACAACCTCCAAACACTTACCTAGGCATACAAGACCATTTTAAGCACTTTTGAACAATTTTTTCCAAATTGGGTCATTATGAGGGTTTAAGGAGTGTTTGAGACCAATTTCCATTATTGATATTTGTTCATAAAATCCTATCCCTAATACCACATCCTAATTCTTGGAAAACATTTTTAGGACCCTTTTCCATCTCTCCCCAAGAGCTCAATTTCTCATGCAATAGTCACACATTCCAACAAGAATCAAAATTTCCTTCTTGGGACTTTATCTCTTCATTATGCACACACAAAAGACCTTCAAACTCATGTCATACATCCTTATACCATGATTACACAATCTCACAATCCTCCAAACCTTATCATGACACCTCATCATGCCATATCCATACTCAAATACTACCACACATCTTTTCACAAGCCTTAACTCACTTACTCCACTAGACTTCACTATGCATTCTTTTACCAAGACAAGGCTATGTTTAAAAAAACATCATGTATCTTCACAAGATCACTTCTAGAACATTAATGATACTCAATTTACCTTTAATATCAATGACAACATTAATTCCTTAAACATAACAATAAAAACATACCTCAACAATCTCCCCCTTATCATTGATAGTAACCAATCTATCAAAGTAGATCAATCTCATCTCTCCAAGATGGAATTTTTCCCAATCAAATCTTTATCCCCTTTTGACATTAATGATAAAGGGTCATATACACTATCATAAGTTCATCCACATATGATCCATTGATCCTTGGACCTAATCATTCACAGAACAAGCAAGCTCCCCTTTTGTCCATACATGCTTCTCTTCAAGCTTCTCAAGAGACCTTAGTTATCTCCCCTAACTCCATACTCTACCTAGATCATGTCATTTAAAACCACAAACTAGTTGTTTACAAAAAATACATATAATAATACCATACCTTGAATGAATATAAATTCACCCATACATGGGATACCAATGATTACCAACACATTTTATGCAATAACTATCCTTCTAGGGCCCATATGGCCTTCTCTAAAAGTCTTTAACCCTTCTCACATGAATATAACAACCATTACTAAATTATGAAGCAAACATAGGATATTATGAATTCTATAATCCATCTTTGACTATACTCATAAGGCCTCATAGGTATTGACACCACTCTTAATAGTTCTTCGAATAAATTTAGGACAAACATCCAACTAAACATAAAGAAATACCTTTCAATGATCTAAATAGCAAGAACATGCTCAATACAACTTGTTTCACTCTTAGAACCAACTCTAGACCATGAATCACATGATCAACACTTTCTACCTTCAAAGGCATTGGTATTATAAAACAATCTTCAATTATTACACCACTTGTTTTGTCTTTGTTACTTAAACATCACCTTGCACTTAAATAAGCACTGCAACAAATCCATCTAAAACTCCACTAATCTCTATAGGTCAAATAAGATACATTTACATCATGAATATTCACATTAAAAATTATAGAGACAAAAAACCTTGAGACCCCCATACCCCTATTCAACATGTCTTTGAGTTAGTCCTTCACAACTAGGATAAATCTAATCATCTACGAGCATTAACAAGAGCTTAAAGACCTTAAGAACATATTCAATAACTTTGATCATCCATCCAAAATTGCCAATAGTTTCACACCATTTAACAAGTCACTCTATGTCTTCCAAAAACATAGACCTTAAACATAGTCCTCTTTCATTGAGATTTTTTTACACGAAGGTGCACTTTCAAAACTTTTTCAATGCATGGAACAAGACTACAATTAGGTAACAACATTATCCAATTCTTAGTACACCAATTCAAGGTCAATAGAGAAGTTATAAATCCACCTTAGTCCTCTAAGGTTCTCTGAGTAATAATATAGTCAACAAACTCTAATTTTAACCCACAATAAATGTACATGTATAGACATCTAAATCTCTAAATCACTTTGAGGATAATCTATAGGAAGTCTACTTTAACTTTGCCTTTTACACCAACAAGTTTTGACCTCTTTCCTAGCTTCTAAAGGTAAAAGAGTGCTCTCGAGTCCCAAAAAATTATGCATTGTCATTTGAATTCAAACCCCAAAGGTTATATTTTCTAATGCTCAATGACTATTTCCCAAAGCAAAAATTTGACAACCTCTGGCACGTCACTGCACATAGGACCAACTTTGGAAGCTTGTAACTTGAGCTAGAGAATACATCAAGATACTAAAATAGTAGGGAAGGATCTTAGAACTATAGAAAACACCATCATGGAACCATTTTACTAGTTTTGACTTTCTATGTACATTTAATAAATGCACAAACAAATTGGTCTCTTCATACTTGTAAGATATTCAATGATAGTATAGTTTCTCTTAAGCTAGAATGGCACTTTTTCTCTCTCTAATGAATCATGAGAAACACTAGAACCTCACAAATACATCTAAGGAACCCTCATAACATCATGTATCACCTCAAAGACCTACAAACACTCTTTTCACCTAACCATAACAAAGCAAGCTTCTTGAATCTCTAAAACATCTCACACATGTAGTCCTCTATGTAAATCTCAACCATGACCTAGATCATGCAAATAACTAGACTTATTAGTTGTCTTCAAATTATCTCTTTCTATACTAATAAAAACTTCTTGTCATGCACCATCTTTTAAGACTTAACAAGCATCCACCAAGATTTATTATTCTACAAGTTGATAAACAAATTGATCTTGAAACTCACCTTCACAAGCTTAGCCATCTTGTGCTTTTAGGATCACCTTAAATCTATCAAACCTTATTCAAATAACTTAATCTAATACCAATTTTTATAATCATAACCACTAAGAGGGGGTGAATTAGTGTATAATCTTTTCTTTCAAATCTATATATCATTCATTAACCTTTTAAAAAAGTATAGAGAATAACCAATGCATAGAGAAGTAATCACATAAACATGAAGCAAGATATAAACACATGAATAAAATATATATGTGGGAAAACCTCATGGGGAATAAAACCCACTGATATACTACTTGAACTATAGTCCTATAAGCAATGGATCAAACTTTTGGTGAGGCACCAACCCCACAAGGAGCACCAACTCAACTAGTCCTTTATCAAAATCCAACTTTCAAGGAAGCACCAACCCCAAAAGTGACTTAGAAATAACTCAGTTACTTCAAGGACACTTTTTTTAGCTCCAAATTGCAAGGCAGCTCCCACCCCTTCTTGACTAAGCACCAACTCAGCCAAGACAAACTTGATCACCTCAAGACACCTTGTTCCTCAATCAACAGATGATGACATCTTCTTCAGCTTTATATCTTCTCTATCCTAAATAATAATAATTTTAATACATCATGAACACATATATTATTCATCTCAATATTTAATCAACTCATTCACCTCTTTCTCAACCATTTACCCCTCTCAAAATAGCCTCTAGGCTTCTTCACTCTAACATGCCTCTTACTAGGTTTATTAGGTCTGTTGACCTTGTCCATCACACTCAAAGATTATATATTATATTAATGATTTATAATATACTCTCCTTTTATTTTATACATGACCTAACTATTATCCTCAAATATCTCTTTTCTTCACTTAATCACACATTCCTTAGCTAGTCCAAATAGGCCTAGTATACTTTGTATAAATACAAGAATATTTCTTGTACCCACTTTGGTCAGAAAAACATATCTCCATACTTATATCACCCTTTAAATATATAAATAAAAATTCTTCACACAATAATATTATCACCATTAGGTCATCCAAACTCATTTAGACCTTAATCTTCTTCACAATCTACTTAAAGACCTAATGCATTAGGACTATCTCAACCACACATTACCACTCTAACATATTAGAACATCTTGAGACATACCACATGGATTAAAAAATTCAAAATCCATAATAATATTCCTTATTCAACATCATCTAGGCTTCACACCACCTATAAGGTCCATTCTCCATTTGAACCACATTATTAGCCCTACTCACAATTAGGCCTTCACACACACAAAAAAATTTGCCTTGAAAATATGAAGCATAAAACCAAATATCCCACACAAAAATGTCCTTAAATCATATTAAAATAACCTTCATGACCTTAAAAACATAACAAGGTGATTTATTCTTCACTACACATGCCAGAAGGCCTCAAGAACACTCTTGTAAAAGGCTTACTTAGAACTGCCAAACACTATTAACATTTAGTCAAGAACATTTGACTCTCCATACTTGAATAGGGACTTTTCATGAATATAAATATACTAAAATTAAAATTTTATACCTCCATAACATATTCATATTTAATATATCCTTTAATTCTATCCAAATCACCCTAAGCTCACTTCTTCTAGATGACTACTCAGAACTGCCTGAATGCTCCAAAACATAGTCATGTAGAATGTTGTTTTCAAATCATATAAGGATAATTCCAAGACATATCATGTAAATTAATATTTAATATTTGACCTATATACCATCCTCATATATATAGAAAATAATTTTTAGTGTCAATCATTAGTATTGTAGACCAAGTTGTTAACCCTCTCTTTCACAGTTCTTACACAACCAAATAAGCCATTTTAGCTTCCATATCTCAACTCCTTAAATTGACTCTAAATCTTCCATAAATAATGGATATTTATTTTATGTCCTAAAAAACATCATATTCATTATATGCATCATCTAAGTGTATATATCCTCTAACCCATCATTGTCACTTTGCCTTGTGAAGCAATCATGGTGAACATGCATCCCAACACCTGTATAGAAATAAAAAATATTATAAAATTCATGAAAATTATCTTAAAATATCATTATATCTACCTACAATAGCAACATCATATGCTTAAAGGACAATATTTGATCTTGTAGGCCAATCTAACAATCTTGGGTTTCACTGTCACAATTGAACTTGACATGATAACTTATGAAAAAAATTCACCCCTTACATCTGATTAGGAACAAATATAAATTCATGTTTAAGTGATAAAATTCCTCTAAAAACTCTCCATTATTTAATTCACACAAATTGAGCCTATTAACACTTCCATAAACACCTTCTCACTCTGATTGGTTTTTTTCACTAGTTTCACCATTAGCCCAGTTTAGTGATAGGTCAACTTGAGTAACCAAAATATTTTACACAAAGTATATAACTTGATTATATAAATTTATGTAAATAAATATTTATTTTTTTATCTTCTTCATTCATCCATTTTCATACCTGGTTTGATGCAACTTTTTTCTTCTATATCAACTTCTTTAGAAATAAAAAATTTCTTATAGGTTCTACTCATTATCCTGACAAACCACTACCACATATAGATGCTTTATGGATTTAAATATAACCTAGAAACACTTACTTAGGAATATAATGCATTTTTAATCAATTTTTAACAATTTATTCCAAATTGGGTCATTATGAGGGTTTAAGGAGGGTTTTAGACCAGTTTCCACTCTTAACATTTATTCATAAAAATTTATCCCTAAAACCACATCTTAATGATTTTAAAAAATTATTATTATCCTTTTCCATCTCTCCCTAAGAGATTGGATTCTCATACAATAGTTACATGTGCCAACAAGTATCAAAAGTTCCTTCTCAGGACTTCATCTCTTCATTTTGAACACATAAGAGACCTTCAAACTCATGTCATACATCTTCATACCATGATTACACAATCTCACAATCCTCCAAACCTGATTATGATGCCTCATCATTCCATATCCATGCCCAAATACTTCCATACATCTTTTCATAATCCTCAACTCACTTACTCCAGCAGGCTTCACTATGCATTCTTTTACCAAGACAAGGCTAGGTTTCATAAAACATCATGTATCTTCACAAGATCACTTATGGGACATCAATGTCACTCAATTTACCTTTAACATCAATTATAAAATTAATGCCTCATACACAACAATAATAACATACCTCAACACTATAATCACAAAGAAACAAAAAATGGTGCATCATGATGAATCATAAAATAAAGATTCATCCAATGGGACAATAAGTAAAACACAAGGAAATAATCACACAACTATCCATGTGGAGGTGGAACCCAAATCTAAAGGCTTAGATCACATACCATAATAGGAAAAGGATAATGTGCCTTTGTTAAGATATGACCAACTACACCTCAAATTAAGTCATATGTAAAGAAGTTTACTCCAAAATTCATGTAGCCACCACCAAATCAGCCCATTCCATTAATGCAACCCACTCCACCTAAGTTGTGAATACCACCTCAATATCCACCTCAAAATCATGTTATTTCATCACCTCAACATCCTTATTACATTGAAAATAAAAACAACTAAGTATAATGTTCCACATTCACTGAAGGCAAACATTCCAAAATCATTTGAGGTGCAAAACCTAATGTGAAATCCACTAGATGTTATTGTGCAAAACTATGGATGGGCATCCAATTATGAGGGAAATTTTAAGGAATCAATGGCATTATAATATGACATCATGGATTTGGATATGAGTGTGTAATAATATGATAAGGCATTAAATGCCAAATATCTCACCATAATAGAATAGGAGTTGGGGCTAAAAGTTATATGAAATGAACTAGAAACCAAATAGATAGAACTAGAGATAGATAGGGAAGAAGAAAAAAGAGAAGAAAAAGAGAATGATGAAGAGGAGGATTTGGAGGTAGGAAAAGTGCATAAAATAATAGGAACAAGAAGTATTTTATATTGAAACTTCATGATACGATGAACATGATAATGGCACACAAAAAACTAGTGACCCACAAGGGTAAGGACATGCACCTTCCACTTTAGATTCATTAAAATATTCTCTAATAGATAATGATGGTTAATAAATAGAAATTAAAATAATGGTGAAGGTTCAAAAAAATATACATGAAATGTTTTTTCTTGTGGAGTGCATGAGGGGAGCACATCCATTCAAATGTGTTGACAATTATCTTTCATTTTTTACTCTCATCTAGATGATCCATATTTTGAAGCACCCTGTAATTATGTGCAGAAGGAATTAACATATATCATGGATGGGCATCATGAGATAGTGAACATGGATTTAAAAATATATATCTAAATTCTAATCTGGGTGTATAAGGGTTAAAATGGATGTTTAAGTATCATGCCAAAATTTTATGAACACTATAAATATCAAAAATATAAATATATAGTTGAATTAAGTCAAACATGAGTGCACTAAAGCAGAACAAAAACTAACAATAGTGAATCTAAAAGTTATAAGGCTTATATAACTAATTAAATAATAATATTAGTGGATAGGGATGACTTATAATGAGTAAGAGATATTGAAAACTAACTTACAATCAACTAACTCCTAAATAAAAATGGCAAAATCACTAGTGTAAAATAATAAGAGTAGGAAGAGAAAGAGAAATCACTACAAGAATTCAGTTAATAAATACAAAGGTGTGGGAAATTTCTTATTGATATTCAATCCAAATCAATTATATAAACTATAGGGTTTTAATATTTTACATGCTAGATAGTGGTGATAAATTCATAATTAATAAAGGATTAGTTAAAACAAAAAACTTGAGGTAAAGGTATTATATCCAAGTATAAAACTACGAGAAATATAATCCTCAATGATGTTGATAACCTAGGAGAGTAAATAGAGGAGAAGCACAAAGAATTAGAAAATAGTTCAATACTCTTCAATGAAATATATTGGATGAGGATAACACCATTATGGAGGTATTATATTGGGTTGGTATATAAATAGTGGAAGCTAAATTAAAGGCCAAGGAATTCTAAGATCAACCCCCAATGCCTAAAATTTTATATAAAAATGTGGCCACAAGGATAGGAGTGATTCAAGTTGTGCTCTCCATGTGGGGAAATTTTGAATAAGAGGTTTATAAATATTTGCCCAAATTTTTGATAGGATTGGTAACTTTAGAAGAGTTTCCCAGGGGTGGGAAACTAATTTAACATGGGATTATGTTGGCCCCAAATTTTGGCCTAATTATATATTTGCACACATGTAAAATAAATACTCAAAGGGCACCAAAAATTTCATATTTTTAAGACTTGTCATGTATATGAAAGGTTTGTAATACAAGAGAAATAGATGAATCCATAGTTTTGACAAATTTTAGTGGTGTGTAATTAAAAAAAAAGGTGTGTAAGGATGAGGCTACATAGATATACCAAGAACTTCAAGAGCACTCAAAACATAATATAGATAAATTATTAGAGTGAACTAATGATATTAGAATACTTGGTAGATAACCAAGAGTATGGGGAATGGGAAGGAGGTTTCATAGACCATAAATCCAAAAATAATAAGTAACCGATCAAGATGGTAGAGCACATCAACATGGGATGACATTAATTTTAACCATTGTAATAAATGGATTTTGAGTGAATATAGTTCAACATGACACATATATAAGGATTTGTTTAATCAATTTCACTCATTTTAAATCAATTAAACCATATAATTATATAAATTATCTCTATCTAATAGGGCACACATTAAATATTTGAGGTGTTGCCTTACAACTATAATAGCAACCCTTATTTATTAAAATGGGAGTTTGGTTTTTTCTCTTATCAAAGTATGCCCAAATATTAAGAATTGGAAGACACACTATTTACCTAATTTTATATCATCTTGATGTCACTTTTTATCTAATTTTATTAGATTGAGTGTAACCCTAACATGATAAAATTTTAAAAAAGTTAGATTTCATAAGATATTCAATTCACATATAAATCTATGTGCAACTAGCATAATTTTATTGATTTATTAAAACTTATTTTTTATGGAATGACTAAAATTATTGGGTAATTAACCTTTTTATGGAATGTGTAGGTCTATGATAGGGTATAGTCATCATAAGATATTAGGAAAAGGCATGTGAATGCTCAGATATGGAAACAGAGTGTATGTGTTTATTGGGATAGGTTTACATTGCCTAAATACATCTTTCAGTGTGAAAACATACACTAGATTAATAAATCATCTATATTGATTGTGTTTATTATATGACTTTTTAATCATTTTTTCTATGTTTAATAGTGATTCTTGTATATTCATATACCTATGATCTAGTGCGAATAGCTTTATTTTCCTTCTCCTTACTTCAAGACACTAGTTCTTTGCATTATAAGATGAAATCACTATGAATGAATAAAATAGGTGAAAAGGATGGGTTAAGGTGACCTCAACCACCCATTATAGTTAATTATTACCTATATATCTAATAATATAAAGAGGGAATTCAAACCAAACTCTATTCTTCCATTTAGTTGAGTGTATACAATCAGTTTAGTGATAGCATTTAGTAAAATCCTATGTATGGGTTTCAAAACTTGAAAATATATGATTTTACCTTATATTTTTATTTTTACTTATCTAAAGGATTTATAATTTTATGGGTTTCATATTTTTAAAATTTTGGATAGCTCCTCTCAATGTGACAAGTTATTTCTATTGATAGATAGATCAGTGCTAGATATCAATAGGCTTAGGCTTGATATGCTTATATATCTAACTCTTTAGGTAATTTAATTTAAACCAACATGTGAAATGTATGATATAACTCATATGGATAATTTATATTTGGTAAAATGATCATTGATGGGTGCATAAATAAATCTAGCCCATGTGGACAAATCTATAGTGTGGCATTATTTGAGGAAGTGCAGATTTATCTAGAGAATAAGAACATTGACTAAGATCAGGAAACATTCTAAATATTTTGTAATGGTAGCTCAATAGAAAATCTTATATTTATCCACAAATATCAAACATAGTTACATACAGTGACATGGCAATGGCACACACAATAAAGAACATATAATACCACTCAATGTCACACAAGGAAAAATTCATCACACACAAAGGAAAATAAATTTTCATATAAGACATACACAATGGACAATCAAATTTCACACAAGGAAAGATCCACACACAATGGAAAATCAAATGTCACACAAGGTAAGAACATCACATAATGGATAATTGAATGTCACACAAGAAAATAGTCACAGATAATGGATAATCAAATGTCACATAGAGCTATATTCAAACATTAAATAGAAAAAGAGAGACATAATGAAATATAAAAACAAGTATATCATCATGTTAAATGAAATATTATCAATAATACATAGAAAAATCAAGGATAATCTATACATTCAATGTTTGTCATCATCACATATATAAAAATATAGTATCCAATGAAATAAAACTCTAAGTAGTATGAGCTAGAATAAATCATGTATAATTAATGTAAATCTCAAAATAATTAATGAAAAAATCTATATAAATATAAAACCTATGTATAATATCAATATGCCTTCAGTGGAAACATGCCCCCAATGTAGGAAGGTAGCTTGGGTGCAGGAATTTCCCATATTTGTTTGTCCATGTCATATGATACCTATATATCCTTCATCTCACTCATGTATATAATGAAATGCATGTGCATAGGAAAAACTAAATATATAGTATACCATATATTAAAATCATAAATAAATCATGTAAATATGCAATACATGTCATACATAGGTCATTTTTTTTATATTTTTTTTATATTTTAAAATTTGATATACATCAATATAGTCAAGCAAGGCCAAGCATCAAGGCTTCAAAAATATAATAATGGATGGATCCAAATAATCCATAACATATGTTAAGGCATAATTTTCACCAAAATTTGATGTCATGGCAATGTGGAGGAAGTAAGAAAAGTAATGTGCCCTGATTATAAATGTGAATCATAATATTATAGCTCAAAAGTGTATGTGGAAATAATAGTAGACACACCCCCAATGGGAAAGAAGTAATTTATGCTAGTGTAATATGTAGATATAAATGTATGTGATATTGTAAGCTTAATGTAAGTGATAAAATGTATAGGTAGTCAATACATATGAGTGATAGAATAAGATTCTATAAAATAATGTGCCCTGGTTTGAAGCTATTGTGAAGGATGCACTATCATAGAATAGATGTCACAAATGTCCAGATCAAGAAAAAAAATCAAAAGATAAGGGCCAATCAAAAACAAATCCAATGGATAGAAAAATGATCAATGCAAAATCATATGTGCACATGTTCACGAATATAGAATAATTGAATATACAAACAATCAAACAGACATCGAGAAGCAATGTAAAATAGATTGTGTTCCTACTAGTCAAATATCCCATCAAGGGGATGCTCATATGTATGTTCTATATCATACATGTCATAATTTCCATTTTAATCCTATAATTTATACATGTTATTGAAATCATCTAATATATTTTCAATAGGATATATAAAACCAACCACACCATATTGTAGAATTGGTCTATTAGATATATTTTTATCTTCTATATGTTCTATGTTATTAGTATCATGCACCTATGTTATGATTACATTATATATTTTTTATTTAGTATTAGTTGAATAATTTTTTTCCTCTTAATTCTTGATTTGAATATTTTTCATAGCTTGAAATAGTAATAGTCACACAATTGAAGTCAAATGTAACATATTCATTATTCTTACCAAGTGTGGCACTCATCATCTTAAGCCATGGATTTCCTAATATTGAATTATACTCATCTAAAGTAGGGTCAATGTGAAACATAATGTAGTACATTTTGAGAACAAGAGTTAATATAATCTCAATGGATCTAATACTTTGCTTAGGTTTAGTAATCTTATCCAAATATAGAATGTCATACCCAAGAGATTATAGAAATGTCATGCTAATACATTGATTTCATAAAAGTTTATAATCTAAACATTAGTGCATTTCATGTCATCTATGTAAGGCCTAATAATAAAAGGTTATAGAAATGAGGAATGATTTTTAGTTTCCCCCTTGGTAATAATGCTTATGACAAGAGTCTTCTTAGGTACCTCTTTTATAAGTTCACTTTCTTTTTTAGCTTGCGATTCTTTTTGCAACTTTTCTTTTTGAAACTTTTCTTTAAACAACTTTTATTTTAATAATTATTTCATTTTTAATTGAAACTTTTCCTTTTCCTATTGTTTCTTCAAGTAATTTTTATTATTATTCCCTAATAAATTGTTCTTTATAAAATGTAACCACAATTTGAGTGGGTTGCTCACTTGTAGGGGGTGTCCTTGAATTTGGTAGTGCTTTAATGGATCTCTATAATGTAGGATCACCATTATAAATAATATTTTCTATTTTGATCTTCAAATCCCAAAAATTATATGTATGATTTCTATGGATTATATGATAGGGACAATAGTATTTAGACCTCTTAATAAAATGTGTACGAGATAAAGTGATCAACTCATTTCGAAGCATGTCCCTCAGTATTTAACTTAGATTATTCTTATACTTATATAAACTTATATATTCAATAATTAAATATTCTTGTTGTTTATTAACCCAAAATTGGGATGAAATATTTTTAGGTACATACTTCTTGAATGTAGAGGTAGAGATGCAATTTACACTAGTATCTAAAAGATATTTTATATGTTCAATCTTATCCTCAGGTGATGTAACCTTTAGACATAGTTTATTTTTGAAATTATTTATGGACTCCATCATAGTAACTATATGATCTAGTATGGATTCACAAGTATAAACCCTAGGCACTTACAATTGAATATTTTTATAAAGGCCATCACAAGGATTTGTGGGAGGTAGAAACAAATAAGGAGAAACATTATGATGACCTCCATTTTGTATTATAGGATGGATCACCTTTAATATTGTAATAGTGATAGTGTGGACCTATTGGGAGGATAATATCTATCAAAACCTTGAATATGGATGAAATAAGTTGAATGTAGAGTAAATATGTAAGATAAAGACTCTTCATGACTAGTTTCATCCTTATAATGATTTTTTAATGATTTGACCCTTTGTATTATATAGTTGTTTAAGATATTTCAAATTAGAAGAAAGAAACATGTAATCATAACTATCATATATTAAATAAAAAATGTAAATTATGTATATCCATTAGAGTCATGATTTAATAAGGGGAAATAAAAAATTAGGTCTAAAAATTAGAAATAAATATAAAAATCTAAAACCTTAGTAAAATAGAAATAAACCCTAAGGAACTTAAGATTTTATTATGCTCAATATAGGGAACAGGTTAACCAATATATTTTATCTAATTTTATATTTAATGTAACCCTAAGAGGATAAAATTAAATAAAAATTAGACTACTTAAGATATTCAATTAACATATAAATCTAAATGTAACTATGAGATTTTTATTGATTTATTGTAACTTGTTATTTATGGAACCACTAATGAATTGGGTACTTAGCTTGTTTCTATAATGTACAAGTATATGAAAAGGTAAATTCATAAATAAATATTAGTAAGAGACGTATGAATGGTCAAATATATAAATAGAGTGTTTACATCTACTAAGACAGGTCCCTGCTTCCCAAACACTTTTGGTAGTGCAGAACCATCTTATAGAATGTATAATAATTTATGTTGACTACATTGATTCTATGCTTTTTTTTTTCATTGTGATTGTGTATGTTATTGCTTCATGTATATTCAGATACATGTGATCTAACATAAACAAAATTGTTTTTCATCTCCTTTCTTTGAAACTATAGGTATTTGCATTATAAGATTAAATCACTATTAATGGAGTACATAGATGAAAGGGATGGGTTGAGATAACCTCAACCACCCACTATGGTTAATAATTTCCTATGTATCCAATACCTTAAAGTGGGAAGTCAAACTAAACATAGTTCTTCCACCTAGTTGAGTGTGTGTAATTAATATATTTTTAACATGTAGTGAAATCCTTTTTATGGTTTCAATGGTTAAAAAAATTTATTTAACCTTGCAATAGTATTTAGACTTGGTTCAAGGATTGTTCCTTTGAGAGATTTCATATTTATAAAATTTTGGGTAGCTCCTCTCAATATGTAGAGTGATTTCTAATTATAGATAAATCATTGCTAGATGTCAATAGGCTTAAGCTTGATATTCTTATATATATAAATATTTGGGTAGTTTACTTCAAAATGACATGTAAAAAATATGAGATAGACAATATGGAGAAAATAAATTTAGTAAAATGACAATTAAAGGTTGCATGGAAATATCTAGCCAATGTGGATAAATCAATAGTCCATCATTATTTGAGGATTGCAGACATATCCAAAAGATAAGAACAATTATCTAAGATCACAAAATAGTCTAAGAATGATATTAAGTTATTCAGGTAGAGACTATGGAAATACCATGTAACAATAATGGCAATTTGGGAAGGTCAAGCCCATATATGAGTGAATGGCTATAAGGAGATGCAAAAAAGATTATTGTGT